>JAWNNP010000465.1:0-600000 GCA_035044805.1 Leucophenga maculata
GCGATAAGAGATTTTTTCGTTGAGATTTTCGAATTAGAGCACGTTAACTGCTTAAAGGGGTGTTACATACTTTTTTGACGAAGGAATATATTCGTATTAAAAGCATTTCAATTAAAGTGAGTTGAGATTGTGTAAATAATTTGTATTTAGTGTGTTTAGTCAAGGTGAATGGAAATTTGTTAGATGTGAATTTAGTTAAAAGAGGGTGGTTAATGTTCTGCATGTGTGGTAGGCATGTTTAGATAGGATAGTAATGAAAAGAATAAATAATATGTTGGAAGTATTTATTGATGCATAAAGCAGTGATACTCCTATCTGCTGCAGCATTATTTAAAACATATGAGTGCAACTGCTCAACAAATGGTCTCTTACCACTAATAGTAATAATTTAGCAGCAACCTTTTGCTACCAAAACTTGTCATGCACATAAATTGACATTAAAAAGTGTAGCTAAAGCGCAATTGCCTGAAAATGCAAATTTCTAAATGCTGACATTGCCTAAAAACTAAGCTCAGACGACACTTGCATGTCTAAGTTGCAACAAAATGGCTGACAGTATGTGTTTTTCATGTAGCCTGCAAGTCAAAAAAGCAATAATTCATACATGACTTAGGTTCTTTTTTTTTACACCTAGAAATATTTTTGCTAAGCTTTTTCATTTTCGCCAGTTTTAAGGCAAAATTCATATTCAAGCAGCACTGCACATTGAATTTATTTAAAAATATCAAACATTTTTCGGTATATTATAAACACAATCCTTAAAATATTGTCCTGCACGCACACAAACCTTCGTTTGTCTTAAAAACTGCTTCGGACAATATTGCATCGCATAGATACGCATACAAATTGTTATTTGCAGTGCAAATGGTTCACAAGTGTTCTCTAGAAAATCCATATCCGGTATATATAGCAAAAAATGATGCAAATGCTGTGTGCCTTTAATTAATCAATTAATAAAATAAACAAAATTTTGTTGCTTCATTAATAAACTTACGAAACTGTTCACATTGTTTATAAGCATTCAGCAGATATTCTACGGCACCAAATGTATCTTCAGCAAATATTCTACGTAAATTTTGTTCGATATTTGTATAATCCAAACGAAATGGTGGATCAGCATCAGTATAGCCAACGCCTATATAGTTGCACTCTTCTATACACTGTAAAAATATTTACTTTCAACATAAATGGCAAACTTTTCATTAAGTATACACACGGCATTAATTGCATATTGCTCCAGGGTAGTCCATTTGCGTTGTTTGGGCAAATTTAGTGTAGCTAAACAATCACGATTGCCGGTATCAAGGCTGGGCCGTGTTAGCTGGCAACAGCTGGCGGAAAATTGCTGAGAAATGTTTTTTATAAATTACTTAAAAAAAAATTGGTTTATAAAGTTTTTTTTATGCTTACCGCTGCTTCTTTACGCATTAGACTGCAATTTTCATCATTGCTACTATTTTGCGCACTGGCCATACAACATAAAGCAAGCCACTATAAAGGAAATACTTTAGTTTTTAATTGTTAATAAATATTTATTAATTATTTACATATGCGTATAAACAACTTCGTTTCATCTTTTAAACTGACTGTGAAAATAATTTATTTACATTAAATTGCACGCCATTGTTTAGAATTTATTTGGAAATTATTAAATGATTTAATGTAGCAATAAGTTTTATGCTGCTGGTAATTAATTTAAATTGACAATAATTTTTGGTTATTATTTTAAATAATTGCAGGCATTTGTTATGTTTGCTGCTGTTAGCGAGCTCGATTTTGATGGAAATACTTTGAAGATTTTTAATTTTATTTAACAAAATTTTTGTTTGTTGGATGGGAGTATAGATTGTTGGAAATAACTACAAGTATTTACTGTAGCAGAACATTGGCAAGAAACTGATATTTTAACAATAATCATTGAATTTCGATGACTTTAATTTAATTTAATTTCCTACGAGTCTAAAGGACATTGTTAAAAAAAAGACACGAAGGTACTGTGGAAAAAAATATTCAAGGAAAAAAAGGTACAACTATGCCTTCATATGATAAAAAAAACAATATTTGTCTTATATCTTCAATTATTTGATGCATAAAGAGGACGTTGGTATATATGTACAGGGCAACGGGAGAAATAAGATACAATGGACAATCAAGAGAAAGAGAAAATCAAGAGAAAGGAGCGCTTCCATGTTCGTCTTCTTCTAAATAAAAAAATTTTAACAATAAGTAGTTTTAGAATGGTGTTAGAAGCTATTGAAAAGTTCTCATAAATAAATCAAACAGAGATTGATGCCTTTATATACGAACTATATCTTAAGCGTCCAAATTTCGGGTTTCAACTTAAAAAATGAAACTGAGCTGATCAAGCTAAAGGGATCTCCCATGCTTCCTTTCATTGCTTTCTTCATTGATTTTCAATTAGCTTTTCACAAAGTAATGCTGCGGTCAAAAAAGAAGGAAAATCTACATGCCACATTTTTTTAAAGCGACGAAATATTTTTGTTTAAATACGCACAAGTGCTATTCTGGGATACCTCTAGGCAGCGTCCGTGTTCTATTTATTTTTGAACTTTTCGCAGTTGAGCTTCCAACTCCTGAAGAAAAACAGGTAATTCAATGCACAGAATGTTTATTGCAACTTTTGATAACATTATTTGCATTCTGAGCAGTTCAAGTTTAGCGAAAGATACTATTGATTGTCTTTAGATATATCTTCTCTTATTTGATGAATGTCTAAATAAATTAATAAATAAATGGCAGAAAAAACAACCAAAAAAAAATGCAAACAATGCAAAATTAGTTAATGTATCAACTCAACACTTTACAGAGATCTCAATACTCCAAACGTGGGCGATCAGGTCTATTATCTTTTGTAAGTAGATAATACACTCAAAATATCTATATACACTTACGAAATGTGTACTAAGTGATAGGCACCGGCGTTAAGCTACTTTCCTTTGCAGTTCTGAAAGAAAGCCAAAGATTTCCGAAAGAAAAAAAGCGAGCAATTCAGTATAATAGTGGAACTAACTTGTTGTAATAAGCAACACTCAAAAATGTCAAATGATCGTATGGCATAGCTTAAGCAGCTCAAAACTCATAGTCAAAGGTGTTATAAAAAGAGGTCCAACTTTGCTATCTTGGCATGAGGCAGCTAAGCTTCAATTACCTTGAATAACTTGGATACATCTTGGGACTCTGTAAAAACTTTTAAACACTTCACACGAAATTTGTTTGTTTTTAAATTAAGTTATTTTTCTGAAGAAAAGAACTTTAATTTAGATATTATTAATCGATTTCGACATAAATGGAGGGATATAAGAAAAAAAACACTCGTATTTGCTAATCGAAATTTCGGTAAAAAATCCGTAGTGGTGTGGTTGGTTTTTCAAGATCTAGTCCTCCGCAACTGCTCTATGTATCACTCAAAATGAATAGTTCTGACAATGTGTAGATTTTTCATTACAGTCTGCTTTCATTTTGAACTGAAAATGGGGTGCGACCATATATTTTTTGTATGCATACAACGCCCGAATTCATACAAGTTGTCAGAGAAGAGCATATTTGGAAACATGTTCAGTGGATATGATGGGCAGGCCAGCCTACTCAGATCAGTCAGGCATATTTATGCCGATAATATAACATTTGAAAGGGTGAGGGACGTTAAATCTGGAAATTTTGCATAAATGGGGGCAAAAATGGATCTTTCTCTCATTGTAAATTTGATCAAATCCAACAGGTAAAGTATTTGTGAGTTGGAAAAGCTACAGAAGATCCAATTTAATTATTATTTTATATTTGAGCTACAATATTTTAATCTTTATTTATATTTAATCAAAAATAATTTAACTGTCGTAGAAATATGTTAAGCTTGAAAATCACCTTCATTTGTTTTTAATTTATGCTCTTAAAAAATGGTAAAATTGATAGAAACTCTTAGCTTGTCTGGAAATAAAATCTGTTGTCAATATACTTTGTGATTTATAGATTCGCCCAATTATGTGAAAGAATGTTCCTTGGATGAATGCTAACAGTAAGTAGCTTCTAGAATGCTTTACCAGTTACCAGACCACAAGATGGATTTTCCGCATCTCCTTAGATGCACTTAAACAGTTTTATTGAGTTGCGCAGTACGTCCTATAAAAAATAAACCAAACAATTTTTCTCGATGTCCAGCCAGCATTTGATTGCGTCTTGCATAAAGCTGCTCAGTATCACGTACTCAGTTTGAACTTACTAGGACGCAGATTTGATTGAGATCCGAAACGAGCGTTCAAGCAACCGCCGCTGTACACCACTGACATGCCAATTAAGGAGTTAATAGATGGCTTGAGCAGGAGCGGCAAATTGCTAGAACAAAATATCCGCACTACACTTTTGCGCTTAGGAGAGATTCCAGTTCAACTGTTTCCCTCCATAACTCGTACATTCCTCAGGTGAACATATACTGTTCACAGGTAAATACAATTCCCGAAGATGTCGATGCATCAACTTTATTTTTAATTAGTTAATTTTGTGTTGGCTTCAGCCCAGTAGTATAGTTTGGCTGAGGCGCATTCTAAAGCATGCATCATAAAACAATTGTCGTGCGTGTAGTTTAGATCACATAACTTTTACTTTAGTCGCTATTGTGGCTGCGTTTGTGCATTTTAGAATTCTCAAGAATCAATCAGAACAAAAGTGGTGAGAGAAGGCATACTTTCCAAGCACATTCCAAGCGATCAGTGAGATTGCAGGTGTACGGTACTTTTAAGATATCTTTATTAATTTTGATAATTTTGTTTTCCTGAACGAAAATGTTTTCTTTTTGTTAACCCGCACAGATGGAGCCATATTAATGAAAAAGGCATGAAAACCTTTAATCAGAAAAGTTAAGGTGCAGCCCATCTGCGAATAATTATAGAATAAACTCTTTTGTGTTGGATTTAAGTTCGGAACTAATACGAACTTTAATAATAATACAGGTGCCAGAAAAAAGTATCTTGTATTACTTTTATTGATTTAATCAAAAGTTTTTCTGTATCCACGAACAAGTAATTATGATAATAGACAGCTACTGAATTAATGTAGCTGTCTTTACGATTAAACTACAACTAAATTGGCCCATTTCCAATTATGAGGCTACATTATTTATACGAGAACATGATGTATTAAAACCGAAAAAGTTTCAAAATGAACAACGAAAAAAACACCTGACAACAGCGCCACAAACAAGCAAATGTATTGTACAAATGCACGAAAAAATAAAAATTCGAGCAAATAATAAACACAATTATTACGTGTTTGGTGTCAATAATTTAATTTATAACACACAGAACCAGCCAGGCAGACAGACAGACGGACAGATGGGCAGACATACAACGTATCAGTTGCCAGAGGTGAAAGCAAATTTGAGCGACACAACAAAAAAAAAATTAAAAGAACAAAAAATAAAGCCATCGAAAATTCAATGAATAAATATATACAAAAAAAAAAAAAATAGTAAATAAATAAATAAATATTTTAACAGCATAAAAAAGTGGTATACACAGTACTTAAGTAATTTTAATTAGGTGTGCGCGACTAAGAAGTACACTCTAGGGACTATATTATTGAATTAGTTGAAAATATTTTTCATCACACATTGCTCCAAACTAAACTTTCCCATAAATATTTAGCAGACTCCAATTAATAAAGTTTAATACTTCTAGCTGCTATAGTCTACAATATACTAGCAGCCAGTCAGACGGACGAATGTGCTGTAACATATTTAATTAAATAAATTTTTAAATAAGTACATAAAGCATACAATTACCCAAAATGAATATACCGCTACAGCCTATACAATTAAAGTGTATAAAAATTGAAACAACAACAAAAAAATGCAAAACCAGCCAAGCCGAAAGCCATCGACCGCTACGTCATTGACTACTATTTCGCTTCATGCTGCATAATGATTAATTACAACGACACGCAAACGATGTAGCAAACGCTCGAAAGGATCAAGGATACACCGGCACAGGCCACTGCACACGTTTACTGCCGTCGCTGCTGCTGCTTAATAAATTGTTTGACGTTGTTAACTAAATTTTGATTAGCGAGTGAAATAACACTTGCCGCGTGACTATTACTTTTAGTATCGTTCATATAATTCGAGTAGTATACCTTTATGGTATGCCCAACTTGATTTATTGATATGCTAATTGGGTAAAGGTAGTAAAGAGCCACTCATAAATAACCCCAGGAGCAGGAGTGAAGCAAATGAAATAAAAGGCACGCAATTTACATATTTTTAGGCCCTGTACCGAAGGTACAAGAGCCTATTGGTTTTGTGCAAATGTATGTAACAGGTAGAAATAATAATCGGAGACCCCCCAAAGTTACCCCCATTATGGTCAGGAGCGATAGAGGAGTCGATATAGACATGTCCGTCTGTCCGTCTGTCCGTCTGTCCGTCTGTCCGTCTGTCCGTCTGGCCGTCCGTATGAACGAAAGGATCTCGGAAACGGTAATAGATAGAGACTTCGTGTTTTTTGCATTCGACTAGGACTGCTCCGGAATTTTACAAGTTTATTTTAGAAACTTGCCTCCCCCCCCTTCCCCATAAAATCACCCCCAAGGGTAAAAATTTCTTCGGCACAAAAAAAATTGAGCATGCCAGTATAGAGATATCGTCCTTCTTAGCAAAAATCCGAAAAGTTCATCAAAATCGGATAATAAATGACGATTTTATAAGCAATTGAATTTGAGCGACCCCCCTTTTCGTTTCATACATAAAAAAATGTTTTAAAAGGCACTTAGTCGTGCAGTGAGAAGTGGTCATGTGTTTGGTCATAAGCTAGGGGAACATTTAATGTGTTTGTTAGGCGACCTGCACTGGTACAGGGCCTCTTACAGTCGGTTACGCCCGACTGTGATTTTCTTACTTGTTTTTTTTTTTTTGTATATCCCTCCTTTGCGTTTCTAAATTAATTGTAAATTGAGCTAATTTGTTGTTTTAGAGTGTTAAATTGCAGTTTTTCCTTTAAACCTGCTGCTCGCATTTTAATTAATTTATATTCATAAATTTTTATTTCCATTTGAGGCACTTTAAAAAATGAATAATTTTATAAAAGCGAGCAGCAATTAAAGCAAAAGCGTTATAAATATTTCAATATAATTAAACTGCTTGAAATTAAAAAAAAAAAAAAAAAAAGGATATGCATGCATATAACGTATACGCTACGTTGCACCAACTGAATTGCAATCATTATAAGCAGCTATTAACAGTGAAGTAGGAAGAAATTTTGATGAATAGGGGCATATTTTTTAATATTTAAGAACGGAAATATAAAAAAATTCATGGAAACTTGCGGTTAATACACATGGAGGAGCAAAACATACAAATAAATTGAAAACAAAAATGCAAATAAATGCAAACCCAATAATTGAAAAAAAAAAATTGGCTTTCCAAAAGGCTTAAAAATACTAAAGCAAATGACAATAAAGCTAAATTCGAACAATTCAAAGACATCCATTGCATGCCAAATCGCTTGCCAATGAACCATCTTCCAGCAACGATTTCGAAAAAAACGTCGGTGACTTTATCTGGCTGCAATGCGCTATCTTCAATTAATTAACGATTTCAGACCTACAAATGCAATAATATGCCAAATTATTAGTTTTACAGCGTAACTACTTTTGGGTTATTTGAACAGTAAACTAAGAAATTCAATTACCTATCAATGCATCTTTGACGATCTATTAAATTCTTTCTGAATTTTTCAATAAAAAATATTATTTTTCTTTTTATTTGTGGTGAAAATTAAAAATTTTGCGTATTCTTAATGTTAATAAAATATTCTATATAGGTCGAAAAGGGACCACTAGATGTGATAGCCTCATACAAAAATGTACCCTTTCTTGGTTTTTTTGTGAAAACCATATTCGGTTGCAATGTTCTTTTTAGTGATCCACTGCAACAATTTAATGAAACTTACTAATTTTCTAAGCTCATTTTCCTAGGCTACTGCAAATTCATTTACAAAGTATATTCCCATGTGCTGAATTATATCCTCCTCTTCACCACTTGATCTACTTCAGTCTATCTAGCAGGCAGTTTAGACACCTACACTGATTTAAATATTAAGCTGCACCTTTTTCTTAAATATCGCAAGTCACAAACTTCTGATGGTTGCATAGTGACAACTTGTCTCGCAAGTTTGTTCACTGTGCTCTGTACCATAAAACAGACCCATATCATAAAGAGATATATGCCATTAAGGCAATAGATGGATTTAATATATGGATGATCTCAAATAGTTCTTACCTCTTTTTTGTAGACACAATAGTGGTATGTAAGCCTGAGTGAGGCTACTAGCCGACTTAGTTTATTAGCATTGAAACATCTGTTAATTGTTTATAATATGGTTCACCCCTTGTTGAAAAGGCTCATATGGACTTTGTATATTTTGTCAAAAATCGTATTAAAAGCAAAAGTTGTGGTAGATTTCTTTCGCAGCTTAGCATAAGAGTTATTTTACCTTTTTTTGAGTTGCTTTCTCTAAGCCTCATAACAGCAATAAAGGAGATTTGCTTCTCAACTATATCTAATGAAGCAAGAAGTAGGATTTTATTTAATATGCTCCTCCAGAAAGTTCTGTACTGCTTTGCACCTTACTTAGTTGATTGGTTGTCTAATAGACTATTGCTGGAGAGAACCTTTTCATTTTTCATCATGAATGTGGGATAAATACAGCCTTGAGCAGTGCCTCTATTAACACATTTATGTGTAGTTGAACTTCTTCATCTCAGCATTCTATGAAATGCATTTGAAATTTGGCTCATGATATCTACCAAGGAGCCTTCTGCACGCAAATTTATTACTGAACGCACCTTTTATATCTAAAAATGGTACCTCTATCAATTTCAAAATATTTAAGCAGGGTAAGTGGAAACTTTTGTGTCTTTCTTCTTTTGAGGCTTAATACAATGATTTACATACACCTTTTCTTTATATCATCAGATAGGTATGTGGTTAAACCAAAGACATTCCTTAAATAGAAGATACAACAAACTGTTCATGTTTGAAGATGTTTTGAACATACATCAGGAGTGTATCGTACAAACCTAGAGACTTATACATTTGAAAAAAGGTTTTGAATTTAATTTTATCCTGTTCTAATTCTTCTAAAAGACGTATAGTATCTCTTTTGTGTAGAAAAAAACATTTTCCAACTAAATATCCCAAAAATGTTTTTTGCCAGAATTTAAAAAAAAGTTTTGGGATACTTAAAGGTTCAGTACTTGTCTCTTTATTCACTTAAAAATGTTTCCAAGAACTTTTTAAATCATTTCTATAATGGTTTTACTGGGTTCAGTCCATTTCTGACTTGCTTCGTTAAGCTGTATTAAATGCTTTGCAGTTTGTACTTTTTAGACAAACAATTTTCTTTGGTTTCGGATATTTTCTTAAGAATTTACTATGTCAATTGGCATAGTAAGATCCAAAATATGATAATGTTCAATCTGTCTTATGTGCCTTTTCTTTTCAAGTCCCAAAGGTTTTAAAGCAGCATTTGTTCATGGTTCATGGATCATGCGCAAGGCACATATGGACATAGCATGGCCGATCTGCATTGCTTGTCACTAATTCTCAGAATATGTATTCTTGTTCAAATACTAGTGCAGTGCTAACTTTTCAGGATGTCTATAATTGGACGTTTGGAGCCTGCAGTGGTTCCCTGCAATAATATATTAATTTGTGCCCAACGTGGGGAAAAATAATTTCCTAATAATTTCAATATTTGAAGAAGGTTCATGAAGGACAATTGACTTTTAAACAGACAGACAAATTTCTTATTTCACATAGGAGAAAATAATTTTCCGATGATATTGAAGATCAGTTTCTATCGATTTCAATGCCTAATAAGCCAACTATCAAAGCAAATAATGATCCTTAGGCTTCACTATTTAATATAAATGCAGAAGTAAATACAAATACTAAATTTATTTCCCCTCCTCCTACGTCACTGACTACCTGCTACCTGTATGTATCAGAAAAAATTTAGCACGTTTTTTAATGTATCCACATACCTGACTCTTTCGCACTTGCTTACTTTCATACAGCCATGTTAACTCTATTGCTTCACTCCATGACTAATAGCAATTCGTATACTTGCAGCTGTCACAAACATTTTCATTATGCATTTAAAATGGAAGATACAGTGTAGCTAAATGCATTTCATTTTTTCAACTTTAACATACACACACACACACTCATATATACATACAAACTGCTAATCACGCTGTAATTAAAACAAAAATTGTCAGCCATTTTGTCATGCATGTAAATTTATCTAGGTAGCAGCTATATGCAAGCCTATTTGTGTTTATATAAGCCGCAATAACTCAAACGCCCGAGTTATACAAGTATATGCCGCAGCGCGACAGGCGACAAGCGACAAGCACAGTCAGATACATTTGCACTTATAGCAGCCCTAAAGTGTGCAACACATAAAGGATGCAATCAAAATTATTATAATTGTGCAACGCGTTCGCCATTGTATGCCAACAATGACTTCCGCTTCCGTGCTTATTTGCTTGTCTGTGCAACTTCAATTTCTGCAACTCCAAGCAAATGCTGCCGACACACCGTCCATGCCTTTAAAATGTCTCTCACTTAGATTGTTTTATTTTTTCGTTTCATTTTTTTTTTTTACCAGTTGGTTTTCCTTTCATTACAACAATGGCGCAGCATATACACTCGCATTAAGTAGCACGAAAAGACATCAAAAGTGAGCAGCAATAGAAATGTTGCACGTATCTATGCATGCATCATTGTCGGGCGTTGCTACGAGGCAAATGAGTTGCATTATGCAAAGCGCAGCCACTGCCACCTCAGCAAGAGAGAGAGAGAGAGAGAGAGAGAGTAGCATTGCACCAGTGCGTGCTTAAGTTGACAAATGCAAACGCAAAAAAAAAAAAAAGGAGCAGTTGTGGCATAAAGTATCTAGTAGCAACGTTCAGAAGCGTTAAGCTGTAATTTTCGAAACAAAAAAAGAGTTAATGTACGACTATGTACTCTAGTAGCTGACTGTCTGTCTGTCTGTCTGGCTAGCTCACATATCGCGATGTACTTTGATATGTGAATGCTAGAAGTGCTTTTGCTGCTTGTGGCAAACAAAGTGCAGCGTAGATACACAAAAGGTTGAAGTAAAATAAAAAACGGCTAATGTATAAAAAGTGCTCCTTTTTAAACATATTCTTTTTTTAAGTTTTGAAGTTAGTTGTTATATGCTTAAGTGTATTTGTTTAACATTACTTCAAATGTTAATTAACAAATATTTGTAAGTATGCGAAATAATATATTTGACTCCTGCATTCGTATAAAATGGTGTTCGCACAAAAACTGTAGCCAAAACAATGGAAACCGATCGTCCTGTGTATCATATAAAGATTATCTTCATATTTCTGGCAGGACCTATGTATTCTTAATTAATCTTCTTCGCATCTCAATTAGCCAATTATGTTGCCCCACGTTGGGCGCCATTTAATAAATTTGACAAATTATACAAAAGTTGTCAAAATTTTGTGTGTATTATGGTGTGACGGCATCATTTGCTTCGAATTTTGCTGATTGTATGTTGCAACCGATGGAAATCGGTATTCATATACGTATATAGTTTTAGATACAAATCTTGACTATCCGCTGCCATACGATTTATATTCATTTACAATTAATTCTGCTTTATTGAAGCAACTTTAAATAATTTCAATTGATTAATTCAATCAGAAGTTCAATGTGATTATATGATGATATAATTGGAAATAAGCCTTCACATTTACAAAAGACAACCCATTAATTAACAATAATTGCTAATAGACTGTGCCCAATTTTCAAATACTGGATTACAAGCTGTATGAGAAGAAAAGTATTTGACTTATAAGTAAATAGAAAAAGCAAAGAAGATTATTAAAAACCAAGATTTAAAATATGACATGAAGAATGCTGCAGTCGAGTGTGCATGACTTAGATATTCTGTGCCTTCATCTTAGTCACATTAATTGAAGAAGTTTTTATGGAGCTATGTATATTCTATATTGATCCGATATGGTCAGATTATTTGATAAAATTGTAGTAAGATGCTTAAATTCTTTTATCTCCAGCTTTATTAAACAGATTCCGACAAATTACCTTAACTACTAAATTAAAGTTAAAGTTGAATAAATTAATATGATTCAATATTCACCTCTGAACTGAAATAAATTATATGTGACAAAAAATTATTTATGTAATAGATTAAATCAAATACATTTCACTAAAAATTATTTTTAGTAGTTTCCTATTACGATGTGATATTTTAACAATGCAGAATGATATAAGAAAACGTTAATTAATTAAATGTTTTTTTTCTTTTATTTGCAGGTATGTTAAATCATGAAGATATAGCTTGGATATACTACAATAGAACAATGGCGGGTATCATTTAAAATATTTAATATAGATACTAATTATTTAAAACCGTTTGTGTTATCATTACGATCATCCAACTGTTCGCAGCAGCTAATATACAGGTATCAGTTGCTCTTAAGGACATAGGATTCACTTCTGACTGAAGGTTCTCTATATATTCAACAAATCCAGAGAAGTGGAGCATTAAAAATCGTATATGCTCCTCTACTTTCACGCTATCACAAAGCGATTCACAGTCTAATCTGCCATTTTCACAGTCAACCTTAGACGTTTTTATCTAAGAAGGGAGGCTGTTTCGTATAATGGCTACCTCTTAATAAAAGTACAGTCCTGTCTGGATACAGTGAACTTATAATTGCAAGGCCTGTTCACAGTATGAAGATTGTTCAAATTTTTCTCAAAAACTCGTTTTATTTGCACAAAATCCTTCAAAACAGCTAGTAACAACAGATGCTTTTTGTAGTACAGCTTAGTTATGCGAATCACATTTTGATCCATATGATGTATCAAGGGCATTTGGCATATAAATCACGACTAAAGAGCCATCAGCAGATTTAAGCTGATTTTCAGGCGGATGACTTGGTGCGTTGTCAAGCAATAGAATAGCTTTGGTTTGTAAACCCTTCTGTTGCGAAAAATTTTGAAAATAAAAGCGAAGATATACAGTTTAAATCTAAAATGAGCTTAAAAGTCCATACCTAAGGGACAAAACAATGATGGAACCATTCTCTGAAAATGTCATTCATACACTCTTAGAGTTCCTTCTTTGCACGGTCAATTATTAATGGTTTGACTTTATGCTGATCAGTTGCGCTAGTGCAGGGAAGAAAAGTTATTCTGACATATTCTGCATTTCTACCCGGAGTGGTTTTTTCAGCTTGGCTGACTTATGTTCTTTTAGGAAGCATCTTCCAGAACAAACCTGTTTCGTCTACGTTGTATATTTGGTCCTTGCAAAACTTTAACTCATAAATAATATTGCAGAGTTTATGCTTAAGCGGTTCAATTGCTTGGGTATCGGATGACAGTTTTTCCAGAACAGTTTTAACAGTCGAACTACAAAGCGAGATTTAATACTGATTAAAAAGTGGCATGCAATTATTTTGCTTTTTTCCTCAGCATTTTCCCATTGAGTGGACAATTTTTTTGTGTTGCTCCACAAACCAGTTGTATAATGCTTTCTCCATGCGGAAAGAATATTTTTCTCCACTTGCCTGTTCAGAGATTACATTTCCTTTTTTATTCCCGAAATTTTCGATTTAGCTACTCCAGTTTTTTCAACAAATTCCAACTTTTCCTTTAACAAAAGGAATTTCCGCAAAGGCGTGATCCCACTACTTATTTTTTTTTTTTGACTCGTAAAGTTTTAAATAAACATAAAATTGCTTGAAAATAGTTTTTAAATTTTTGTTTACTATTTAAAGGTTTTCGGTTGTTTACTATTTAGAGTACTCCATGTAAAAATTTGGGTGTTCACTACATCGAAGTGTTTACTATATATTTACTATATAGAGTGTTCACTATACCCAGATACGTCTGCATTCTGAAGAATAAAGAAGGCTATTACCATTTATAGTCTCTAAGTTCTTATTATTCATATGAACATTCAGTCTATTTCTTTTCGTCTTTCGCCCCCTACTCGTTCGTTTTGCTCACTCGTCCACCCCCGGCTCCACACGTTCCGCACTTCGGTTCCATGCATGCATACAGCTTAGGAGAATAGCAACGCAATTAAAAGAATGAAATAAAATTTAAATGCTGACACGACGAACACGACGACGATCTCACAATTAATTAAAAGAATAGAGATATTACTCAAATTACCTTACGGTTTTGTATGGTGGGTTTCCTTGGACATCTTGAACGAAAGATGCCATCAGAGATTCTTTAAATTGATTTTAAGTAGGATTGGCAGAAATCTGACTCCTGTTTGGCAGTGGTTCACTCGATCTTTTGATGCTAGTCTATTAAGCGATGGTCTTTTTTGTTGGAGCACCATTTTCCAGTAGTTTACTGGGTAAAGTTCCATTTTGTGTGGCCCACACACTCGGTGGTGGTCCATTTTGTTGCAGTCTATTTAGCATTTGTCCATTTGTTGGTCGTTTCTTATGTAAATCCATCCGGTGGTGGTTCATTCGGTTGCGGACAATTTTACGATACACCACCTGGTGTTGGCCAATTTGGTTGTATTCCTTTTAGCTATGGTCTGTTTGGTTGTGGTTAATTTTAAGGTAATACACCCGGTAGTGGTCCCTTTAGGTGTGGCCTATTTGGAGGTAATCTGCTCGGTGGCATATCCATAGGTGATGATCCCCTTCTGTGATGTCCTTTTTATGGTAGCCATTTGTTAAGGGTTCATTTGCGAATTGCCAATTTATTGGCGGTGCATTTGGCAAAGGTCTACTTAGTGGTGTCTCATTCGGCGATGTTCCATATGGATGTGGTCACTTAGTGGTGGTTCATTTAATGGCTTGTGTGATAAAAAATCTAATCTTAAATTCAGTTTCTATAAGCATATGCAATAGCCATATGATAAGTTTTATGCTCTTTGAGTGACTTTTCAAAAAATCTGTCCTACATTTTGAGTCTGCGAATTTGTATTTCATAAATCTGTTCCGTTTAATTCAGATTCAACATATGCAAAATCCTTTATCTTCAAAGTTCTGTGTTATTAGACTCACTTTAGAAAAAAAATTGATCCGCTATTGTGAGTCTACCATTTTATTTGTCGAAAGAAGGAAATTATATTCGGTTTAAGCGAACTCGAAAACCCTGTAATTGAAAACCTTAAAATTTTAAATTTTTTTTTTTTTTTGTAATCCTGAGATATTGTACATCCGCTAGCTCACTAAAAGTTCTATAATATTTTCATCCGAGATTATTCAATCATTAGAAGTTGGTTTAAATTGAGTTACAAGATTCGAACATTAAAAACACCCACTCACACATACAAAGCAATTTAAAGAAAAGCTTTTGGAAAATGCTTTAACCAGAATTTCAATTTAAAAAGCTAACTTTTTAGTCTATATCGAAAAGCTTACCCCTTTACCTAGCGATGGACTAACTCTTTTTCCCCAGCGGAGAGCTAACGAAAGTTAATTCCACGTTGTTCCGCACCAGATCTGCCAATACTATGGCCCATGTTTAATTTGTTCGACGAATGCATGAACTGTAATAGTGCTAAGAGTTAATATTTACAACCAGTATTGAAGGAAAATGTTCGAAAAGGACCCTCAAATAAATACGATGCAGCTTACAGCTTACATTTAACTATTAAGGATTTATATAATATAACTCTATATGTGCTGTATGGGGGATCAACTGTAAAACTGTATGAAACTTTCGTATTATTTAATAATGTTTACTACCTAACCCCTACCATGTATTCTGTAGATAAAGAGACCTGAACTAGCTAATACGAATCGTTATACTTGTAATTAAAATTTATTAAACAAAATTTTTCAACACTACTGTCATTCACCATGACATACATATATATTCACAATGCTGCTTACAGTTATTCACAATAGTTAAGTAACGATATTACTACGTTTACACATGCTTATAACTATATTTCGCTATACAATATGAATAAATTATGAAATGTCAATAAAAACTCAATAATCAAGTAGAAAATATAAATAAATATCAACCATTTACATATGTAGTAGATATGTAAAGAGAAAAAAAAACATAAATAAATACAAATTTATGTATAACGTGTATCTGTGCCATTCACTTTGTTAGGTGTCAGCATTCTAAGTGGCAACAGAACGCGCATTCCATGCACCATTTTGCACACTCAATGAGCTATGAGAAAAGAAAAAAAAAAGAAAAAGCAAGACTCTATACACGTATATAAAATTTCCATTTATTTCGTTGTTATGTCTGTGTAGCAGCACAAACAAAATGGAGGCGATAGGGCAAAAATAAGCTTAAATATGGGTAGCAAGTTTTTACATGCTTGTCGATTTACAAATCACTTTACAAAATGTCGCTGTACTTCAACTTCAGCTGCCAGCAAGTCTGGCCTGTCGCGGTGTTGTGTTATGACTGACAGGCGGCAGCCATGATGGAAAAACCATGATAAAAAATGGCAGCGCAGGCAGGAAGCGGAGGTGCACACTTCCGCTGGCTTTATTATTATGCTTATTTGCTGCATGTGTGTGTGTGCGTATGTTTATAACTAAGCGCGTAAGAGTTGGCAGCGCTTTTGAGTGTTTGTCGAAAAATCAAAATTTATTGATAAAGCAATAAATATAAAATATGAAGAATTCTTTACATACAGGCGCACAGTGGTTGGAGTGCTGTAGAAATATTTATGTAGCAAATGTGTGCTATTTAAGCGGAGCAAGATTGAAAGCTGCAAAGAAGATATCAAGCGCATTATAGTTATAATAAATCTGCTGACTGTTTTGCTTTCTTATTTTCGTTTTTTTTTTTATGCTTTTCCTTTCAAATACACACACACACACACACACACATATAAACACTCAAACACCAATGATGTGTGTTACGAAATACGCTTATAATAAATACGTGCATCGATTTAATACAAGTAGCTGCCACCTTCATATCCTACGTCACCCATCCAATGGCGGTTAGCATCCTGCCAAAGGAGAGACCGACGTCGACGACGCATCATACAAATAAAAAAGGAAAAATCTGTTGAATATCAAATAACAATCACTTGGCAAGCTAAATATATCATTAAGCTTAAGTAGCAAACGGGCAAAGGCGTTATAGCTACAGCGAAAGAAAAGAAGAAGTCGATAGAGGTTGGGCCGGTTGGCGAAAGAGGGCATGCTTGCTTAAGTAGGTGGTGCTGTTTTGTGTGTCAGTCAGCTTAACACATGTGTAAAGTAGCTTAAGGCAACAAATATGAAAAGAACGAAGCAAGCAAGCACTCATATATACTCGTATATGTCTGTATTTCTTAGGATATATGTGTTTGGCTGTTTGGGTTGACTATTGGCTTGAGTAACAGCTGCACGTCTGCTTATAAACGGTTTGGCGCCCATTTCTTTTGAATTTTTACTTTCTCCACTTTTGTGCGATTTGTGTATGTTTTTTTGATTTTTTTTTTTTTTTTTTTTGTGTGAATGGATGAGTGTGTGTATACAAAAAATATCCTTTAAACTTAAAGTGAGTAGAGTATTATACATTTCTCAGAAATTGTGTAACACATTGAAGTAAGCGCGGAAATGTCCTGAAATTTCAACGATTTATGCTGACAAACGCAATGAAGATTCTCTCTGCAACTCTTTTTTTTTACAAATGTAAATTTGTTTTAAGGATTTTGAAAGCATTTGCTGCGTATTTAATCTGCAGTTCCACCGAACTCAAGCTTAACTCCACTTCTTTTCCATGCCCAACTTATTTGCTATGCTTTTTTCTTTATAATAAATTTCAAAATTTACAAATCATTTTGAAATATTTGATTTGCATATATTGTGTACATTTTTTCGCACTTTAAGACTTTTTCAATGCCAATTCGATTTGTTAGCTTTTGCATTTTTCGTTGCGTGTTGATTTTCAATGGAATTTCTGTTTTTGTTTCACTCCTCAGCACTTTCCATTCATACTTTTCTCATTCTCTCAAGCACTTTCTCTGGGGTATACCAAATTATAGCCATTGATTTTTGAACCATTCGTTCAGCGCAAATTAAGTCTTTTGTTTGAAATATAATATATACAAAGTGTGAGCGGAAATATTTTGTACAGTATTAAAATTTCAAATTATTTAAATATTTTATGCTTAAGAAACTTTATGATTAAGAAAAAGACTTAAAAAGCGAGTCACTTCACACTAATTCTAAACATTCTGACAATAGTTTGTGGTGAGATACATAATTCTTTAAGCGACCCAATAAGAACTTCAATTAGAGGCAACAACGAAGCCTTTAAGTCTGTAAATCTCTGTGTAAATCTGTTAAAAATATATTATAAGATAAGGTGTTTACACATCATCTTCACCCAACTTTTAAGCCAAATTGAAGAAATTTTTATTCGTTTTTAATTCGAATTGCTTTAAAGTACGATTTAATGGCAAATGTTAGAGATCCATAGCAGCAAACAACGAACCTTAAAGTAGCAAGTCTAACTCTGGTATATGTCTGTGTGTTGTATATTTAAAACCATGGAGTACCAATATTTTTCAATAAACTGGTTACTAAATTTATTGAGGAAAATGCAATACTAAACACTTTTGGTAGGAATCAAGATTGATATACCAAAACTTTTGGTTTATGGAGTTGTCTTACTTTTGGTCCAAAAGTAAGACAGCTCCATAAATGTATCACCAAAAATAGCTTTAATCTTTTGCCTAAGGAAAAACGTATATTTTGGCCAGGAGTCTCAAGAAAAATAACTGATTTTTAAATAAACTTATAAAACATACAGACGGTCGGACGGACGGACACACGGACAGATGGACAGACGGACATGTCTATATCGACTTCTCTATCACTTCTGACCATAATTTTTTTTTTTTAATATAGTGTTTTTTTCTTTATTGGATCTTCTCTTGATAAGAGACTAACAATAATTTATCAAATCTTAAATCTAGTTGTGTATTACACAAAGCCCCCCGGTTGGAGACTTATGTAGTTACAGCGGCCCTAAGAGCACATCACAGGGCTGGGAGGTCATTTCTCCTGTGTCGTGTTTGTATATGGAGTAGTGTTAGAGATCTTGCGAGTGGATTAGGGTGAGAGTTGAGTTTACATTCATAGGTCTGCTTGAGTCGATCTATTTCAGTTTTCACAGTTGGGATGTTAAGATCATTGTGAATGTGAGTATTGCGAATATACCAAGGTGCTCCGGTGAGAGTTCTAAGTATTTTTGATTGAGCTCTTTGTATTATATCCACGTTACTGGAACTCGCATTGCCCCATAACTGTGAGCCGTACGTCCAAATAGGCTTTATTACCGAGTTGTAAACAAGTAATTTGTAGTCCAAGCTTAGAGGAGACCGCGGATTTATAAGCCAGTGTAGGGAGTTGGCTTTTAGCTTATCTGTGTTTTCTTGGCTTCAATATGTTTACGATAAGTGAGCCGTTTTTCGAGATGAATGCCGAGATGCACGACGTCATTGGCCTGTGGGATCACAATGTTGTTTAGAGTCAGCGATGGACAAGTACCTCTGTTTAGAGTGAATGTGACGTGTTTGCTTTTTTGCTCATTAACTTTTATACGCCAGTTAGCTAGCCACTCCTCGAGAAGAATGAGATGATCTGCTAGTAGTCTGGTTGCTCGTATTGGGCATCTAGATCTACTTAAGATGGCTGTGTCATCAGCAAATGTGGATATTGTAAGTCTGTGATCCGTTGGTATGTCTGAGGTGTATAGAACATATAACATAGGACCGAGAACGCTGCCTTGGGGTACGCCAGCTTTAATTTCAGTAGAAATACTTTTATTTTGTACTTAAGTCCATCAAGCCAAACGCGGTCAAATGCTTGAGCTACATCGAGAAAATTGCGGAACAGTATTCGCGGAGTTCAAACGCTGTTCTAATCTCTGAGGTTAATCGGTTTACCTGTTCGATAGTGCCATGGTTTTCACGAAACCCAAATTGGTGGGTGGGAATAACGTTCTGCATGTGTGAGTTGATTTTTAAAAGAACCAACAGTTTGGATAGGCACGATAGTAGGCTTATGGGTCTATATGACGCTGCCTGTGTTTTGTCCTTTCCGGGTTTCGATATCATGACTATGACAGATTTCTTCCACTGAGTTGGAAAATATCCGCATTTAAAAATCGCGTTGTACAATTTTGTGATATATGTCACAGCTGGGCTGGGAAGCTCCATGATCATTTTTGGGGAAATTAAATCATGACCTGCAGCCATAATGAGGGTAACTTTGGGGGGTCTCCGACCATTATTTCTATCTGTTACATACATTTGCAAAAAAAAACTTTCGGTACAAGGCCTAAAAATATTAGAAACAACTTCGTCGTTTCTGCAGAGACAAGATTTCTCATCCATGAAAATAGTCGTCTAAAAAAAGCTTGGTAAAATAGTATAAGTCCAGCTGACAAAATACTTCATAATGAAGCAGCAAAAGATCTCAAACAAATGAACCATTTGAGAAATGTACAAACTGTACAATTTCTTGTAAACCTTCAATCATCATCAATAAACAATGAGAACCAACCAAACAGTCTAAATGGGAAATGATTGAGGCTAAAGAATTTGGTGCAAATTTATCAAGAACGTTTGAAGCTAACTCTATAGATAACCCGATTGAATATGAATAGTTTTAGAGGCACCCCACCAAATGAAATTGCCTATCCGAAGTAATTAAAATATAAAAAAATTGTTGTACCCTGTCAAATGGACCTCTCTATCAGATAAATATCTTTAACGGAAGGTGACTATGGAATAAAAAAATAAAACAGAAGACATTATAAATTAACGTGTACTAAAAGAACTGCTGCGATAATGTATTGCTTTTCTTACAAGGATACATAACGCAATGTTAAGATCAGAGTATTTCACGAAAGTGTGCGGAGGTTATAGTTATTCAAAAGTCAAAGAAACATGTAAGTGTTACCAGTTTATACCGTCCAATAAACTTGCTGGTAACTTTTACTAAAACATTCCAAAGAATGTTATTGAGTTGACTATTACCAGTCTTGGCATATTTTGGCAGACACATGTTGCGTCTGAACAGTGTCATCAAATAGTTAAAGAATTTGCTGATTCTCTCGAAAATAAAAAGTTCAACAAGAGTTTTATAAGGTTTAAAGTCAAACTTAAAATGCTCTTAAAACTTCATTATTTTTATGTGAAAAGGAGAAAGAGGTATTCAGAATTTACAGTACTGTCTCAAAAATTTAAGGATTAAAATCAATACAGATAATTCAGTGATGCTCGCGTTTACTATTAGAAAAAAAGACTGTCCCTCAGTGTTTTGAAATGATTCAACTTTTCTAAAGAGTTATAAATATTCACCAAAGACCAACACAACAGCAACTTCATAGAAGAAATAACCAGAAAGTGCGCTGCAGTCGAATGTACTCGACTGTGAGATACAATTTTCCACCATTCAACCTTGTATTTTTGTTTTTTTTTTTTTTGTATAGAGTATTAGTTCCATTCTAGATTCTTGAAGTATATTTTTATTGCAATTAGTATAAGAAACTCCAAATTTGTCGTTGAAAGCTGAACTGAACCACTAATTGGTTGTTGCTTGCACATAATAAACTCTTACAAAATCCCAACGGAACAGACAGATCTGTATGGGAGCTACTTCTTCTAGTGGTATGTGAAATATTTCATTAGAATTAAACTGAGATACACCAAATTTGGCATTATTAGCTAAAACAAAAAAAAACAACAAAAAAAATTATTATTCAAAAAATCATGGTTACTCT
Source organism: Leucophenga maculata (assembly GCA_035044805.1). Taxonomy (NCBI): domain Eukaryota; kingdom Metazoa; phylum Arthropoda; class Insecta; order Diptera; family Drosophilidae; genus Leucophenga; species Leucophenga maculata. The sequence goes on from JAWNNP010000465.1 coordinate 21,815, forward strand.
TTAGATATGGGTATGCACGTTCATTTAAGACAACATGTCTAAAGAATGAATATGGGATCTTAAAAATCCAAACTTGAAGGCACAGTCTTTTATAGACTCCAAGTTAATATTATTCATAGCCGGACAGACGGATATGTCTATATTGACTAGGCTTTTTGTGGAGCGGTCACCATTTTAAGTAGTTTGAATACTAAATAGTTTCTATACTTTGCATTAATCCTAATAAAATTTCGGTCCAAATCGGAACAACAAGTAAAGTCAAGAGCTGCGAAACTATTATAGAGCTCTCAAATTTGCATATTTAATGTATTCTATTCTCTCCTTAGATAGCTTGTATTTAATAAACGTGCCAACCACTCTGTTTAGGGGGTTGTACCCATTAAAGCTCCTTTCTGTGTTTTTGATTGAAAAAATATTTTCTAGTTATTTTTGCTAAAAATGCCAAATTTGGTGTATCTTAAATTAAATTGTAATGAAATATTCCATAGATGTCCACTAGAAGGGGTAACTCCCATACAAGCTTGGCCCTTTTGCTCAGATTTATATTATATTATATTCAGTTATTCTTCAGTTAGGAAATTGTTCTTCGAGTGCATGATTTCCTAGCCCTACTTAAGGCTATGAAATCAGGCGCTCGAAGAACAATTGAATCATTTGATCTATGACATCGTTCTTTTGAAGGCAAAAGCTGGACTGAAATGGCATAATAATAGCCCTTATCATGCTGCGATGAGGCTTCAACGTCATATTAGAAGAAGAATGGTGATTCATTAGTGTTAAAGAAGTTTCTCATAATTTTTATTTTATCGTAATCAGCTTACTCTTGAAAAATGAGTGCCATAATTTATAATGAAATATTCTGAATTGATACGATTTTTTAAATATTAAACTGTATGACGTAGGCACATTCGCATGGCAGGCACAGCTACAGAAGTCTCCTTAGAAGAACGCCTCGAAATCAAGTTGACATAAACCTTTTCTGGCAAAAGTTCTCAAAGTTACTAAGTTGTTGACTACAAAATTTCAATATTTTATATTTATATTTTTTTTTCAGCCTATTTCTGTGAATCACCAACATTTTCATGAGTAGAAGCCTTGCTCTGTTTTTTAAATAGCTCTTGGTGCAGCCAACTGGTTCAACAACGCTCAAAGGATTGTAGAGAATTTCGAAATAAATATGATAAAAGTGAGAAATTACTTCCAATACCATGAAATAATTTGAATTTAATAGGTATAGAATTTAATATAGGTTGACAGATCGATTTAACATTGATAAGCTGATAAATTAGAAAGTCGACTATTTTCCAAATCAATATGTTTAAGTTATTAAATTTTATTGGTTGTAGAGGCTTATAGATCGACAGACTATAGATAAACAGGCTTGAGACTTGAGTGGTTGAATGGTTTGTTTCCTTGCAGTATAAATTATTGACCAAAAATGCAGAAATATTGAACAATTTTGAAAATTCGAAACTTTGTGTTGCGCAGCTTGATAGATTGAGCACAATTTTCATAGCTTAATAATAAATTGTTAAATAAAAAGCGATGATGAGTGCGAAATACAAATCTTTGATTTTCATGACTTCATCATAGTTATAAGTCAAATATGCTACAGCTCTCTTATCAACCTTTTTTAAGCTGCTATCGCCATTGGCCTTATGCATCAAACCTTTGTAAAATTTAAATAAAAATGTCAAGAAACCATGCATTCAAAGCCAAGCTGCAATACTCGTTGCGTTATAATTTAACTACAACGCCAACCAAACCAATTCAACTTTATACACACACACATTGGCTTACGCCAAAAAAAAAAAAGGACGTATGTCCAATGTGCTGTCTGCACTACTTCGATATGGGTCAGCTGCTGCAGCTGCTGCAACATTGTTTCAACGCACTTTTGACTTTTGCACTTTTATTGTTGCCTCGTTGCGCTGTGTTATGCTACTTCCTTACTGTTGCATGCCACTTCCGGCGGGCATCCTTTCCAACTTCAACTCCAACAACTGATCCTTTCATTGTGTTTTCTCTGTTATTGGTGTTTGCAGTTTTCATATCCGTTGCGTATTAAAAAGTTTTGTTAATACTTTAATGCATTGCAATTGTGTAAGTGTTGCAGCATTTTGAATTTTGGCATGAAGCAATACAAATATTGCAAATATTTTTGAAACAAAACAAGTTCGAAAATACAAAAGCCATGCCGAAGCGCACAGCATTCACATATAATCAGCGTGAAATCAAATCATAAAACGCTGCATGATTATTAATTTGACGTACAATGCGGCGTATGCGTAACAATTAGAAACGCCAGCAAGTCGTGCACTAATGAAATTCAATGCACAAACTGCACAGTCAAATATACACGCCCACAAAGTACATATTCAACGAGTAAATGTGTGCTGTGGAAATTTTATAAATGAAATGCGATAAATGTGACAAATAAGCGCAAATAACAATTAATTTAGATAAATCAGTAGCAAATGGCGGCAGCAAACGGCAAAGTACAACAAAAAAACAAATGGCAAATGGTAAGGACGACATCAGTTTTGCGGTTGTAATTAGAGGTGCTTATAAAGTCATAAAGGAAAGCGCTGTGCTGGCCATGGTGGGCGTGGCAGCTGCGACATATGTGCGTGACATGCCAGCAATTTGGTTGGTTGGGTTTGATTTTCTTTTTGAATGTCGTCGCCGTTGAGGCAAAAAAAAAAACAAAAACCAGTGAAAAATCAGATTAAATTACAAACACAAAGCGACACGCTAGCATATTTAAGCGCTTTTTACACACACAGTTTGCATGTCAATGCAGTATTGTTTAGCCAAAGTAGTGCAAGGCTTAGTAGTGGCAGCCAAAAATGCCTTTTGCACATTTTCGTTGTTATTTTGAGATACTATTTCGCTGATTATGAAACAATGACAGCCAATTTATAGCTTATTAGCAGTATCTACACATTAATTAAACTGATTAAATTGCACTTTATTGTGGCATTTATATTCAATATATATAGACGAGAGATACAGAACATGCTCAAGCTGTCTCTACATATGCAGCTGAAATCAATCGACGTTCGACTATACACGTTCTAAGCGATATCAATTAAGTCATATTGAATTTAACTACCATACAACATGATAAATGCTGTTGATACAGTTCGAGGACGATTTATACATTTGGTATTTTACATCTCAGTGTTTTATTTATGCGAATTATTTGCAGTTGCTTTGCATATACATATATGCAAAACTAATAGAACTGGTTGTAGTTTATAAATGTAATAATTTGTACGTAAATGTCATTAATTTAGCTTATTATGTGTCATCAGTAGTTTAATTAATGCAATTAGTTTGGCAAGATATATAATAGTGTGGCAAGTGAATTTCTGTGTAAAGAAGAGCATTTCACTTTGTATCAATTTAGTCAATCAAAGAAGGAATTATAAAAGCTGTTATTGAACTCACAATTTTTAACAATAATTCAAGTTAAGTTCAGTAATAACTATTGAATGTCTGAGCAATGCTCTATTTTGGAATGTCTGCTTTATGATTTTTAATATAAAAATTACTAATAATGAATCACAGTTTGCGGAGGATATTTATCTATTTTGTATATAATTTAATTACTTAAGCCTTTTGAGTAGGATTACGAGAATATTAATGATATAGTCACGGTTACTTGTATTATTCACGGAAGGTCTACTTACAGGTTACCTGATATATAGAATACAATCTGGTTTCACAATCTGCCTTATACGTAGGTTAGCCAACTGCTGTAGCGTACTTCAAACAGTTTTATATGCTGTCGGTCAAAGCACCAAGCAGCAAACTCCAAGCAATGTACAAATCTACGAGGTTTGTTTAAAATAGAAGGTCACTTTATTTGACTCATATTGAATTGAATATTGAAGCCTTACGGCCCAAGCGAGATAGCTGGGGTAATTGGCCACCATATCTATTAACCTGGCAAGCTGGAAACGGACCATGTGTCCTACTGGCCGTTTAGTCTCTTCCCTTTAATGTCAAAGGTGTTTAAGAGACTAAATGCTGCGCAGGTTTTCAGGATCATGGAATCTCATAAAATTCTTTCTGAATACCAGTTTGTGTTCCGAGCTGGCCACAGCACTGTTGAAGAACTGGATCGCGTCGTCGACCAAATGGTGCAGGCGTTCAACAATAAGGAGTATTGCAACGCACTCTTCTTGCGTATTAAAGAAGCGTTTGACCAAGTCTACTGGCAAAAATTAAGCAGAAACTGCCTGCGCCATACTTTAGCCTACTTTGATCGTACCTAGAATAAAGGCAGTTTGCAGTTCGATGACATCTGTTTGACGTACAGATCATCCTGCAAGTACGATACAGCCGACGGCTTACAAGAATACGCTGCAATGAATTTTAGTATAAGCAGCTACAAGTCAGCAAATGTCTGCTTTTCGCTAAGATGCAACACGCCCCGGCTGTATTCGTCAAAGAAGTGCCTGTCCAGCGGACTGATACTGTTAAATACCTTGGCATCAACTTGGATCGCAAGCTTACGTTGACTGTCCATATAAGAACTATTAGGTCTTGCGTAAGAGCTGCTGCGGCTAAGCACCAGTGGCTCCGCAGTAAGTGGTCGCTTATGAACAAGTTTACCCTTTACAAATAGATCACTGCGCCGATCTGGAATACCTCACCGAATACCCAACAGTACTCTTGGGCTGAGATCATAGATAAATAGGTTATAAAAGGGTTAAAAAGGGTTGCGGTGTACCTTAAAATAAAAAACCGTACCTATCAACTAAAGCAGGAGTGAGCATTCCGAATTTTAAAAACAAAAAAAACTTGCAACATTCGCTTCAACTGACTTTATTGGAGAAGATTTGGCATTATTTTGCTGTTGGTTAGATGGGAAGATAAATCTGAACGTGGAAATAAAATATGTGCAGAATGGTAGCTGACTTAAGAACTCCTTCTCGAAAAATAACAAGGTATTCTAGTAAAATCAGAATAAATGCACTTAACTGAATTTCAAAAAGGCTTAAGTAGAAACATGCTGATCTGACTTACTTAAAAATGGTGGGCCAAATGGACCAGGCTGCAATCTGTGCAAAAGTCAGACAATTTATGCATTTTCCATTGTGTAATCTTGCTGAGGAAGAAGATGTAGACCATGCCGTTGATACTCTTTATCAACTAATCCTATTTCACCTGTAATACTTTTGGAACTTCAAGCAATAAACGTGTGCAGAGATAATACTTTTCTCAAAGCTCGGTCAATTAATTTGCTTGGATATTCTCGAAAATATTTGAAAGAATATTTGTTCGAAGAATGTTTTCCCAACAAGTTGGCGTTATATTACGCAATCATCAATTATGGTTTCGACGAACGCATGGTATACATGATGTCGAATCATTGGATCATATTACTAGACATTACACAGATCTCTAGTTTCAAGGAAATTATTAGAAATCCTAGACGTACTAACTGGAAAATGTACAAAAGTTGCATTAAAAGTAACTTATCAGACTTGAATAATTATAAGAAAGCTAACTCAACCTTTAATGGTTGATGGCTACAATGCAGCGGTCATCAATGCAAAGTCTGCAATGTTAAGTCTGCAAAGAAACTTTCTGGTGGAACAAGGATTAAGATAGACTTGGGAATATAGTCCGCACTGGAGACTGGCTAGAATAAAAACCAGGCTTTCAGAATATGATAAAACCATACGAAAGGCAAATATATTATTTATAGCTCTCTCCAAAATTAAAACAGTTTCAGGACTATGGTTGAAAAAGCCAGATGGAACATTCACGAAAGATGAAGAGGAGAAGGCGCGCCTTGAACTCGAATCTCATATTCCGCACTGTATCACACTAGACTGCCTGCAGCAATGTAACTCTGGAAGCACAAACTGGCAACCTATGTGCTGGAGGACTCTAAATTACCCTAAATTCTTCAGGCTAATAAGCCGTACCTTATTCATGTTAATAATTTAAAGAAAATAGTGGATAATCACATCAAGACCGAATACTTGATGGATACACCACATCATAGAATTCAACATGCGTATAGGTCTGGCAGATCCACTGAAACTGCCCTATACTAACTCAATATCTCAATTCAAAATGCCATAAAAGCCAAAGGGACAGCAATTTGTGCTTCTATGGACATAGAAAGGCGAGTGCAACTACTAGACTTAAGAGCAGTACCGCTAAAACCACTAAAGTATGCCTACAGGGGGGTGTACTATCCCCTCTCCTGTAGAGCCATGTAGTATATGAGCTGCTAGACTCTTACAGATAAATGTATTGAAAAATTGGAGTGTGCTCCTTAAACAATGGTGAGACCTTTAGTAACATACGGCGCAATTGTCTGGGCGGGTAGGGCTAAATTAGGATAAGAATAGTGAAAGTAAGGCTTACATGAGGGATCAATCAAATGATAACTTCAAGAAAAGTGGGTGGCAACCTAGGGATAAAGAACAACTTCATCAGAAGATTTAAAGAAGGGCTCAGCTATAAAGAAAAATGGGAAGAAACAGCGCTGCACTACGATGTCAAACCAGGGTGAAGCAGCTGGTTTACAGACGGCTCCCAAACAAATAAAGGAACTGGTGATGGGGTTTTTGCATTTCGCACTAAATACTTCAAGTCGCTAGGGAAATTCACCTGTAACTTTAAGGCAGAAATAGTTGCGATAGAAAGATATGCCTAGAATCAAAACATTGCCATTTTTTCCGATATCCAGGCGGCTATTACAGCAATAAGTTCACCTGTAATCAAATCTAAACTGGTCATGAAATGCATAAATGAATTAATCAATGTAGGAATATTGAACAAGGTTACTCTATACTGGGTATCCGGTCATTCGGGCATACCAAGAATCGAGCAAGCAGACAACCTGGCAAGAAGAGGAGCATAAAGCAAGATATTCTTTCTGGGAGAAATGCGAAGGCTTAAGACAAAGTAAAAAATGTTTAGTCCCGAACAGTTATAATTATAAAGTATATCAAGAGAAACGATCTAAGCATGGTTTTGGACTTCCTAACTGAACATTGCAGACTTAAAAGACATTTATTGACACAGCATATCTTGGATGATTTTCCAACTTTGAACCTTACCAGGCACATGTACCTTTTAAATTACCTAGAGACAGGGAGGACAGTGCATATACTTAATTATAAATAATTTTTAAGGAAGCAGGGCTGGATGAAGTGTTGAAGCTTAAACCTACGGTCAGCGCACTATAGACCTCCAAAGTTCGCTGTGCCTACCCAAAAATAGTAAAAATAATAACCTGAACAAATTCATTGTAATCTTTCATAGATACATCACAGCAAAGTAAGGCTGTATAAAGGATCTCTAAGTCTAATATAAATATTTTACAGAGCTGTCAAAGTACTTCATTTCGCAAGATCACTGGCGTACCTTGGTATGTTTGAAATAATAACAAACACAGAGATCTGCCAGCGATTATAGACTCAATTCGGAGCCAAACGAACTCTACTAAGCCTTTAAACGATACGTAGACTACGTTATGCATTGGATCTACCAAACCGTTTTTTGTAACCCCTCCACAGAATAATCGTCTACAATACATATGAATTTATGTACATTGCAGATCCATGATTTGTATCTGCCACGTCATCTTGAATGCGTTGCCTGAATTTATTTAAATTTTTTTAATTTTATATAAGTTGCCTTAAAATAAAATGATATAATGTTGATAATTTAAGAAAACTACTAACAACTTTTCAAACCACCCTTATACTGCTTGCTGTTACTATTGTAAAAAAATGTTGCAACTGACATTTACAAGTGGCGCACGCTATAAAATCCAGAAAATGTAATGAAAAATGACGCCAACTGAAATGAAAAAAAATAAATAAAAGCAAATACGCGCAAATCTGCTGCAATGCACTTACAACTGTTTTTGTTATTTAAGCGCTAAACAATTGTAAGTAAACAGCAGCGCCAACACTTAGCAACAAATATTTTCAATGTACTTAAATCGTATTTAAATAAGTACGCGCAGGCAGACAGACAGACAGACAGACAGCTAGATAAATGGTCACACAGACAGACAAACACACACAGACAGTTGTACAATCGAACATATAGCAATAAAAAGCTTGTAATTGTTAGCCCAGTTAGTAATGCGCAGGCACGTAGCACGAGACAGATGGACGCACGGACAGATATACAGATACTTTGTTACTACCTTAATACAACTTCACTTCACTCAATTCTATGCCACTCAGTAGAGCTCAGCTGAACACCATTTCTATTACAGTCGCTCGTCACGCTTTTGCCACTCAGCAGCAGCTACTTGAAGCATGCTAAGCTTGCTAAAGCAATGGTAGCTAGACTGCAATCGATTTGAAGCTGCCTTGCTATTGTTTGTCTAGGTTTATTATTTATTTTTTGGTAACATTTTTTTTTCCTTTTTATTGTTAAAACATTTATTTATTTATTTATTTATTTAGGCAATACGCCTGCCTGCTAGTATTTGGTACACAAATGCAAAGCGTTGCTTCTGAGAAAAACAATTTTATAAATTTTTTGGAGTAAACTTTTTTTCATGCAGCATATACAATGCAAACGCATATCAATTATAAGCTGGCTTTCATTTCAAGAGCAGCAATATCTACTCAAGCAACTACGTCGTTCAATTCGAGTAGCTATACGTATGCACAAGGGTAGTAACAGAAGTATCTGCACTTCGAATGTATATCACTTGTAGTTTCTTAACAATTTCAAAACAAAAATTGTTAAAATTTTAAGCAATTTGCAACAGCGATTAGTTTGACAGCCATTAAAAGCCTTTGTAAAAGGCAGTCACACTAACTGCAAGCAATTGTCAGTTTAAATTAAAACTTCTGACATTACCCTCGCACATACATATGCCTTGCATACATATGTCTACTTGTCACTGGCACTGCAATCTGCCACACTTCATCTATGTTCTACATCTCAACGTCAACGACATGCTCAATCGCGTTGTCAATGTCTGCTGCTGATTCTGTCGCATGTTGCATTCAGCTACTTGTCGCTGCTTAGCATGAACTGCATTCTACAAAACTCGGAAAACATATTCACAGCTTGCTCTGCTGCATGCAGCAGTTTTCCAATTGTAAAATGTTTTTTCTGTTTTTTCTGTTTTTGTGCGCAAATTGATTTTTAGCGAATTTTCGCTGCTGGCAAGTGACAGACAATTTGCCGTGCTATTGTATTGGAAAAGGATGTGAATGTGTTTGTGAGATACGTTGCATATGTATATACATATTGGGTTTAAAAGATTGCGTATTAAGTATAGTAGTTGGGGTTGAGTACCTCGTTGTTTGAATGTAGCATTTGTTCTGCATAAAAATTTTTACAGAAATGCCTTTTACTTAAAAATCGAACGAATACCAAAGGTTTTTTTTTTAAAAACTTGGTTCAACAATCAATCTTAGTGGCGACTATAATGCCAAACACCAATGGTGGCACTGAAATGTGTTCGGTTTGTACATACCATATAGCTCCATTGATCTTAAAATTTGAATGTGGTACCTTGGTCAGTGTGGGATATTTTTTTGAAACTAAAATTAACAACCACACAATTTTCTTTCTACAAAAATGCAAAAAGGAGTACATATTCGAATGAAGACAAGCCCTTTTAGACGGCCGATATGAATAATAAAAAACAATTTTTTCATTCAAAAACTCCTAAAGTTGGAGCAGATTTTAATGGGAACTATCTCTTAGAGAAGGGCTTAATACGTTCAATAGATACATCCTATGTAAACGGGAAATAGAAGACATTTACTTAAAGGATCTTTCTTTTATAGTCTCAAATTTTTTGCTGTTCATAGCCAGACAGACGGACATGTTGATTTGTAGAGAGTAACATCTTTTAGTGATCCGATTTGCACCATAATAGAATATTTTATTCAGGACTGACACAGAATACATAAAATTCGCCATTTCTAGCTCAATTAACAACAAAAACAAACTTTTTCATACAAAAACTATAAAAATGGAATAAATTTATATAAGAGCTAGCTCTTCTAATAAAAAATAAGAGAAATCTGCGTTAGAAATGGCAAGAAAAAAGAAATCCAGCAGATTAATATAAATGTCAGAATTAAGAAAGGAGTCTACTGCATAATTTTTAAGGAATCTTGATCCATTTTCAAGCAACTATGAATATAGTCTAAGGAGAGCTATTAAGCAGTTGAAACATCCTGCAAATAGAAATGTCGCTGTTAAAGATAAGAATGAAAGCTGGTGCTAATCGGGCGAAGACAAAGCTAATCAAATATGCAATACAGAAAATAAAAGTAAAGTGAAAACATTTCTGGAGCTAACATGTCAAATGAGTATGCGGATTCTAGCATAGGTGCATAGGTGAGAGATAACTTCCTTGGGAATGAAAAACAAATTTTTTTAAAATTTTTATTTATTTTATTTAATGTGATTTTCCAACTTTTTAATCCCTTCCGAAAAGTAATTTTCCGGAAGGTCTGAAAAATACTACTCTGCTGCGTCGATGATCTCCTCGCGCGAGCTGAATTTTTTATTGACGAGTCATCGTTTGAGGTTTGGGATAATTGTCCAAGGGAGCCAATATGGGCGAATAAGGTGAATGAGGAAGCAATTGGAGTACTAAATCGTTGATGCTCATGTGTGCCGGCGCATTGTCTTGCAAAGACAAAATTTTCATGTGAGGCCATTAATGGTTTTTTTCTTTTTCGAAGTAGTACACGAAGAGTATGCTATGACAATCCTAGAAAACGGACACCATGACCTTTCCAAATCATTGAGCATTCCTCGACCGCTTTGAACCACTCGTGCCAGCTTCCAGTTTTCTCGCGTGTAATAGTGGATCCAGATTTCATCTGCAATTACCAATCGACGTCAAAAGTCTACCCGATTTCGCATCAGCATGGCCAAACACTCTTTGGAAGTATGTTTGCGCTTGTATTTTTGGTATGGAGTCAGAATCCCGCTCAAAATATGGCGTGTGCGCTCAGCACTAATCCCTTTGGCATCTGATAGCTCGCGCACTTTACTTTACGGTCGGTAAACCTCTTTAGACAAACGCTATGCAATTGTGGCGTACGACAACAATCAACTCAAACATAAAAATACTTGAAACATATCAAAGCTTACTGCTACAAAGTATTATCAACGCTGCTTGGTATGTGATCAATTATATCTTTTACTAAAACCTCAACATTCTATTTGCCAGGGAAGAAATAGTAAGATTAACAAACAAAAAAAACCTATAAACCAACTCGCATAATAGCGCTTGAAAAGATTTCATATCCTCAACTTATCATCTAGATTGTAAGGATTATACCTTATGTAAGAAACAAGAAATGCGAATAAATAAAAATTAATTATAATTCTTGCAATAGATACTCTCATTAGAGCTCATCTATTAATGTATTTGTTCGTTTGTTATACAATTTGCTTATTGTTCAAAGCAAGATTAAAAATGAATCTAAAAAAAAAATAAATTATTAACAAACATAAATAAATGAAAGCATCAACCGCGTACATCTACGCAGCCAATGAAAAGATATTTTGTAAACAATCATTGATAAAGATGATGATTAAGTTGGAGATAATAAATGCAAATACAATACATAAATAACATAAAAACGATAACTGAAATACTTCAACGTTGAAACATTGCCAGAGAAACAGAAAAATTGCAATCATGCCAATCAAGCGTAATAAATCATTGCGGCGTGCGTGCGAATATGCGAATGTTGTACAAGTATGTGTGTGTGTGTGTGTGTATGTTTGAGCAAAATGAAGCGTATAAATGTAGCACAGATAGACAATAAGACAGACCGACGGACGGACGGACGGACAAACACTGACAATATAAACACATACACAAAAATAAATGGCAGCGAAAATGCCAACTTGCTGCGTGTTGCATACTTTCAGGCTGGTCACGTGTCGCAAACAACAATGAACGACCGACTGACACACATCTACGTATACACATAAAACGCACAGACTAAACGGAAGTACAGGTGTATACGCATCAGCGCACTAAACGCATACAAATACAATTACACAAATATACTTGTACGCAAAAATGTTTATTTTGCCTCATTTATACAAGTAGTTGCACATACACTTATGCATATTTGCTTGTATTTGTATTTAGACACCACATCGGAAGTTATTGTTGTGGCGCAAGGAAGCCGTTGTGGTGGTACTCCTGCTTTTTAAATTAAACAGGAAATGACGTCGAACGCTTTATTATGCAAGTAACAATTAGACGTAAAACGCAAATATTTTTAAGTTTGTTTGATTTTGTGGGCTTTTGTTTATTTGAGCGATGTGTTTTGTATTTAGGTTGCGGTTGAAGTTTTAAAGCGCATTAAGTGAAGTAATACTAAACGGAAGTGGTTTGTAACATATAAACGGAAAGTGCACGGATCAATTAAACAGCGTATTAAGCTAATGAACTAGAAATGCAAAAAAAAATTAATAAATAAATATAGCTTATGATTGCTATAAACGTTGTTGTATACCCTATATACCCTATAGCTACTCTATGATGATCTTACATAATTAAAACATCTAAATATTTTTTGTTTTCGGTTTTATTTTATTAAGCTCATAGCTCTTATTTGCGATCTCTGACAAAAATTATGCAAGCTTGTACAGAACTTGATTTGCATTGATATATCCAACAACAGGCGAAGAAAGCCATAGTTAGGAAAGAAAGGAATTATAGTAATAATTAGGCTTGAATCAGGTTCAATCTACTAATATCATAAAGGACGCCCATACACTCCTACAATAGTCTAGTGGCATCCTTGGTATAATGAACAACTTTATCAAAAGATTTAAGGTAGGTCTCAGCACTAAAGAAAATTGAACAAGCATAGCGTTTAACTACGATAACAAACCAGCACAAATCAGACGGCTCCTTTACAGATAAAGGAACTGGAGCAGAGGTTTCTAGAGCTCGCACTAAATACTTTGAATTGCTAGTGAAATTATGTGCGATACAATACCCAATTCAACCAAAATAGTGTGTGATAGAACCGAAAAGTCACCATTTTTTTCCTGATAGCCAGGACTTCTAATAGAGCAGTTTGTTCAACTGTAACGAAATCTAAACTGATCCTGAAAAGATTGAACAGTGTTACTCTCTACTCGGTATCAGGTCAATACCAGAAAACCGCAAGCGGACGACGAAGAAGAGAAACAGCATCTCCCTTCACATATCCAGAGCCATTCTCCAGACTGGAAGCAGTTACAATAAGAATCCTAGTAAAAGAGAAGGAGAATAAAGCAAGGGAACTTTGTGAAGTCTTAAACAAAGTAAGAAAATGCTAGGCTCTTACAATAATAAGAGATAAAAAATCTACAACGAACTTAAGAAAAACGATTTAAAAATGGTTTCAAGTTTCCTGATTAGATACTGCAAATTCTGTCTAGACAATGACGGAACGTATCTTACGAGATTGTCCAGCTTTGGCATTAACGAAGTAACAGGAAGGGCAGTGCATATACTTAATCCTAAAAACCTCGCGGCCTTTGTTAGGGCGGCAGGGATACATGGAGGTAGAGATACGTTGAAGAATCAATAGGCTTGTAAAGGTTGTAGGCTTACTATCTAATAATAATAATAATAGAACTAAATAACTTCCCTTATTATGGAAAATTCTTAGAAATATCAGCCGATTAGTTTACTTTATGGAAATTCTAAAATATTAGAAAGGATAATAAATTATGGACTAAAACTCCACTTGGAGGACAATAATATGCAACCAATTATAATAAATTTGGCTGCAGTTCCTCACTAAGCTGCTTCCATTCCTTAGACAAACTTTTAACTTTCATTAAAGCAAATATGTATGGCATAAATGGTTTGATCAATAAACTAGAACGTTCAAGCACACCACATAAACTCTATAAGTTAATTACAACTGGTGTCCCTCAGGGATCTGTGCTTAGCCCGGTCTTCTATATTATGTTTTCATTTGCATTCTATACCGTTTATTAAACACAGATCTATATAATTCCTTACAAATACTAGGTGGGGTGAAAAGTTACCTCCTCGAGCGCCAGAATGCGCCGAAATAGTAAAAATATTATGGTGCCTTATTGATTATTGATGGTTTGACATCATCTTGAGTATGGAAACAAACGACTTTCGTTCCCTCAAAAAAACATTTTTTTTTTTTTGAGAAGCAGAATGGCGAAGCTAGTGCTCCTTCAGAATATACCGTGATAGTTTCGAGATGGCCGAAACCCCACTGCCACAGAATGAGTGCCCGGCATTGGACAGAAGCCGGCAAGAGTGCTCCGAAGCGGCCGAGGAAGTCTCAATTGGTCGGATATGTTATGACGTCCGTTTTCTGGCGCTGTTATGGCAAGCTCTTCGTAGACTATCTCGAAAAAAGAAAACCCATTAACAGCAAGTACTACTGCGCATTATTGGAGCGATTGAATGCCGAAATCGATGCGAAACGGTCTTACATGAAGCGAAAAAAAATTTCATTTATGCAAGACAATGCGCCGGCACACAAGAGCCTCGTAACTTTGACTAAAATCAACGATTTAGTGCTCAAGTTGCTTCCTCATCTACCTTATTCGCCTGATTTGGCTTCCTCGGACTATTATCTCTTCCCAAACCTCAAAAGATGGCACATCAATAAAAAATTAGGCTCGCGTAAGGAGATCATTTGTAGATCTTCCGGAAAATTACTTTTCAAACGGCATCAAAAAGTTGAAAAGACGCTGAATTAAGTGTATCGATCTAAAAGGGGATTAAATTGAATACGAAATATTAAAAAACATATTTTTTATTCCCAAGGAGGTTACTTCTCACCCCACCTAGTAAATTTATCAATTTTAAATCGGTATAGATCTGAGGTTAGTCGTTTGAAACTAAACTAAGCCAGAAAGAATTTCTAAAGTGAAACTTCTTTACGGAGGCTAATATTGAGTGTTTTTTGTACAAAAAAGGGGCATCGCGAGAGAGAAGAGACGTTCAGTGAAGGTACACACTGTAATGTGAAACGAAATTCAAGAGGGGAAAAGCATTGGCTTGTATGTCTGAAGCATAGAGAATGAGTGCCTATGCATGAGTAAAAGAGAGAGAGAGAGATGCTATGGTTGTTGTTGCTGCTTTTTGGATTTATGCTTGGTTGCAATCCATGCATATCTTCTCTCTTTTGAACCAATGAGAGCGTTAGATCGCGAGAGTGGTGAGAGAGAAAGGTATATAGTAAATAGATAATTTGCTATACCGTTTCTTTCGTTTCTTTTGTGCTACTGAAAAATATTCTTTTAGAATTAAACCCAAATATATGTATTTCTCAGCTGTAGCTAAAAATCAAGAAGAAAATTCTACACTCTTTAATATTAATTTTAAGTAGCTAAAATTCTTAAGTTTGGGACTTAGAAAAAAACATCAACTTCACTAGTAAATAATAATATTGAACACATCTCGGGTGACTATTTTAAAACTTGATTCCATTTTATAGTCCACAAGTTCTTGTAAGTCACAGCCAGACAGACGGACATATCTATATCGGGTTGACTTTTAATAAGGGGCTACCTCTTTTAGTGGTCCGATTTGGATCTGAATAGAAAATTTTACGCTGATTGACGCAAAATATATTAAACTGTAGCTGAATGAGCAACAGATTTGTATGGCGGCCACAACTTCTAGTGGAGCAACCTGAACCGAATTGGAATATTTTAAAACAATAAATGTAAAGTAGACCAAATTTGGTATTTCCAGCAGAATTTATAACATCAGTAAAATGTTTTTATACAAAATTCGAGAATGAGGAGTAGGTTTGTATGGTAGATGCCAACCCAACCCTTAGCGAGAAGGGAGGCCAGCACGTTTATTGAAAACAAGTGATCTGAAGAAGGAATTGAAGAATTTAAATATCCAGATTTTAAAATGTTATCTCTTATAGTTTCCAAGTTTTTGTTTATATGGACAAACAGACAGACGGACGAATATGTCTCTATCTACTCGACTCGTCATGCTGATCATAAATATATACCTATACTTCATAGAGTTTGCTTCGACTCCTGCTGCCTGTAATTTTGCACGCTTTTTGACCCCATCGATATAGGGCATACAAATTATAATAAATCTTCTAGTTTATTTCTCAGCTACATGTCAACAATTTTGACAGAACTCTTGCTGGTATTAATTCCTCTCTCTAAGTCACACACTGGAACGGAATGTTCCATTTAAACTTATTATTATTATTATAAGTGTTTAAACGTTGCTGTTTCCCCATCATGGTTACCGCGTTCACGGCTGAACTGTTAATTTCTCTTTAATTCTAAACAACCTCGAATATTTCTAAGCATTGCCATAAATTACGCACAATTATGCCAATTACATTTCTTAAAACGGGGGAAATTAAATGAACTTCAATAGTCACAACACAAACACACCCCTGCGCTACGCTACGCTGCAGCTGCAGCAGCATTCTGCTCATAAAACTCACAGCAGCGGCATGCTGTACCAACAACATAAACTTGCCCCACAAACATTACACATTCACGTATAATTTTCACCTGTAATTGGTGTAATTAAGTGCAAGTACAGAAAAATATTTTACATGCCAGCAATTAACATAAATTTTCACGTGACGCGAAGAGAAAAAAAATTAAAGTGCTACGCAAACAAATTGCTAAAGGATAATAAAGGATTCATTGCTGTTGCTGCTGCTGCTGCTGCTCTACTGAATTACAAGCGATAAGCAAATTGTAGCAGCATAATTGCCGCACGTGACAAGTGCGAATATTAAATTCAGACACGAATGCGAGTGGAAATTTATGCAAGACAAATAGCTGTGCTCAGAGACATGTACTACATGCAAATGTATATTGTTTTTTTTTTAGTTTTATTATTAAATTCGTGTTGTCTTAAGGAAGGATAAAAAAGTAAGCTATAAACTATTCAATACTTGCAACTTAAACTATTTCTCTGCTACTTTAAAACAATAAATTTTCATGCTTGATTTCTTATTCAAATTTGTTTTTACTTTTCCAGGAATTGATTGCTTTCAAAGATTCTCGGAACAGCCAAAGTATACTGAAGTGAATCCAGGTCAGGATGCACTTTTAACATGCAAAGTAATCGATAAGCGTGGCACATGTTCATGGCAAAAGGATAACAAGGTAATTATCAACATATATATACAAAAAAGAAAGAAAAAAAAATATATATGCATTACTTTCTTACATTTAACCGTGTCTGTAATCAAGCACAAGTTGCCTGATTGCTTCAAGTCAAATGCAAAAGTTAACCTGAAATGTACGTGTTTATATGTTATATGTTATATATAGAAAGTAGTATGCGGTTGCATATTCATAACAAACTTTATAAATATTTTTCTGCTAAAAGTTGTAAGTCTATCATGGCATATGAAGTCGTATGTGGCAACGAGTTACTTTGATAAAAAATTCCGGCTTGCTCATTTGTATGCAGCAAATGTTTTGCGGCTCAATTATGTGTTTGTTCTTTGGTATTTCCAGACTCTAACTTGCAAAAAGGCCAAACACAAACATTAAATGGTTTCTTTGATACAACTTGGCAAAAGTTTAATTATAGAACTTTTGATATCTTGTCGATTTACGTGAATATATATATATATATATATATATAGGAGTATATCTTCGATGTAGACATTATTTGCTAGTAGATTGGCAATATAGAACTTTTTTGTTCATTTTAGTTATTTTTATGTGTGCTGAAGATGGTTTGTAGTTTGGTGTAGTATTGATGCAATGTATGAGTATATGTAATGAAATATTTTATATATTTTTAAATGACAATTGTTGGTTTGTATCGAAGTCTTAATTTATTAGAAGCCTTGTTACACATTCAGCCTAAAAGCATGCAACAATTTTTACAACTAAAAATTCAGCCTACATTAGCAAACTTCCAACAAGACAAGAAATACAGCTGAAGTCCAGCGAATGTTTGTGGAATTTTATGAAAAATAAATTGAAAGATGAAGACTTGAAAGCATTGCTCAATGAAGATCACAGTTAAATTCAAGTGGAGCATTCAGACTCCCACAATTGAAAGATATGTGATTTGATGCGAAGCGATTTAAAATATCAGAAAATTTAAAGGCATATGAACTGAAACTATGACAAGTTTTTAAGACAATATTTGACTTATTAGCAGCTCATTAAGATGCAGCCAATAAGGAGTTTCTTTCATGAAAATTGTTCTTGAAGAAAGACGATAAATCTTTAACATTGCTAGATCCAGCTCAGAAAATATATGCAGGTATCTTTGAAATGGCCAGTGAGGCCTCTCATAACAGCTGACATGCAACACCTATTCATTGAAACTTTGAACAGCTTTAGAACCAATTTACCTAACTTTTGCAAGGGAGATAAAATTTTTTTGAATAAAGTTATATGTGACAGTGCAGTCATTCTATAAGACTTTCTTCTACCATTCTTTTGATGCAGAAAGCAGCTTCCCAATATATAATGCCTCTTTATCTAATAACATACTCTTGTCTTGGCTAAGAAAAGCTTCTTTTGGAAGGCTGTTTGCTTGTAAGCAATTTAAGCAAACATTCGAACTAATTCGTTCACAAATGTCACCAATGTGTAAACCAAGTTAATACAGATTACAATAAGAAACTTGTAAATACTGAAACTAAAAAAAAAACCCTTCATATATTGTTGCTATTCTTAAAAGTAGGCGTTTTATACCCACTTGTGCACCGTGAACGAATGCCGCCGAACCTAGTTAGTCTAGATACCGATTCTTCGTAAGATTTGATGAAGACTGTATGTATTCATATACAGACAGACAGACATATCAACTCGTCTTGAGCTGGGATCACAAACGCTTCCTTTTGGGTCTTACAAGTTTCGTAGCATCGAACATACTCGTGCTGTTCACATTATGTGCCAACATTATACAATATACTAGACTAAGTCAATTCTATCCATCAACTTCAAAAATAACACCAAAGCTAAAAAAAAATATAGTTAGAGAGCTCTGTGCGCTGTTCCTGGTGGGATCTAAATGGTCTTTTTGAACTATAAACTTCTAAAACCCTGCGAGCAATCAGTATCGGCTACAATTGATTCATTTGGGCAGTATGTTGTCAGAAAAACGAAGAGAATACGATAATACAATAATATGGTAAAGTTCCAAAAATGGGATGTGTTGAATTCTGCGAACATCTCTTTTTTTGATTACTGGAAGTTTCGACGGATGCAGCACGATTTGACAAGTCGCTATTTCACTTCTTTCGCCTAAATCTTTAATTGGCTGCAAACTTCGATAGGCGCCAAGTAATGAGTAATTTTTCGGAGCAGAAAATCGAAATTTTCTTGAAGAGATAAGCAAAGTAATAGGCTCCGTCTGAGTTATTATGAAAAAAATTTTGCTGTTAAATCAACTAGAAAAGAAAAATTTTGGGAATTTCACATCAATCTTAAAAAATTTGTACATAGATGTGTAATTCGGACCACGTAAAGAGGTCGTTCCTACAAGAAATCGATTCGATATAAAAAACTGTCTGCGTACACGTAAGAACATCGAGAGCTTGGAGATTATAAAAGTTGGAGATTTCAAGTTTGGCCTTAGTCTTTCCTAAGCCCTCTCTGAGTTTTTAATGAAAAAATCTTTGCTTTTCTGATAATTTTAGCTAACATAGCCAAATTTGGTGTAACTTGCTTCAATTCAAAAAAAAAAAATATATGTCATATATGTTCATATAGGACCACTAGAAGGGATCGGCCCCATACAAATCAGTATCCCTTCCGGGCTTTTTTTTTTTTGTAAAAAAAAACATTTTGTTTTGGTTTAGTTCTTCTAGAAACAACAAATTTTACACTAATCTGAATAAAATATTCCACTCTATCCAAATATAGTTGTTGGAGCGCATATTCAGCATTCGCAATTCTAAACCATGAAAACTTGTAGATTAATGTAAAATGAATATTGCTTTCCAATGTATAATTTCTAATACGGTAACTTCATATTAACTCTATATCATTGTTGTTGCATTCTTGAACATTTCTCTCTTTTGCATTATTACTTTGTGTCGCATTCGCTACTGCGATGCTAGGCTAGTTTAAGTTTTATATGAATTTAATAAATCAGTACATTTCAACTACTCAAAAGGTTCGGTCAATCTTTACACCACCCCGCGACTATTGTCTCTTGCTCGAAGTGGAAAACGCTCCTCTTCGTATCAACATTTTGGCGCCCTAACGTGAGGCTGTGTAAAGTTTTATCGTAATTTCGAATGATAATTTCGTATATTATCATAGCAAATAATTAATTACGCGCATAATAATTGTACAAATTATTAAAGTTATTCGGTGGTTCATTGCTGCAACAAAATTGACGAATAACTGTTAATAGTTTTTTCGTCGCATTGGTACAACTTGCAGTTATATTGCCGCGTTTAATTATTGTCGTTGTCGTCTGCTGACGCTGTCACCTAACGTTGTTGCTATCTATTATTGCTGCTGCGTATCGTCGCTGCTGCCTATCGTGGCTACTGTATTTCGTCGTCACTGCATTTCGTCGCTGCTGCGCATCGTCACTGCTGCCTATCATCGTTTCTACCTATCGTCTTTGCTATCTATCGTGGCTGCTGCATTTCGTCGCTGCTGCGCATCGTCACTGCTGCCTATCATCGTTTCTACCTATCGTCTCTGCTATCTATCGTGGCTGCTGCATTTCGTCGCTGCTATCAATTTGCTGCCTATTTCTCTGCTGCCTATTGCATTGCTGCCTATCGTCGCTTCTGCATATTGCCGCTATTGCCTATCGTCGTTATCGCCTACTGACGTTTGCACGTATGCTTTGTTGTTGTTGTTTGCATAAACAACTGTGATCGTTGCTGCATTTTGGATTTGTACTTTGGACATTTGTTATTGTAATTGCATTATAATGTCTTTAGAGGAACTTAAGCAGCAGCGTGGAAATATAAAGAAGAATATTTCGCGCATTAGAACTATAGTTGAAACAAGCTTAAAGGAAGATGCTAAGCCATTGTCGCATGAAGAACTTAGGTGTCGACTTGGGATTTTGGAAGCATATTTTAAGCAATTGTTGACGGTTCAAACTAACATTGAGAAGCTGGATCCTGATGATAACCAACGCGGTGATTTGGAAGATGTTTACATCAGCGTAAAGGTTGCCATCAAGAAACACATTGGAGACGATATACATCATAGTACCCTCGCTGAGCCATCATATTCGTTGTCGACTACTTCTTCTAAACTACCAAGGCTAGCACTGCCAACATTTGACGGAAAGTATTCTGATTTTAAGAACTTTATCTTATCGTTTAATCAAATTATAGATCGTGAGCATGGGCTATCCAATATCGAGAAGTTTAATCATTTGATAAATTGTCTACAAGGCGCTGCGCTTGAAACTGTTAAGGCGTTTCAAGTGACTAACGAAAATTATCATAAGGCATTAGACAGACTGAAGGCTAGATATGATAATTCTACACTCATATTTTTGGAAAATATCGCATCATTTTTCAATTTGCCGACAATAAACAAGCCGAATTGTGCACAACTACGTAGTCTAGTAGATAATGCATCTGCAATATATAGCTCACTGCAATCACTGGGTAGTGACAAGCAGATTGCTCAGGCAATGATTATCTACGTTATAATGGAGAAGGTAGATGCTCAAACTAGGACAAAATGGAATGAATCGCTTGACTTTAAAGCATTACCGTCTTGGGACGACTGCACTAGAGTTTTGGAACGTCAATGCCAGTTCCTTAATACTATTACTAATACTGATTCTACTTCAAATGTACCACGTCCAGCTAACTGCAGTAAATCTCGCAACCAATTGCAACATCAAGGCTATACATTTAGTTGTGCTAGTACATCGTGTACGCTCTGTTCCAGCCTTGATCACAAACTACCAAATTGCACTCAATTTAAATCAATGAAAGTTAATCAACGTTTTGATGATTATGTAAAGAAAAATGGTCTTTGCATAAATTGCCTTGCTAGAGGACATCGTATGAACAATTGTTCGTCTAGCTATAAATGTCGTAGCTGCGCTCGATCTCATCACACTTTGCTTCATCGTGATCGGATTGAAGGTACTGTGAGAACCCCTTCGTTAGTGGTTCCATCACAATCGTTGGTGCCTACATCGGATCACATATCACCGCAAGCCTCGAAAAATGTTGCAGTTCACACACATACAAATGCTTCGTCTGAACAAATCATCTTGGCAACTGCAATAGTACTGGTTCGAGACTCTACTGGCTGCTACAAGATGGGTCGTGCACTACTCGACTCATGCTCTCAGGTAAATTTTATTACTGAGGAATTTTCTCAAAATCTTCGTCTTTCTAGAGAAAAACATCACATGCAAATAAGCAGTATTGGTGAGACGCTCACAAACACTAGGCATCGTACGTCTACAACAATAAAGTCACGCACTACTGCCTTCGAGATGCCGTTACAATTTTGTGTCACATCTCATATTGCATATTATCAACCTGAGTCTGAAATCGATTCGTCTTCATGGAAGTTGCCTCAGAACACTCCTCTAGCGGATGAAAAGTTTTATAAATCTCGTCGTATCGATTTGCTGATCGGTGCTGAGGCATTCTTCAACATCTTGGCAATTGGTCAGATCAAACTTGGATCTAACATGCCAATTCTTCAAAAAACATTACTCGGATGGGTTGTTTCTGGACGCTACAATCACTCAGTTAATGGTTCAACATCGTCGTACGTGATATCCTGCGAAAACGCACTTAACAATAACTTGGAAAGTCTATGGAAACTTGAAGATGTTCATAAGCCTGCTGACAAATTTACATCGGAACATCGTAGCTGTGAAGAAATATTTTGTAAAACTGTTCGTCGTAATCCTGATGGGAGAATCGTAGTTCGTCTGCCATTCAAGGACGAACCAAATTCGTTGGGAGCTTCGTATGAAACTGCATGTAGTAGGTTCAAATCAGTTGAACGTCGTCTAAATCGTTCTCCTGATTTAAAAAATGAATACGTCGCGTTGTTCATGGCTGAATACGAGAAGCTAAATCATATGACTTTGGTACCTGCACCTAATCTTGGAGTTCCACACTACTATATTCCGCACCACTGCGTGTTGAAGCCCAACAGCACATCTACTAAATTGAGAGTGGTATTCGACGCATCATACCAGACTACATCACAACAATCGCTGAACGATCTGCTCTTGGTGGGTCCGAAATTGCAGAACGAACTCTACATAATTTTGCTTCGCTTTCGCCTGCATCGTTATGCAATTACTGCGGATGTCATTAAAATGTACAGGCAAGTACTTGTTGATACAAATGATCGTCGATATCAGTACATTATTTGGAGAAATTCGTCGGAAGAACAACTACGTACATACCAGCTGAACACCATTACTTATGGTACAGCGGCTGCGCCATATTTAGCTGTACGCAGTTTGATGTACTTAGCTGATCAACATAAAAATAACTTCGCCATTGGGGCCGAGGCTATTAAATCATCGTTTTATGTGGACGATTTTCTAAGTGGTGCTGACGACTTGGAGTTGCTTGCTAGAATGAGAAGGGAAGTTGTCGAAATACTTGCTACAGGTAGATTCGAATTAGCTAAATGGCATTCTAATCACCCTGATTTTATGGACGATCAGTCGGTTAAAAATTTGAACATAGACAATAGCTCTATTACTAGCGCTTTGGGAATCACATGGGATCAAAGACATGATACATTTCTATTTTCGTTTAAGCGCCCACAATATGATGAGATGGTAACAAAACGCATAATACTATCTACAGCATCGTCTTTATTTGATCCACTAGGTCTATTGTCACCACTCATCGTAGTCGCAAAAATAACAA
This sequence comes from Leucophenga maculata, assembly GCA_035044805.1. Lineage (NCBI taxonomy): Eukaryota > Metazoa > Arthropoda > Insecta > Diptera > Drosophilidae > Leucophenga > Leucophenga maculata. Next base: position 45,670 of record JAWNNP010000465.1, read on the forward strand.
TGCAAGAATTATGGTTACTTCGACTAAATTGGGATGAAGCTGTACCACAAAACTTGCATCACCTATGGAATACTTATTTGGATTCGTTGTCTTCGCTATCGTCGCTCAGCGTACCTCGCTTTTGTTTACAGTATCGCGCTGTAGACATACAGTTACATGGCTTCTGTGATGCATCTATACGCGCTTATGGATGTTGCATCTACGTGCGAACAATCAATGCAGATGGAAACGTAACTGTACAACTTCTCACGTCAAGGTCAAGGGTGGCACCAACAAGGAAACAATCATTACCAAAACTCGAGCTATGTGGTGCACATTTACTTGCACTACTTTTTTCAAAAATCAAATCCATTTTCGAGAGTCGACCAGTAACTTCGTACTTCTGGTGCGATTCACAGATTGTGCTGCACTGGTTACGCCAGCACTCTGCAACTTTATCGACCTTTGTTGGAAATAGAGTATCCGACATTCAAGATTTGACAACTAATTGTATTTGGAGGTTCGTACCAACGCAATTGAACCCAGCAGACATCGTATCGAGAGGTTGCACTACATCGGAATTGCAGACTTCTATTTGGTTTACTGGACCATCATTTTTGTTAAAGGACGAGCTTCAATGGCCTTAAAACAAGTTTGATGACATTGATTTGGATGCAGTTAACAAGGAGAAACGAAAGGCAAAGACAATCGAGTCAGAGTTGTTGATGTTCGCACCGCTAAGGGAATTATTCGTCGCCCGGTACACAAATTGGCTATTTTACCCCATTATGTTGAAAGATGGTACTTTCAAAGGGGCCGGGATGTTGGAGCGCATATTCAGCATTCGCAATTCTAAACCATGAAAACTTGTAGATTAATGTAAAATGAATATTGCTTTCCAATGTATAATTTCTAATACGGTAACTTCATATTAACTCTATATCATTGTTGTTGCATTCTTGAACATTTCTCTCTTTTGCATTATTACTTTGTGTCGCATTCGCTACTGCGATGCTAGGCTAGTTTAAGTTTTATATGAATTTAATAAATCAGTACATTTCAACTACTCAAAAGGTTCGGTCAATCTTTACACCACCCCGCGACTATTGTCTCTTGCTCGAAGTGGAAAACGCTCCTCTTCGTATCAACAATAGTAGTATATATATTGAAGGCTTTAAAGGGTATCCTGAAGGCGAGCCACTCGACTGTAACATTTTTTTCCAATAGATTTATTCGACCATGCACAAAAAATACCTGTACCAGAATATATTGGTTTGAGAAATGTAAAAATGTAATGTAATCCAGCTTAGTATCGCCAATGCCAAGTTATTTGATCTCCACAGGTTTTTTGAAAAATCAGAGTAGTTCGATAATCGAAACATTTTTAATGACATGAAATAGTTGTTTGCCTCTGAGTGTGATCACAGTGTATATTTTTAATAGTCTTTTTAAGACAGAGTCTAAACTCTGTGGAGAGGCCAGTTCATTTTTTTAAGATGGTCTTGACTTGCCAATTTCCTATGAGCAATTTCCTATCTGGCAACATCTAAAAAATATTTTACATCTCATTTGATGGAAATTTTCTATAAAGTTCACCATTTATTATTGAAGATATTTGGTTGGTTAACGAATTGAAATTTTTTAGAACTACTATAAAAATTTGAAAAACATTTTGCGCAAATTATTGCGAGGCTTAGCGATGATGTCAACTTCTGAATGGCTTTAAAAAGTATAAAGGAAATATTGAAGACTCCATTATATCTGAAAATGAAATTCTAGTTGGAATTATTTGTAGACGCAATGATTGGCTCCATTCGATGCTGAAATATACCAAAGCTAATCACAATCTCTTTTTATCTTTTTAATGGCTTGCTACTGAATTATTTTTTACTCAAATTGTCAGCTTAGTTTGTGGAATTATTTTGTGCTTTTTAACGATTTAGAGTTCCTCAAGCTCAGAAAAAGAGAAATAATGTCGTGCATGTACAAAGCACACATTCAAATTCTTGTTGTTCCTTTGTTCTACTAAACTATAAATGGTAAGCGCAAAACGGAATTAGATGATGACCTGTCTTTTTTATTTGAATTTTAAAGTAATTTTTGTGCCTATCTCTTTGAAACCAGCGTAGCTGCAAAACTGCTACAAAATAATAATAAATTACAAAAGGATGTGTTTCAATTTTCTATTAAAACAAATAATAAATAATAATTGTTAATTGTTAATTGTTAATCTGTCAATTTTTGATTTTTTGATTCTTAAATAAGCTTAAGAAGAGTGCTGCATAAACTATTGTGGGTCTGCTTTCCAATTTCCCTTACACATTTTATCGAAAAATTTACATTACATTGCCACATCTGCTAACCCTCTTAAATGATAACTGAAGAATGAATAAGATAATCTATATACACAACCTTGATAATATTTTATTATCTCCAAGTTCCAATTGTTCATAGGAATAACCAGACAGACATAAGTATATCGACTCGACTTTTAATGCTGATGAAGAATATATCTGTTAAATATATTTGTACAAAGTATCTGTTCGTGATAATTCCGTCAATACTCACTAAAACTCATAGAAAAAAAGTGAAAATTTTATTTTAATAAAATGCGAAATAAATAAATGCATAAACAAAGTCGCAATTTAAATGAACAACAACTGTTGCAGCTCTTTACAGCGACAGATAGACAAACAAACTGCGTTGCATTTATGTCATACAGCAGAAATATTAAATAAAATCAACAAATGTATCATATGGTAAAAAAATATGCTAACAAACTTCAAGACTGATAAACGTAAGATACAATAAATGGAGCTATACACGTGTAGTTAAGAGCATATGCGCATTTGAAATGATATTTTTCTATGCAAAATGCAAACTATTCGAATATATTTCAGTGTTGATATGCTGTCATGTGGCCTCGCAGCATAGCATTTGCAATTGCAACATTTACATAAATTGAAGAGCAAACAATAATAAGAAAAAAAAAAAGAACAACCATGTATAACAACAAAAGAAAGTATTTGGTTGATAAAAATATACTTGAGTTGCATTGACAACATGAAATAAATAATAATAGAATGCTATACAGATATAGAGTTAAGTTTGGTGGCACTATAACCTATAGACCTTAGTTACAGAGTACGGAAATAAGCATAGCCAAAAGGCAATTTATATAGCGAACTAAAGCAGTTTTTTATATATTATGCTGTAAAAGTTCGAATATACTCGTAAAATTGATAACGAAATAACCATTAAATAAGTATAAATCGATTTGTAAACTATGCGGCAGGAACAGCACAGGATATAGGATTCAAATGCACAGTTGCATTTTTTTGGTAGACTCGCATACTGCAACTGAGCGATTTAAATAGTTAGCAACAACATTTTTTTAGAGTTTTCAATACAGAAACAATAACAAAAACCACGAGGATAGAAAAAATTAATCTAATGAAAGAAAGTAATATAATAAGCACTCAGTTACAATGAAATGAAGTTCACAGAACAGCGTGCTTACTTTTAAATATCCTTCTTTAATCGAACATTTGTCAATGACTAAAATATTGCCAAGTTTTGAAACTGTTCTGCTTACTATTGCCCACTGTAAATAGATTTCGTAACTGCTAACTGTTGCCTACTCCATAAACTCTATACACTGATGATGATGATGATGATGATGATGCACACAATAATATTTATATATGAAAATGAGTTTTAGATTTGATGTGACACTGCTTGGTTTATGCAACTCTATGATATAAGCAGATGCACCCCATGCGGTTTGTTGTAAACATATTTACCCAAATTGAAATTTGTATATACAGCTGCGAAGCAGCAGAACGTTTTGGTTAGTTTAATGCAATATCTGGATGAATTTTGTGCGTTATTTGCTTTGAGCGACAGCTACATTGAAAATGCAAAACAAATTTTAATATACAGCAAAACGATGATAACCGTGTGTAAGCTTCACTTTAAATAGTATAGCAGCTGCAGCGCTCTAGGATGCTTGTTATATGGAAAAATGGGAATTGTAGCATTTAAGAGGGGCAGCACATGCGGGTATGTTATGTAAATATTCTAAGAGTGGATGTGACTGATGCACACTTGTCAGGGTATATAGCCATATTTCACCTACAGGCCCAAATCTCAAATCTTTTTAAATATATCTGGAGGAGATCTGTAGCAGTGTAGATGCATTTGTCACTGGCCCGAACTGCGTGTCATCTGCAAAGTTGCCAACAAGTAAATTTTTGGTGTCCAAGATCGGTATGTTGTCGGCTGAGGGCATGTCATGCGTATACAGGCTGTCCTGAGGTACACCATTTCTGACTCTCTTTGCTTGAGACAGTTCGTCCTTAAAGGAGTGCTCGTCATAGAAGCTTTTGACAATTAGATAAAGCTGCAGGTTGAGTATGCTTTTAAGTTTATGCATGAGTCCTGCATGCCACACTCTGTCAAATGCCTATTAACGCTCCAACGACATACTCCTTTCCGTGAAATCCATCAAGTGCAAAGTTTACAACTCGGTGCAGTTGCTCGGGAGTGCCGTGTCTGAGGCTGAAGCCAAACTGAAACTTTGTGATGTCCTTTTTGATAAAACTGGTCTCAAAAATCCTTCTCAGAATGCCTCTATCTCATATTTTGCCAAATGCTGGCAGAAGCCTTCTCGGACGATACGAGTCCAGCAGGATGATGATGTTGGCCTACTTCCAGGCGCCTGTGAAGTGCCCAAGACGAAGAGCTGAGTTGAAAAACAGCACGAGGAAAAGCAAAGCTCTGTTAGGGAGCAGTTTGATGAAGTGATTATCGAACTGATCCTCGCCTGCTTTGATCTCCTTTTACACTTCAGCAAGGGTGATAGGAGCTACAGGAATGGTTATCTGCAGGCGGCTTCTAGAGATTTGGGCACTAGCTTTACTCTTTTTGGCGAAACTGTCTTGAACGGCTGGAATCTTCCTCCAGATTTTTCGCAAACGCTTCTGCTCTGTACTGGGGGGATCTTGTCCAAGAGCCATGAGGGATTCGAACTGAAATCTAGCCTCTTAAACTTCCTCGTAAGTTTCCATGGGTAGAAGCTTTCTCCAGGAAGGCGTCTGTGGCTTCTCTTTTAATATGACTAGTACCTTTCTCACCCTGTTAGAGATTCTGCCATTCAGTCTATCGATCGCTGGTCTCATTGATTCTGATGAATGTTACTTTTCCATGCTAGGGTCTAAATTTCATACTACCTTGGGAAGTTTTATAAATGGACATGGCTTTATAGGTTTAAATCGCCTATAGTGAAATTCAGCACGCACGAATATGGTTGCTTTTATTCACCTATTTGTGCTAATTACAAATAAATAATGGGAAAACCAATTTTCCACAACTCAATATACCCAGCAACAAAAATTTTTCTGCAGCGTATAATGAACCTATTAAAAAAAAAATTTTAAGAAAAGGCAAAAGTGTGTAAGAATAAGGCGTCAATCAACTGTAAAAGCTCTCTTTAAATGCAATTAGGTGTGCCTTATAAACACAAAAGACAGACAGACAGACTGATGCACAGATTGTTAGAGACAGGAAGACCTATAGACATACGTACAGGCAGACAGACATGCAGCCAGACATATAAAAAAAAAGCAAATAAAAAGTCAGCACAAGGCATAAATACTCAAATGTGCACAAAGATCACTAATTGTAATTTAATTTCCAATTAGCAAACAAACTAATTCAAGACTTGACAACACTAACAGATGCAATACGAACAACAAAAACAGCGATGACGACAACAGTAGCAGAAACAGTAACAATAAGAAGAAGAAGAAGGGGGAGGGGCTAACAATTACAGTGAGATGGGAGAACAAGAAGCTACAAGGTTTGTCTTATAAGTAATGGCAGTGTAAACTTGTGGGCAGTCTTTAATAAACTGGAGAGTTAGAAGAGGCTTTTTTGTGGAAGTTGTTCAAATCATTTAAATTCTGGAGTAAACCATATGGGACAAATTCAAGGTCTGGAAATGTCACTGTAAGCGAAGTAATGAAAAGTTTTGCGCTGTAGCAATCTTCTTATGCAATCTTCTTGACATTACATTTCCGACAAAACATGCTTGCTAGCGTCACGGAACCGAGTCTCATGAAAAGCTTGCCTTACTCTCCGGATGATCGCTGCGCGTTTTTATATGATTTGCTATGCTATATGATAGGAATTTGTATATTATATGATTATACAAATTCCTATCGTTTCCAGCGCGCAGCAACTTACATTTATTTCACAATAAAATTGCTTCCATTACTTTTTAAATAAACCCTCGCCATGTAACAAATGACGCGAGTTTATTTAGTGAAAACAAATGGCGTAAGAATGGGAAAGAAATGTGAGGGGGGTATTAGAAACGAGTGATTTTATTTATATTTTGGAAATAGGCCAATAAACTATGCAATTTATTTTAAAAATGACTTTATTTAGTTTTTTAAATATTCTCCATTAAGAATAAACAATATTTGCAAAGCATTTATTTCTGTTTTTTCGCTAAAATAAAATTTTTAAGAACAAATTTAAAACTAAACAACACTCATCTCTAATTAAAGTTTACAGCATGCCAAAAAACAAATAGCAACCCTCGTAAAAAATTGACAGCAAGACACAGTGCAAGTGAGAGCGAGTAAGAGACCGGCTTGAGTTAACAGTACGCATACAAAATTAAAAGGAACAACGTTGTCCTTGTGCAAATGTACGAAAGAGAAGCGAAATGCTAAACAGTGTGTGACTGAACAAAGACGACAGAACGTGTCCTGTATTCTGTAACTGGCTTAAACAGCAAATTACACACTTCAATACAACTTGTAAAAGTTAAACATGCTAAACATGTAGCACTCAATAGACCGGCAGGTTCAAGAACAAACACACACATAGAGAGGGACAGTTGGTGGGGTGTTAGCAGAACATTACATTACCTAGTCGACTACAATACATATCTACACTTTTCTTCTACTCACTAACTCGCCCGTTGTTCATCTTAATTTCAACGTGTGTAACTCAAATTGTTTTCTTAGACTGTTAACTCTTAATAAATAAATGATTTTTAGATTATGAAAAGATTTTAAAAACAATTTTAGAGTTCCTAGTTTTTCAGTTAAATTTTATTAAAACCTGCAAATCTTCATTCATTTCTTCTCCATTCATTTCACAATTTCTCTGTGGCACATACAAAAAATTTATATAAAATAACTTCCAACTTCAAGCAATAAAAGAAATACCACTGATTTATTTTCCATGTAGCTCAAAGTGTGTTTTATTTAGTTTTAAGTTCCAGTATTAGGTTTTCAGCTCGAAAGCCTCATAAACATAGATCGAAATCGATTTTCAGTGAAGCCGAAACAATCGTTAGGGTCGCAAAGTTATGCTTGTGCGATAATATGCGCACATCTGTCATCGAAGAGTTCGTTAAATTTACGATCGGCTATAAATAAAGTGTTGGCTACGATGACAGCATGACCTATGCAGCGCTCACATTAAAATAGTTTTTAAGTACATAGATACAAACTGTACATTGAAAGAGATCTATTACAAAGGCCAACAAGTGAGGACTGGGCTTGATCTCACTAAAGCGTGCTGAAAGATTTTTTTTTTTTGGATTAGTTAGGGAGCAGGTTCCAAATTTTTGACACCACTTTCAGATTCTTTTTTAGTTCTAAAAACTAGTACTAGACTTCCAGTTTGAAACACGGAATTATTACTAAATACCCGTATAGAAGGGAATCTTAGAGATCTTTGGATTACATTGTTGAGAAAGACGAATGTGGTGAATACTTTTAAGATTATAATAGTTCTGGAATGGTATATTATATAGCTTAATGTTTATATTTAAAGTATATCCATTTATCTAACAAGAAAATTTCAATAAAACTTCAGTAACTCAGTTTTGGTTGAAATTTTTGCATATTTGATAATTGTTTCCATGCAATTGTCACATATTAGACCGTCATAGAGTTTATAATAGCTAAGTATTGAAATAGACCAACAGTAAAAAAGTCATTACCATGATTATTAGGTTGTTACATGATCTGTTATATGTCTAGCTTAAGACTGCACTATCTGGACTTGTCTTTGTTATTAAAGATCCTTGTAGAAGTAGCAGCTACGCACTTTAATATTCTAAAATGTCTTTGATTGTGGGATAAGTTATAGAGAATACGTCAGAATACATCTGAGACACAATTTTTGGTCTATTACTTAGGAGATTCTATATTTAATCGTTCCTTCTTTGCTATTGCCCTATTAGAGCATGACTTTCAAAATTTCTATAAATCTTTTGTAGTACTTCACATATAGTCCTGCTTGTTCCTTTACAAGTTCTACTTTCCATGGTATATCCCTCACTAGTTAGAGATACTGTATATGCGCATCATCTATATACTACGGCAACTACGCTCAATAAAAATAATAGATATCATTAGAAAAGATTCACAGTAGATCTCTGAAGGGATGCTTCATTCCAGTTGCTATATGAAAATTGTGCCTTTCACTTTCAAAAAAGCATATTCTAATAAATTAAAAAAAAGAAAAAGGGTTGGGGAAGATTTTGTTCGACTTCGAATTACCTTCTACCTCATTGAATATTTTATTGGTATTAGTTGAAGCTCCAAGAAAACAATTCTTTCAATGTAAACTAAACACAACCAAAATTTTTTCTTAGGAAAACACAAAAAGGAGGACAGATTTCTTTGGAAGTTACCTCAAGATGTGCGATATGGACCTATATAAAATATTTTATTAGATTTGAAGCAAGATAGTCCAAATTCAGCATTTTAAAAAAAAAATAAAAAGAATTTGAACAATTTTTTCATTCAAACGTTCAACCCCTTTAACAGGGGTTGCCACGTATATTAAATAGAAAAATTAAGAGGGAATAGGAGAGACTAAATAACCATATTGGAATTCTCTATTTATTATAGTCTCCAAGTTCTTAATGTTCTTACGGACAGCCAGACAGACGGACATACTCGAACACTCAAGTTTTTGTAGTGAGCCACCGCTTGTAGTAGTACCATTTGGAAATTAATGAAATATTATATCAGGATTGACGTATAATTTAGCAAATTTGACGTTTCTAGCCGAACTAACAATAGCATTTTTTTCATACAAAAACTCAGAAAGTTCAGACAGATTTGCATGAAGGCTATACCTTGTATTGGTTCTATCTAGACCTACATGGAATCAAGTTATATAAAAATGTATGTTGTATGTACATAGGTAGGAGAAAGTGCCCTACTGCTGGAACTGTCCAGCTACTGGCCCTGTCAGCTGCGAAGTTCGTGGCCATCACAGCGCCTAAATGTTTAGGGTCGAAGTAGTATCTCACTTTTCATAAACCATTGCCCAGCAATAAAAAAATACGAAAAAATCGAGACCAATCTAAAATCGTTGACCTTTGTTAAGTGAAGTTTCAAGTTGTTCATCAATATAAGAGGATAAATATGATTGGATTTTTTTTTTTTTTTTCGTTCTTCATGGTTTCAACGAGCAATTAAACATTAATAAGAAATGAGAGACAATATTTCGAGTATTGTCAAAGGAGTGAGAGTGCCCAACTACTGGCACCTCATTGTTATAATTGCGAATGCTATATAAAAATATTCAACTATGATTTTGTCTACGTTCAGATACATGTTAAGTATGTCGTCGCTGAAAAAGTTGTCGACGAATAATTCCTCGCCGAAAGAGGTGCATTATAGAAAGTCTGTCAACTCTGATGTGTATGGCTGCAATTAACAAAGCAAAGGAACTATTTCACTGGCCAAAAATTGCGAGTCTGAATATGAGGAGGAAACTGAGTACAGCGAAACATAATTTCAAGATTTTTTCATCAAAATTAATTTATGGCCGTAGGTGGAAACTCTCCTCTATATATCTATGTATGTTCCTTACCGTCAACCGATTGAGCTGAAATTCGCAGATGAACTGCAGTTAGGCTAGCAAAGAAATATGAACAAGTTTGGTTCAAATCGTAAGGAACTATGACGGGACTTTGCAAAAATTCAGCTGGATTAGATTTGTATGGTTATCTTCCTGTCTTACGGGGCGGTTTGGCACGTACATTGAATACAAATTATCTAAGGAAAGAGAAGCAGAAATAGGAGAATCTAAATAGCCAAACTTCAAGACTCTATCTATTATAGTCTCCAAGTTCTCGTTGTTCATAGCGACAACCGGACAGACAAACAGACAGACATGTTGATAACGACTCGATGATCAAGAATAATATAAAGGTCTGCCTGCTTACTTCTGCGCACACTTAATATAAGGTATGAGCTAGGTATTTTAGGCTGCAGAAGCAAAATGTAGCACAAATTGGTTTTGAATAGTAAAAACAATAAGAGAAATACTTGGTCTTTACTTTGAATTAAAAAAATATGCATAACTTTTTTTATTTGCTTATAATCGGTAGAGCAGTAGGTAAGAGATAAGGAAAAGCGAAAGAAAAGGAAGCAGAAAAGTGAGCATTGCTAGTTGATGCTTACTTTTATCTCTCTTTTGCTTTGCCTACTTACCTTCCGATTGAAAGCAAACAAAAAAAATTGGGTCAATAAATTTAACTTTCTTGACACCCATCCGTTCTAAGGGCAAATTCCGCATTAAAGAGTTTCAGTAGCTCTGAAATTTATGAACCAAATTGCATTCTTTTATTTATTTTTTTTTTTTTTTGTTATAAAACTTAAAAGGCTTTCAGGGTACAAAATTTGATACAAATGTAAAAGTAATCCAGAAATTTTAACAAATTCCAGAATCATTAATCTTGATAAGAAGGACACATTTGCTTAAAATATTTTTGTATTAAGCTACCGGAACGGAAAAAGCAAATCAGAATAATCTGAACCAAACTTAGAATTATATTAATAATAATTTAATATAAATACTTTAAGCGTAACCTACAAATTCTATACAATTCTAATACTGACTCATAGCGCTTTGAAACTAATTTTCAATAATGATTTTGCTTCACTACATCTCATTTGAGTTGTCCATTGTTTTCGAACAGAATTAAGGCTATACATTTCAAAAACACCCACTAACTCTCTGTCTCTTTCTCTCTCTCTCTCTCTTTCATCTCATTTACAGCCCGTGGGCATCTATGCCAAGAAATACGAATGGTCGGCACGTCCGATGAGCGGCAATGGTGGTTTGCATTTGGATTTACATCCGCCGCCATTGCAAATCGGTGGCGATTGCTCCTTGTGGATACGCGCAGCAACGTTGGACTTTGATGATGGTCTATGGGAATGTCAGGTGACAGCAAGTGATTTTACCACACAGGATGCATTGACCAGTCAACCGGTGCGATTGGTCGTACGTGGTGAGTGTAATCAAATAATGCATATAGTATAAGTATATTGAGTATCATGTTGCACATAGATATCTGGTTTAGACTTACGGCTTAAGTTACTCGAAGACAACGATAATCACTTACAAATGATTGTATTATATATATCTGCAGTTTAGTTAGATGCTACAAAATGCATTTCTACTAAATAAATATGCAATTCTACATGAAATGATTTGAAATCTTGTAGTAAAGTTGAACTTGTAAGCAACCTACTTACTTAGTATATTCAAATTAGTGTAAAGTGTTTGCATAAAGCTGCACATTGTTGCAAGCAAATATTATTGTAAATATCTTCGAATCAGTAAACTGATTTAAATTATCATTATTGAGCGCATCAAATGTGTTTGACTCTTTGAAGAATCATTAGTTATGAGTTGCAATTATATTTTGAATTATGTTGAATAATAATAAATTAATAATCAAGTTAATAAATTTTAAAGGCACTGCTGCTCTGGCTTAAATTTGCGAAAATGTTTCATAGAGTTAATAAAAATATACAAAGTTAGACAGTAGAGTAAATTATTTTTGGGTTTAGTTGGTCTTAAACAGCTGAGCAACATTTAATTATTCGACATACGCGATTCAAGTCTCAAAAAATCGTTGAGTAGAAATTAATGATCAGACTATACAGGAACAATCTAAAAAGTTGTTTGAAGTTCATTAAATTTTGCGAGTAGCAACACCCAGACGATAAAAGTACTGGTGGAGCTGCTGCTGCATTTATAAAGTCAAATATAAGCCATTTTCCAGTTACCAGCACTTCAGTGCGTTGGCATAAAAGTGTACAGTAATCACGGAGATTTTATGTTGGTATCAGTTTATGGCGCACCAAACTTTCCTTGGAATTTGGTAGATTTCCAAAATGTATATAAAGAGCTTAGTCCTATATTTCTAATTGCTGGAAGCATCGCCTCTGGGCAGCTAGTCGTGCGTGTCGTAGAGGCAACACCACATTCGATACGCAGATATTGGCCACGAACGATTGATTTCGCAGTTTATTCTGGTAGCACATCATCAAGCCTAACTATCAACGGAATTTAGCTCTGACCATATTCCGGTGATAGTCGGTTTCATAGCCGGTGCTGAATTTATGGATACTAATCCAAAGCTTTTGCCCTCAAATGCAAACATTGGTCGCTTCTAATGTACTCTTCAAATCGAAAAACCACTTCTTCATTGATTTTCTTCGCAGGTTCACAATTAAGTCCTATACGTATTGCATCTTTGTCCCTAAAGCTGAAACGTTTTCAGATGAATTTAAAAACCACTTCACCCCATTTGACCTAGCATCAACTTCATATGTTGATTCAATATTGAACAACTTTTGATCCCTTGTCCTCCAACAAAGAATTTTAGACATATTACGTTCAAAGAAGTAAGACATCAAATCAAGGCTTTTAAACATCGAAAAGCTCCGTGTTACGACGGCACTCTAACTGTTAAAGGAAAATTATCTTCAGCGACGAATCTCATTTTTATCGTGCGATTTTTTTAATCTGCGGATGGAATACATCTTACACCAGACGGTTAAAGGCCATTTAAGAAAGTAATGCTCGTTAGACTTCATGGCATCCACAAAAACTTACCAGATGCTAAAAGTTTTATACCAGAGGTGTGTTTGGAACATATTTCGAGGTCGATGAAAATGTTGTGAAACAATTTTTTTCTCATCAGTGGACATTAATGATATGGGGTTCCCATAATATTTTGACACATACCTCACAGGTAGCTAAACGGGAAGATCCATCCAATCTCTATGTATAGTCCGGTCGAATGGTTATTTCAATTGAATACCGTTGGACTTTTAATACTCATAAACTGACACATCTTTAAAAAGATCCAATCGATATGCGTGGGAGATTGCTGAAAAATAGGCTCCAAAGAAGTCAGAAGTGTTTACTAGTGTCGTTTATCTAAAAAAAGAAAAAAAAAAAAATTAAGCCAGACTTAAGTCCAATTTACTGAGCTGCTACGGCTGTCCCGATCCCGTGGACACTAGTTACTTCTAAGCTCCGATCCCGTGAGCTGCTACGGTTGTCCCTATCCCGATGACACTAGTTACTTCTAAGCTCCGAACCCGTGAGCTGCTACGGTTGTCCCGATCCCGATGACGCTAGCTACTTATAAGCTCCGATCCCGTGAGCTGCTACGGTTGTCTAGTTGACACTAACTACTTTACTACTATTTGCATAACAACTTGACTATGGCTGCAACGAGACAAGAAGCAATTATTATTATCCGCCGGGGCGTCTCTATTTACCTCCAACGCTGCTATCGCCTCAACGGCTCTTACTACTCTTACCGCTGTTAATGCTGTCGCTGCTATTTCGCAGAAGATGACTGGTTCATTTGCCAGTCAAACGCTAACTAACCCAGCTAATACAGCTGCTGCTCCTTTACCGGAGCTGACCGACCGAGTGGTCAACAATTAAGCAAGATTTAAGTCCATTCTCCATCCTATCAAGAAAGTATTGTTACCTGCCTAACTGGTACCTCCCGGGTAGGAGTTGGTATTTTCTTTTTTTTTCAGGCTAGTAACACTGTCCTTAATTATACCCTGTTTAGAGCAGCTGTTTAACTTCGTCGCTTGTCGATTTTTTATGATGAGTGAAAATATTGATCAACGTATTTATGTTAAATTTTATGTTGCGAACGAAATTTCTTGTGCCGATAGATTTGAAATGGTGCAAACGGCTTTTGGTAAATCTGCTCTGTTATGAATGTTATTCGTTATAAATTTGACTACCGATGCTTTCTTGTCAGGGTGTTCAATTTAAAATTCTCCGATGTAGTCCAAATCTCGAATATTACCCTAAAAAAAAGTGAAACACTAACCTATATTTTGAGCTATAACTAAGACTACTAGAGCCCTTTGGATGTGTAAATATATTTTTGGCCATATTCGGGTTAACTCTCAAAAGACGATCTTTTGGATCTATACCAAAATGGTAAATCCTTTGTATGGTGACCCAGACTTCTGCAAATTAGCGACATCAGCCATTGAGACAAATTGCAACAACTTTCATAACTCAGTATGCGAACTCATTTGAACATGTTATTCGTTAGTTTGCTCAACCTTCATATTTTCAAACAAACCTCAGCTGCAATTCATGCACAGCGTCGCCAGACTAACTATGGTCTCATACTCTGCTAATCTAGGTCACTCTAGCATCTCAAAACACTTTACTGGCATCGAGTTCTTAAGCCTAGCAGCTTTTATGCCCATGGAACTTTGCATTGATTCTCGATTGTTCTCACAGGTCGCAAACACTGGGAGAACGGTACCCCATGTATTAAATCATCTAATAAAAAGTGATTTACTGATGATTTCCCAGATGATTTGCCAGACTCAGAGATAGGCAGCTGAATAGCTATTTTATAAGAACTGACTCTGTCAGGCAAGCTTCGACAAGTTCACTATTATTCAAACCATATAGGACTACGGAAAAAACATTTGGAAATATATCACAGTTCACGTTTCTTTATTCATTTTCAACAGTACTCATGCCTACTGTGAGGTATGTTAAGAATCTCCCCCTTTTGAACTCTTTTGATGCTCAATGAATAATAGCACCTTTTGCTTAGCAAAACTTTGAATAAATTACTCAGTTCAATTCAATTTCGTGCTATTTACATTACTTGATTACCCTTATAATGTGTTATCTATTAAAACTTAAGTAAATATCTGCAATAATCTAGCAACAAAGTCCAGAGCTCTGTGCATGTTTGACCTTTTAAAGCATACAATGCACTAATTAGCAAGTGAACTCATAGTGCAACTCATTTTAATTAAAATATACAAACTTATATGTACTTGTAAGTGCAGCAAAATTTGTAGCTACTTTACGCACACACACACACACACACACACATAAAGATGTGACATTTATTACAGTACCACAAACCAAACAACTAATCTTTGTATTAAATCTCTTTCCAACATGCTCTCGTCGTCGCATTTCAATTTATTCCTCCTGCCTGTGCTGCTTCATTTCTCAGTGGCGCCACAACGTCCACGGCTCGAGTATGAGGGCGTACATGTGCCGCCTGGACATAATATTACCGTCGATGCTGGCGCCGTAGCGACAGTGAAATGCATCTCACATTATGGTAATCCACCAGCAACGCTCAAATGGTTTCTGGGTAAGTTGACACTTGTTACAAATACTAGTACAACTTCGCACACATACACATATGTATATCCTTTGGCTTGAGTGCTGTTGTTTTCATGCTTTAATTGCTGAGAAGTTTATACACATGGCTTATTGGTTAATTTCACACTGATTTATTTTTCTTTTCCTTTGCTTGCTATAGGTGATCAGGAAATTTCGCCAATACATCCACAAACAAATACCACCGAACCGGATAATCCACGTACTTGGTCAGCTACATCGGTGGTACAGGTGTCGGCAATGCGTGAACGACATGGCGATATGCTGCGTTGTCTCGCCTATCATGAATCGTATACAGCAAAAACTGTGCCAGTTGAGGCGCGCCTGGATGTGAAGTGTAAGTGAAAAATTAAGGATCCTAAAAAGGAATTAATATGATTTATTAAAATTTCGAGCATATGTTCGACCCGACTGGCTTGAATGTTGTATGGGGTATACCAATAAGTTTCTGACATTATTGAATCAATATTCGTGCCATAAGCAAGTTTGTTCGAAACTGCTCTTGCACTGCTGGACTAAATTTTTATTACCAAACGGTTTCAATTTGATTTTAATTCAAAAGTGCTAATTCATGTCAGACAGCCAAAGAGTCAGCAAGTCAGACAGACAGACAGACAGTCAGTCAGTCAGTCATTCAGTCAGTCGGTGCCATGATGCCAATGAAACAATTGAATTAACTGCAATTCTCAACAATTTCCTGTTTTGTTAAACAGCACAAGGATCTATCCATCTATGTACTACTGTAGCAGTAGGAGCAGCAGCAATTCTATCCTGTTGCTATATACGAGTTTCTCGACTTCCTTATCTTGTTGACTTATTTCTTGTTGTTGTTCTTTGAATTTCTTACTCAACAGACGCGCCAACCATTCGCCTAATTGGCTCACCGGAAATCGACTTGGAAGAGGATAAAGATGCGCTCATCTTACGTTGCGTAGCCGATGCCAATCCGCCAGCAAGCATCGTTTGGCGACGCGCCGGACGTTCTGAAATTGCCAGTTTGCAGGTAAGTTGAGCCACTAAAACTTGATGTGGAATACAAAAAAAACAAAAAAAAAAAAAAAAAAAACGAAGTATCAGAAGAAGTATCTAGAAACATAAGCAGCTGCAGTACAAGTCAAGATGCTGCCGATGCTGCTGTCGAAAATGTGCTTCAATGCTTATTTTTCTGCTTATTTATCTTAAGTCTAGCAGAAATTTGTAATTGTATTAAGTTGTTTTCTTCTATTTCTTTTCTTTATTTATTTACTAAAAGGAAACGCTGCAATTGCGTCCTGTCGGACGTCGTGATGCAGGACTATATACATGTCAAGCGCAAAATTCTGTGGGCACCTCTGAGCAGCTTTCTGTGCAGTTGGACGTTAAATGTGAGTAGCTGTGAAATTTGTTATTGAATGCCCTACATACAATACTTGTGAAGTAGTTTAGAGAATCTTTCTTTAATCTGTTTCTCATATGCTCTACAAGTTTCAACGAAAAGCAATATCGCTTTGCGTGAAACTTGATGAGCTACAAAATCTTTTTTTTATTTTTCTGACAGAATAATCACGTTATTCTACTAAAAAATAGTTTCACATAATATCAACCAAAAATGCTTATAATAGTTAGAGAATTTATCAAATATTATTGCTTTCGAATCATTTCCCAGTAAATTAGTCGACTTTACTATAGATTAAGTAAATTTTGATGATATTCCTTTAAAAAAAATTGATAAAGAAGACCTTTTCAACAAGATTGAAACCAAACTCTAATGGAATCTTTCACATATCACACAACTCTCCAAATCAAAATGTTCCTTTATCTGTACTACTGGGAATATTATTGCACTGCGACTACTATTTGAGTCTATTCTGCTTTTCTATATGGAGTAATTTCTCATTACTCAAAATGCCGTTATCTTAAAATGCATCTTGAAAAAATTGAACCTAGTTTTCTTTAGTTGTTAAACATGTACAGACACAAAAAATGTTCCATTTAGATGTTTGCAGCTTAAGTGTCGACTAAAATCCGCAATATGGAGAGATATACGAAAGAAGAACGCATTAAAAACCTTTTTAAAGTCCAATACGTCTGGTTGGAGCTTGAGAATAATCCAAAAAGATATTATTTTTTAATGTGGCAAAACAGTCGCTTATCATCGAAATTTATTTTTTTAAAGATGGGAGCTATCATGAGACCTTCGAAGAGTTTTTATACCGAATATTGAAGCGCATGCCTATTCTCAGCTCAACATGAAACTTTTTGTGGCAGGAATTTTTAAAACCGTATAATCTCTTGTCATGGTAACACATATCGACCATCTAGATTGTGTAATTTAACACCATTGAAATATTTTGTTTGGAATTACACGAACTTATACTTCTCAGTCTAAGAGATTCAAAATCAATTTCAACCTTCAAACGGAAAAAAACATCGAGTCATGCTGTTACTATTAAAATACCATAGGAAATATGATGCAAATTTACTATGGTAATAATTTTGAATTAAAAATGATGCTGTATTATCTCTCCAAAGCAATGAAATATTTCAAAATCTTCTTATCGTTTTATTTAAAAAACAATTAAATGGAACATAGTTATATAGCAAGCACCAACCAAATTGAATATAAAATAAGTATAAACTTGTTGATTTGATGGGACATTACTAATAAATGCATGCTTAGAATAAGTTTCCCCAGCATGAATCAATGAGATTGTGAAAAATTAATTACCTTGAAAAATTTTGCATATCCATCCATGTATTTTCCGACCAAAGTTTTCACATAAAACTTCCGAACAATTTTGTCTTCCAACATACAATTCAACTGCAATAAACAAAACATTTTTTGGTTTTAAGTTTCAAGTAGTATAAACTTCGGTGTTTAATTATTAAAAATTATATTTTTTAAAAATGAATTATTTTCTTTACATCCTTGTCCTCTCTTAATAGTAGTGGTGACATTAGCACCGATAACTTCAGATAGAGCAGACCGATTACATATACATACAAAGGAACTGTTTCGCAAAAAAATTTAAATAAAATAAATATTTTTATACTCATGAATTTCAGTGCGTTGTGTACCTCTATCTCTGCTGAAGTTCCTTCATAAAATATATAAATATGCATCCTGTCTAAGTTAAGAACATATCTATAACACGAACATTTTTAAAAATATTCTATGTTTTTTTTTATAAGACAGTCCTTAAATGTTTCTACACATATACTCCCTCTAACTTGTTTATCGGATCTTCGATGCTTCATTCGCATTCTTACACAATTTTTGACATTTTACATTTCGTTTAAGTCCAATTTTAATCATATTTAATTACAATTCCTCAAAATAAATTTGTGTACTATTAAATGTCGTAAAGGCTAGTTTTTCAAAGATATTTTTTTGGCCAATGAGCGTGATAGTTCTCAAGAGAGCAGCGTTTTTAAAATTTTGAATTGCTTATAAATAATAGGATTTCTCAAGGCTCTCAAAATAGACATTTATTTAATGATGATACCTCTCCATTTGACCCAAATCTCTTACCGGTCAGCCATTTATTCCGATTTATAAACAGGAAATAGTTACAGGGGGAATATATGTAGATTATGCTATTTCAAAGTGATTGAACTCATTCTCAATAAAGACATTCAAGTGGAATAAGTAAGAGGACTTGCCACTCCTAATATATGCTATAATGGTAAAATTCTTCAAAAGAATAACAACTGTCGCCATACTTTGGAATATCGCACATAAAGTAGACCGCGTTGCGGAACCAAGATACCCAAGCTCTACGGAGGCAATGCGTTATGACTAGTTTACCTTTAATCAATGCGTGACTAAGTCATTGCAACTACAAGATACTCTCGAAAATATTAATTTTTAATAACTACAGCTGGAATTAAAAGCTACAAAATCTATAAATGTTTTCAAAAAGGGTTTTGGAACATCACTCAAGCCATTAAAAATAAAAAAAAGTCATTCCATACCTCCAAGATATTGGTATAACCTACACCTACAGCTGTTAAAAACAAGTAAGGAAATTACAGTCGGGCGTAACCGACTGTAAGAGGCCCTGTACCAGTGCAGGTCGCCTAACAAACACATTAAATGTTTATCGAGCTTATGACCAAACACATGACCACTTCTCACTTTTAAAATAAACTTGTAAAATTCCGGAGCAGTCTTAGTCGAATGCAAAAAACACTAAGTCTCTATCTATTACCGTTTCCGAGATCCTTTCGTTCATACAGACGGACGGACGGACGGGCAGCCAGACGGACGGACAGACGGACATGGCTATATCGACTCCTCTATCACTCCTGACCATAATGGGGGTAACTTTGGGGGGTCTCCGAACATTATTTCTACCTGTTACATACATTTGAAAAAACCAATAGGCTCTTGTGCCTTCGGTACAGGGCCTAAAAATCTTACCTTCTGAGCGATTTTTTCAAACAAAACTCCAGCTCACCTCTTTGTACTCCAAACCTAATTTGATAAGCAAAGTCAAAAACTGTGGTCAACACATTATAGCCAACCGAATCATTCACATTGACGGAGGCAAAATCATGTCCACTGGAATCGCCGTTAATGTGAAGCTAAAAAGTCTCCAGAACCAAATGGTATGTCCAATATATGATTCAAAATCCTTTCTTTTGACAAACAAAATCGTTCATTTAATTTTATAGGCTTTGAAGTTCCATCCTTGAGCACCGTCCACAAATTTGTTAAGTCTCAAACAGTATCATCTATGAAACACATTTTCAGAATACAAAATATTTGTTTTTATCGTTTTTTAAACTTCATTTCCTTAAACCCTATTTATATTCTATATTGCGCTATCAACTAATCTTGAAATTATTTCACTCTGTCATTACAGATCCACCGAAAATAATTTCAGCTGGTCCTGATCGTCTGACAACCGCGCCGCTCTTTAGCCCAGCTGCATTTGAGTGTGTTGCCGATGGCAATCCAATGCCAACATATAAATGGGTGCAAAGGTAAGTAAACAAAATAAGAACAGAACCACCAAACAGGTAAACAGCCTGCAAGCAACTTAATTGCATTATTAAAGTGCAACATTTTGAAGTTGACTGGTTCTGAGGCTAAAAATGGTGCAACTGCTAAAAATGGCATGCAACGTTAGGGGTTTCGTTTTGTGTTGTTGCTGTTGCTGCTGCTGCTGCTGTAACGCGCAACGCTCAAACGCTTCCAGGCAATTGAAACGCGCAACGAACCAAAAATTTCCATTAAGAAATTTTTCTGTAATGTCTTCGTCGCTGATGCTGCTGCATCGTTGTTGTTGTTGTTATTGTTGTTGTTGCTTTGCACTTCCGGCCGACATTTTCAGTTTTTTCGCTTTTTTTTTCCACCATTTTTATTTGTTGCGTCGCTGCTTTAACCAAAAACGCGTTAGCAATTCACAAAATGGCTGCAAGGCTTTGTGCGATACTATTTCGTTGTGCAATTTCTTTTGGTCGTGCTCGATAGGCTGACGCTTTTTAGCGCTTTTGCTTTTGCCCGGCAGCGGCAGCGGCTTAAACCTCAACATGACAACAGCCAACGTCATGCCAACATCCTTTATGTCCTTCTTTACTGCAATATATAGTACTGCAGTAGCATTTTGCATCATGTTTTTATTTAATTTATGTTATTTTTATGTAGCTTGTACGAGAGTATGTCTTTGGCTGAACTTCATGTCATGCTCATCGTCGTCGTCGTCGTCAGCGTCGTCATCATCAACATCGTCAACGCTGCATTTCGAAGTTGTGTCCTCGCATTATTGTTTGCGCTCGTTGTTATTATTGTTGTTGTTGCTGTTCTCGTGTATTGTCCTGCGGCCGCAAGACGCGCATGTTACATGCTCGTTGCTGCCTCTGTCACTTCGCTTCACTTTGAACACAGTTGCACTCATAGCACTCACAGCACTCACAGCACTCACAGCAAATAGAAGTGTCCTCTTCAGCGCCACTCGTTGGCTGGCCCCAGTCTTACTGATGCTCAGGCTCCTTTGTTAAGTCGTTTGCTTCCTTAATTAAAAGTCTACACTTCATTTTATGTCGTTTGCGTTTTGTGCTGCCTGTGTTCCATGCGGAATGTCATGCAACGTATATGAAAATGTTTTTTTTTTATTTTATTTAAATAAATTAAAAAATTACTTTTTCGTTGCTCTTCATCTGTGGTATGGTATGAGCAATAACAGTTAGTCGAAATGTTTGTAGCATCTTGATGGAGATAACTTTAGGCCTATAATCTTTCGTTGATGCATGTTGCTTATAGCATTTAAATGGGGAACTTTGGTTAATCTGATCAACTTAAACTTTTTTATGTCGTCGAAACTACACTTCCAACGCATAATCAACTAATTTCAGTTGCAAATCTTGGTCGTTAAGCTCTATTTCCATTGTCAATGCTATATTATGCGGATATATATCCCAATCTAATCGCAAAATTCGACAGATTGTCATGGTACACAATCCGAGCTCTGCAGAACTTCCAGAAAGAACAATATTTACCATACATATTTCGTAAGCGGTTAAGAGGTTTCTGATCGTCATGATCCGATTGAAATTTATTCACCAAATGGAATAAATTTCACAACGAAAAGCACAATCGAACACAGACTGCGTGGTACAACTGCGCTTGGGTAAGCGTCATCACCGACTGAAAGAGAATGTAGAACTTGTCACATCAGCATACGATCAGTCTATGTATGTCAGGTCTAGACCACAAAAAGTGGCAGCTAACGTAACAGCTTTCAATTAATGCCTAATATTGTCCGATATATGTCGTCAGGGGATGGATGAACAACGTTTCATCAACAAAGCAGACGAGATCATTTTGGAACTAGGCCAACCCATTTATTGTCCACATTGCCTCCTATTATTATTTAGTCTAAATTGGATTCAACAGAAGTTGTTTGTCTGGTTTCACTTGATCCGTTGCTATTTTTCGATTCGTGTCCTGACTTATATTGTTTAACGAATTTCTTGGCCAACTCGGCTAGACAAATCGAACTAACCAATGTATATTACTTACTTAATTTCAAAGTTATTGACTGTTGACTTTTCTCTATTCTACGAAAACTTCTTCTTGCAATCAAGTGGTTGTACACCATTTAGTATTTACCATCCTAAGTTGCTCTATTGGCATGTTAGTTGCTTTCCCATTTCCTACAATGGATCAGGTGATCGTCGAAGTCCGAAACAGTTGTCTCCTGGTTTGTTTCGTACTCATAAACAAATATGATACATTATCTTTGACAATCCCTTGCATCATTGCATTCCTTGAACATGCTTCATAACATTAAGTCGGGTTGAATTTTAAATAAACACGCCCTTCCTATACTCCCAAAATAGGTTTATCGGATAAGCACACTTTCCTCCCTCGTGTCCTAACCGCAAATTATATGTGCTTTTATTAAAAAAGAATATAGCTCTGTCATTCTCACCTACTTATCAAACTCTCCCTCCCGGGTTCTCTCCATCTCGGGATCTATTACAATCACTTAAAATTATTCAGGAGACTAATATCATACGAGGGTTGCTACATATATTTCACCATTTTGTGAAGCAGTTTTGCCACAAACGAGATACCTCCAAAACATGCGTTTTGAAAGCATCAACAGCTTATTCGGAAGTCCAAAACCGGAAGAAGTCATTTGGTGCTAAACCTGGGCTATACGCCGGATAGTCTATCAAATCGTTGTTTTAAGCATCCAAAAACTCGTGATGAAGTATAATTCGTCTTCGTCGGTTGGTTTTCCTCAGTTCATCGAACACTTCAGGCAAACAAATGGTTGTATACCATTCAGAATTGACCGTCCTTCTTTCTACAAGCATCACGGTCGCAAATTGTCCAGATTTCAAGAAGAAACATGCTTGCTTCGATGTGCTGCGCGAGCTAGTAACTTTTGTTGGATTTTGCTCGTCTTGAGAGACCCAAACGGTCGACTGCTGTTTTGTTTCGGGCTCATATGTATACATTCACGTTTCGTGACCTGTCACGATTGAGTAAACGGATTTCTTCAGCATTTGCTTGCAACAATCGACACGAGCCTTCTTTTGAGCGATTGTTAAATTATGCGGTGTCCATCGTGAACCAACATTTCTGACGACATTCCTTGTCCCAGTTTTTTTTCTTGATGGCTTTACGTATAGCTGTACCGTCAAGAAATATTGGCGAAGGAGTGCGTCTCTTTAAAGTAAAGCATATATTTGTATACTTAATCCATCTCCATCTTTACCTTCAAACTTCAAAAATATATAAAGGCCACAATTTGCATTTTGGATGACTTAATGACTATGGCCACTGCCTCTTGGACAGATAGGATCGCTATAAAGCTGCTATAAAGAAGAGGTTCCAAAACACAACCCTAAGGAACTCTAGGTACGACTGGTTTGCTGATAGTTAACAGATAATTGGCGCTCAGTTTAGAATCAATGAAGTTGCTAATACAATATACTTTAGTCTCAAAAGCACTGAGGATGTGATTGACTACATGGTGGAACTGCTCGGAAGTTTCATGTCTAGCAAAAAATTTAAACAGTTGGTCTGGGATAAGACTGCAGGCTTCCACGAAACTAGCAGTATGGGCGACGAACATACTGTTCCAAAACTTTTAAAATAGTAGTCAAGAGATTGATTGGCCGGCATGACACAAGTTTTTTTTTCGGCTTGACACGGTTGTGGATAATGAAAATCACTGCGAACTTCCACTGGAAGAGGAAGTACTGCATCCTTATTATAGCATTATTTACACCATAAAGAGGATTGCTGGCTTAGGTAGTACTTTCAGCGATTCATAACTTATTCCTTTATGTTTAGAAGATATTTTTTTGTTATGTATGTTGGTTCTTACTTCAGGTAGCGTAAATGATCGGATTGGCAGATCCATTTACTGCGCTCAAGCTGTAAAGCCTTCTGTTTAAATTTGTTCTCTGTGGTCGCCAAACTGACAGGCTTAAAATGCGTTGGCTTGTGATCCATTAGACTGGCACTATCTACCCTTAACATCCGTTGTAGGTGCGAGCCAAATCGATTGTCTTACAATTCTCCTAGCGGCCTTCCATAATGAGCTTCCAGTGTGCATGCTTTCCAGCATATATTCCAAAAACCTGGTGCGTTATTCCTGAGCTTTGTACAAGTACCTTGACACTTAGATTTATACCAGGGATGTTGTATTCACACGTTCGATCATACGCAGCTGCGTCTTCATATTTGACAAAGCATTAAGTTCTATAGATAGAGTAAATGCGATGATCAAGTAGGGCGTTGACAGTTCAACGTGAAGCAGGTATTCAGTCTTTAAGGCTTTTTTGGTAAGCGGATATTACAAATTCTAATCTAATCTTATTCCTTTAAATATTATCTAGTATATATAAATAACTCGTGTCATGGTGTTAGTGGTTGCAGTTCTCTTCAATACAGCTCGAGCGATTTTTATTATTTTTTTTTATTTGGTATATATATAGTATTTTTGACCCTCCTTCCCTACCCAATATTTTTTAATCGCGATTTTTGTATTTTCATTAGATCAATATCCAAATAGCTTCCGATATCGAAAGAGCTTTCACTGCCTGATGTTGTAAGGAGTAACTTAGGCTACATTTATTTGAAATCGAAGGGGGAGATGCATCATCTACAATATGATGATGGGTTGATATATGTGGTATATGTGTTAATGGGATCGAAAGAATATCACTTCAAGAGTTCGGCCAAGGTCAGAGGAGTTGGTGCTCCTTTCTCATATAAGGGATACAGGAAATTTAAATATCTTCGTAACTTTTTGGAGTACAGGGATGTTATTTGCAATTTCTATATGGAAACAGGAGAAAAATCAATTGGAAAAGTGGTTGAAAGAAAAAATAATAATAGGCTTTGATTCTTGAGTTTTAACAAAAGATAAATTTTAATTAAAGGGCATTAAAACTTCGTTTCTACCAAAGCTAACGAATTTCCTGTTTGTTTTATTTTTAAGCCTTACAAGTATGTGGAATTTCACTTAACTTCTGCGCTTTTACTTCTTGTACTTTTAACGAGTAGCATTTTGGCAATGCCAGCAAAAAAAAAAATGCAGATTATATATAAATATCTTATTTAAAAAAAAAAAAAAAACATTGCGTATAAGTATTAAAAAGTCAAAACTGGGAGGCTATGCATATACAAGCAATGGTTCTAAATTATGCATTTTTAAGAACGTTTCATTTTATATTTAAAACACCTTTTCTCACAGTTGTACGCAGCTGCTAATAGTTTTAGTATAACTCAACTTCATTAGCAGCAGCAGCAACTGCAAATAGAGCAAACAGTGCGCAAATGTATCTCGCACAAAAATACCAAAAACACCAAAGGAACCGCATGCTAATGAGTTTTTTATTATGTACCACAAGGAAATGCGTACCGAGTAAGCGCATCCAATACATTTCCTTATACATGTTTCCGTTTCCTGTTGCAAACATGTGTTGGCACTCTTAATACACTGCGTACACAAAAAGCTGTGCAAGCAATGAAAGATACACTGCTAAGTTGAAGCTTTGCGTCATTTTAATTAGCTGCAACACTGCGGAAGTTTTGCAAAAAAAAAAAAAAGCAGATAAAGTAAAAAGCTTAGTTAGAAGCTTAAGCATAAGAAATGTGGCAAACGTAAGGCGGATATGTTGCTTTGAGCCGGAAGTGTGTGTGCTGCAATGAATTAGCTGTGGTAATTCTTAGATATGCAGGCTTTGCTGCAGCTGCATTAGTAGGTTCATTTGCAAATTTAAAGATATTTCTGCAGTTAGTTGTGTACCTTTCGAAGGCTTTGAAGAAAGGCATACGGGTTTCTTTTTAGTATCTTAAGTTTGCATATTTTCCCTGAAGAGTCTATTTTACTTTAAAAGCATTTATTAGCATTGAAGTACAATAAATTGTCCTTGTTAAAGTGAGTACAGTCAAATTAAAATGCATGTAAATTCAAATTGCAGACTAGCGACAACTTATTGCATAAAACTTGCTTTAAAGTTCAACACAAATTCGAACTACTAAACATGAAAAGACTTTTTGCGGCACTTCTGCGTCAGGCCTACTCTAGGCTGTCAACCAAAATGTAGACTACATGCAACGTTGGCTGATTTTGTACTTTTTGCTTTTTTTTTTTTTTTTTTTTTCACCAGCTCACACTTGGATTTTGCAAACATAGTTGACTGGAAAAAATGTTGCTTGTCACTTTGATTTACGTGATTCAAGTTTTTAGACAATTCTTTTTGCTTTCATTTTGCACACTCCCACACACACAAACACACACACTCGCACACATTGTGAGTTTTAATTCCCACAGGATTGACAGAGAACTTTTTCGTCGACAACGATTGCTCAACTCGAGATTTGCATTTGAATGGCTTTCTAATTTATAGACTTAATTGCGCGCGTATTTGTCTGAGTGCAAGGCAAACATAGCAGGCAACGTAGCAAAGCGAAGACATATGACGTTTGCGAAATAAAAAAAAAAATACATTAAAAGTTCTATTAAATTTTTGTTTAAAGTAAAAGATACAAAATAAATTACAGCAAAAAAGATACATTTTGCATATATTCATTGCATACTTTTCTGCGCATTTTTGTATGCTTTCTTCGCTGCAGTTTTTTCTTCTTTTTGCATTTTTGCACACTATTCAAAGCCTGTGCCAACGCACAGATAGTGAAATATTTGCGTATAAACAACGCAAAAAATGCCAAAGCAAAGCTGCTACAAAAGCGAATACCAAACAAGAATAATACACGCAAAGCGGAAACGCTTGCAACGCAAAATATGCAAAAAGCAATGCTTACAGCTTGCAGCTCAAAACTCAAAGCACGCAGGCATATTTTAAAGTTTTCTTTTCTCTGCTTTCTGCATCAAATCAATTGCTCCGGAACTGGCAAAAAAAAAAAAAAAACGAAACATATTTTCAAAGCAATTTGCATCTCAAAGCTTATGTTTGTCTAATACTTTCTTTTCTATTTCTTTTATTTTCTCCCTTTAGAATCTCACACGGTTCGAAGTTTGTGGAACGCGGCAATGAACCACGTCTTGTCATCGATAATGTCACCTATGACTATCAGGGTGAATATGAATGTCGTGCAACGAGCTACATCAATGGACAGGAACGTGTTGCTATATCTGAGCCTGTTTCGCTGCAAGTTGTGGGTAAGTTATTGTGTGTATAGCGTATAAATGAATAGCGCA
Organism: Leucophenga maculata; assembly: GCA_035044805.1. Taxonomy (NCBI): domain Eukaryota; kingdom Metazoa; phylum Arthropoda; class Insecta; order Diptera; family Drosophilidae; genus Leucophenga; species Leucophenga maculata. The sequence goes on from JAWNNP010000465.1 coordinate 73,362, forward strand.
GAGAAGTATTTATGTGCTGTGCTTCAAAGCAATAATAAAACTTAAACGCATTAATAAATGCAGGTGGAAAATTGAAAAGAAAACCATCAAGTTTAACTATCTAAAAACCATAGTCAAATTTACAATGAATTAAGTTACATATACTCAAGAAACTTTTTATAATACATGAAAGTGTGTAGAACCAGATGTACGCACTCTGACGTCGAATGGTGTTTGTAATTTCTAAACAAGTTTGAAATATCAGTTATAAAATTTAGAGCTATCTGCATCATTACGTTTGTACTCTAAAGTCATTTCAGCGCGTATCTGAAAAACAGATAGACGGTCAGAGAGAAGTTGTGTACGAAAAAAAGTATAAGAACTGACAAGAAACAAATCCATCTAAGTTCTCTAAGGCAAACTCTGAATAAATGAATGATTGACGAGAAAAGTGTCATTGATGAGAATACTATAAATGAGACAAAATTTTGTAAAAAATCATCTAAATTTATCAGGTCCCGATAGTTACAAAAAAAAAAAGCGTAACATCCTGTAGAGTGACGAACAAAAATTTAATATAAATGGAGAGCGTTGCAATAGCAATGTTCCACATTCAAAGGCCAACGAATTTTAAAACCAGCTCGAAAAAAAAAAATTGAATCATGAAGATTGAAGCATAAAGATTTGGAGATATTTCGCATAAAGATGTAGGTTAGATTTTTCTCAATAATAATTAATGAACACCTGCCACCATATGCAGAAGGAAATATTTTTTTTATTTATTTTATTTTATTTTATTTTATTTTATTTTATTTTATTTTATTTGATTTTATTTGATTTTATTTGATTTTATTTGATTTTATTTGATTTTATTTGATTTTATTTGATTTTATTTGATTTTATTTGATTTTATTTGATTTTATTTGATTTTATTTGATTTTATTTGATTTTATTTGATTTTATTTGATTTTATTTTATTTTATTTTATTTTATTTTATTTTATTTTATTTTATTTTATTTTATTTGATTTTATTTGATTTTATTTGATTTTATTTGATTTTATTTGATTTTATTTGATTTTATTTGATTTTATTTGATTTTATTTGATTTTATTTGATGTTATTTTATTTTATTTGATTTTATTTGATTTTATTTGATTTTATTTGATTTTATTTGATTTTATTTGATTTTATTTGATTTTATTTGATTTTATTTGATTTTATTTGATTTTATTTGATTTTATTTGATTTTATTTGATTTTATTTGATTTTATTTGATTTTATTTGATTTTATTTGATTTTATTTGTTTTATTTTGATTTTATTTGATTTTATTTGATTTTATTTTATTTGATTTTATTTGATTTTATTTGATTTTATTTGATTTTATTTGATTTTATTTGATTTTATTTGATTTTATTTGATTTTATTTGATTTTATTTTATTTTATTTTATTTTATTTTACTTTATTTTATTTTATTTTATTTTATTTTATTTTATTTTATTTTATTTTATTTTATTTTATTTTATTTTATTTTATTTTATTTGATTTTATTTGATTTTATTTGATTTTATTTTATTTGATTTTATTTGATTTGATTTGATTAGATTAGATTTGATTTTATTTGATTTTATTTGATTTTATTTGATTTTATTTTATTTCAATTACGTCTGAGAAAACGGTGGGTGGGTTTAGCTGTAGCCAGGGGAACGACAAGATTGTTGTAGGGTGCCAACAGTCCGTCGTTGCTCTTTAACTTCTACCAGTTGCAGATCTCTATGAAGTGCCGAATTTCGGACTTCACGGATGCAGCCTATCATTCTTCGCATGGTGTTATTTTGCAGGACTTGTATTTATCTCCGCGGCCATACCCCAAATTTGTATGACGCACCTCCACATAGGGGCTTTGACGTGCTAATATATGGCTCTTTCATATATAAGGGGAAGCTCGCAGTCAAGGCGTCTCATCTTTCATTCTTTTTGATGTAGTTGGCGAAATTAAGTTTTGTTGGGCAGATCCTTTTAACCTTCTGTGTGGGGTTTTCTTTTTTTCGTATGAAACATACATTAAGAGATTTTGATGGATTGAGCTGCACATCCCAACATCTAGCACACTCTGCAAATTGATCTAGATAGTCCTCAGTAGCGTCAGCAGCTTAAATTTCAGATGATGTATTCCAGCCCGAACCGAGTGGATAGAAGACAGTTTTGCTCGGACTTTGGCCCTGAAGAAGCGTCCTTCCAGGAAAGATTGAATCAGTGCGAAATGAGGCGAAGACAATCCGTTTTTGACTTCAGCAAGCAATCATAGATACCCAAATACACCGTTACTTTTTTTGCTCAAAAGCCCTTAGTTCGTGGTTTACAACCCTGTAGAACTGTTCAATGATACCATGGCCAGTGCGAAATCCAAACAGTAAGCTCGGAATGAGATTTCTGGACTCGGCGGTGTTAACAATTCAGTCGTTCTCATACCTTCCAAAGCGAAGATAGGAGACTGAATGACCGGTAAGATTCGGATTCTCTCTCTGGCTTGCCCGTTTTATGGATCATCGTCACAATTGCTTGCTTTCACATCTTCGGGAAGTGCTGCAATGCCACAGTGGCATGCAATATCAATGTTTAGTGGCCTTAAGTGTACGGAGCTTTGCGGGGTTTCTGCTGTTTTATGGCTGCTGTGAATGGTGAAGGAGATAAATCCAATTGCAATATAAATTCTAGGATGGATAAAGTCTTAGCAATGTCATGATTTGTCATGTTGGTGAAAAGTATCCTCAAGCTGATCAGCAAAGACTTCAGCTTATTGAACGACACCAGACCCCATTAGAGCTAAGCCGCTTATCGTAGGGTTTGGTGCTTTGCGCCGTTAAAATTAATTTCATAGCAAGACGACTCTAAACACACATTAAAGCTTGCTAAAGATTGTATAAATGAGAAAAACTTATCACTCCTTGACTGTCCAAGCTTATTTAAATTTAGCAAATGTGATTTATGGAAAAAGATTCAAGAAGAATGGTACAAAATGTACAATTTGAAATAGTATTTAGATAGAAGCCAAATTTAAATAAAGTGAGTTATAAAACCGATTTAAAGCTGTGAAGACTGACTTGAAGACTTCAACTATAGTAACATCGAAGTGAGGTACGCTTAGTTGTATATGAAGAGTAATGCACCTATATACTAATTCCCGACGCTTCGTTGCCATGGTTGTAATAAAAAGCTTTTAGAACGTATCACAGTATTAATTAATGATTTTCTATTTTACTTTCTTTTGAGAGATGTCTAGGCTCAAAATAGGTTCTTCATTTTATATATTACGGCCAAACATCGTACGTCTAAATGAAGTTGCATTTCATAAAGGTTTTCTTACACTCTCAAATCTGATATATGCCTTCGCTGTTCATGTGATTAGAGTTAAGTATCAGCATGTCGAATGTTTTGAGATTTCTGTGATGAAACAAATCTTTTCGCTGGTGACACAATTGAAATATTAGACGTTGGATGCCTGGAAATCATTCATTTAAGATATTAATAAAGTAGCTAAGCACTTTTCAACTTTGTCAGTTGTCAAAAAATACAATTAACTATTTATTGCATAATTTTATATTATTAAGACCTGTTATCGTTCTCCTGTTTTGCATTTACAAATGAACATAAATAAATCAAATAAAACTATGTAATGAATTACCTACAAGTTCTTGGAGAAACTTCTTCCACATTTTGGCAATGCATAATGAAGTATTGGTTAGTATTAAGTTATAATTTCCTGCTCCTACACCCGGCAAAGAAAGTATTAGCACCTGCTTAACTACCATCTGCCGGATAGAAGTTAAGCAGGTACATTTTTCCTTGCTAGTTTGGTAACTCTGTCTGTAATAAATTATAAGCGTTATCTGTCGATCAGTGTGACCCAAAAAGCATAAAGTATACATAGAAGACACCCAGATCAAAACTTCTTTTTTTTTTTTTTTTTGTGGCTGTGTAATCGTTTAGTCTATCAGGGCCATCCAAATTACATTTTTTTCTCGTTACAAATCGACCTAAACGGGTCGATCAATCTGTTCAAAGTTCAAACTCAATCAAAATAGTTATTACTGCCAGATACATAACTGGCACTGTGTGAACTTTGCTTAATTATAATTAAGTTTCTTTAATTTAATAGTCCTGATGAACTTGTATTAATTCATTTTGCGTATATAGCTCTAACGCTTTCATTAGCTGACTTATCCCTCCATCAAACCCAAATAGATCAAGCTTGCTGTTACTTATAGCAGCTTAACTATAATTTTTTTAGACAAAGCCTGTATAACGCAAACATTCTACAAATATGAAACATTTCACACGCTGCGAGTATGAACTATGCATGCCATATACCTATGAAGCATCCTTTTACACTTACATATATATGTATGTATTTCTGGATTTGCTGGATATGCTGTGTAAAAATAACTATTAACCATGTTGTCAACCACCATTGAAAAAAACAACAACAACCACAGCAAAATATTGAACGTTGTTTCATATTTTTTGCTGCTATGGTTTCAATATGAATAAATAAATTGATTTTTCATATAAATATATATATATATATGTATATATATATATTATTTTTGCTTCCTTTCAATGTTTCTATGTAGCATTTTTTTATTGAAACTGTATCAAATAGCGCGAATACTTTTTAATGGCGAATTTTCCAATTTAATGCGGTCGTGCGAAAACAAAAATGAATAAATAAATTTTTATATACATTTCGCTTTATTTTATTTTTGAATATCAAAGCTGTAAGCTGAGTCAACAAAAAAAAAAACCAGGAAAAGTTGCCGGGAAATTTGTATATTAAATATGAAATTCTACAGAATTCGTTATATTCATTTATAAATGTCAAAAATGATTTTTTGGGCTTATAAATTGGATGAAACAAAAAGAAAATCCTTTACAAAAAATAAACGAAACAAAAATTTGTCGTCATTAACTACTGCGAAATTTTTGGAGCGCTTGAAAAATAAATGGCAAACCTAAAGTAAATTTTCAAATTAAATAATTTTAATTATATGATAAATATTGCTAAATAAAGTAGGTCATAGCTAGACTGCATAATTAACCTAATTTGTTTGCTTATTTAGTTGTTTCAAATTCATTTTTTTTAATACTTTTCAAATAAAATTTTCAACTTTACTACTTTCCCTATTAAACTATACTACCCCAAAAACATATTATACCCCCCTCGCACATTAAAACCCACTGTTACAACAATTTTCATACGAATTTCGCGCTTAACATTTAAACTAAAACCAAAAACCAAAGCACAACATAAAATCAAAATGAACTCTTGACCGCAAACAACAATAACTAAAAAAAAAAAAAAAAAAACAAATAAAAATACTTCTAACAGAGTTGCAAGCTTCAAAACGGACGAAAAAAAATATTAAAAATTCCAAAAAAAAAAAAAAAAATCCATATTTAAATTTACTGCACAGGACCACAGCACGTACATAATTTATGACCAACCAAGGACACGAGCAATTTAGCAGCAACCTAGAAAAAAATTCCACTAAATGTTACATGTATTTGTGAGTATCTGTGTGTGCAGAGAAAGCGTTTAAGGCAAGCTAGCTAGCCAGCCAGTCAGCCAAGCACGCGGTAGAGTAACTAACTAACTGATGACTACTTGTATAATACGTAGCAACAAATGCACGGCATGGCACGGCAGACAGGCAGCCAGGCAGCCAGGCAGCCAAGCTAGACACCGAAGTCAAGAAAAAAAAAAAAAAATAGCATTCTGCTCATTATGTGCCACACTAGTCTGCCACAATGCACTGGCAACACTAGCTGCTGCCATGTGCCTTAAACGATTTCTGTTTGTTTGTGTTGCGAAACGGCATGTGGAAATATAAATTTTCTGCTCAACTGACCAACACGAACACATAAAGAACAAAATATGGCATGTTGAAGGCAAGCCATTTTGACTGCTAGTGTTGCAAGTTACACTTGCAAGATGAAGCGCAAGCGGAAATGAAGACTATTGTATATGATATTGCAACAAATTTTCGCTGATTCTTACAAAAAGTCAAAACTTAAATGTTTGTTGGTAAACTTTTAAGAAATGTTTATGTGCAAACATGTTGTAATGCAGTTTGCAACACTGCCTGTTTAATTTTATTTCATACATTTTTCATTTTAATTGGATTAAAGAAACATTTCTTTAAATAATTTTGTTTCAGCAAGTGAAAAATCCTTAAAGTCTAGATTCGAACCTTTCTCTGCGAAGTCAAAATGTTGGACATTTCATTACGCTTCCTCTTGACTACATGCTTTGTGCTCTAATGGCTCTTAGATCAGATCGCACCATTGAATTGTCAAAGACCTTCAACAATTCCATAATATGCTCCTCGTTGAGAGTTTCAAGTGTTGAAGTAATTTTTTTTCAATGGAAAGCAACGCTAGGAAGTTCCTACTTTATAGGTCGATCTTCTATCGCACAAACGTCTTAAATAAATTTAAATTCGAGAAGCTTGGCTTACTATGTACATTTGTACACTGGAACTATCAGTTAAATCACTAAATTAATCCAATAATCATGATTAAGCTCATCAAAAATTATTTTCCTGTTCAAGTTGAGAAAATCTAAAATAAGTGATTCACTCTTTTGATACACTTTTGGATATTTGTCGAATTGATACTAAATCAGCAGAAAATTTCGTCGGTTATTTCAAGAAACTTCTGGATAATGACAGCTACTTGCACCATCAGTTTTTAAATTGTAAAATGGGTCTTTATTGGAGAAAGATACCTTGAAGCGAACCTATATAATAGCATAGGAGAAAGAAATGCCCGGCCAAGAGACACTAACTGCTTTTCTGTGCCAAGAGAATCCCCACGCCTTCAAATCCGACAGGAACGCGTCATCTTTTTACTGATTGGATCAATGAAGTTTTTGGCCCGTCTGTGAAAAAATATTTGATTGAAATGTACTTGCTACATCACGCTTTGTTTGCTATGGACAATGTCCTTGACATCCACCGGACTTTCAAGATGATCTCATGAAATAGTTTAAATTCATCAAAGTCTTCTTTTTGCCTCATAAAACTCCATTATATCAGCCTATGGACCAGCAAGTATTTCGCACTTAAAGCTCTATACTAAAGAATTTTTCTAGAGTTGATGGAACTCTCTGTAAAAGAGTTTGGAAAGAAAACTTCCCCATTGCTTTCTATCTAAAAATAATTAAAAGTTGTTACCAAGGGAATTCTTAAATCTTTCTGAAAGAAACTTTAGCCCGAACCCTTTTTTTGATATTTGATTAAGCAGATAGAGCTAGATTTAAATGATGAAAATTTTATGGTCTCGACTCTCATAATCAAGTATTCTCACTTCTCAGATATTTCGAAATTTTGGGTTCCTTTACCAATATTTCCGTAAATTCAGTCGCATTTGAAATTAAACAAATTCAGGGATTTGTTCTTTAGTGCTGCTGGGACTTATTTTACTTTAATTGAAACTTAAAACGGCACAGAAAGAACTTTCAAAATGTCTCAAACCCATATTTCTGGCAATATATGGTTTTGCTTTCAAAAGAACATATCTTTGGAGGATATTCATGTGATCTAGTTTAGCTTGTAACGAAATTTTGTTGTCTTTTTCCCTTATTCCAATAAAATATCTCACACGGATCAAGATAGGAATATATGTATGTATTTCCTAAATAAATTTAAGGTTCAATGGACGAACAATCGATTGATCCAAGACAAAGGAGATGACTCAGTCGCTAAAAATATATTTGTAGATTTTAAAAATAAACTGTTTGCATCAATACTAGATTTCCTTCAATGACAAGTGTTCTTTAATACATTCAATTGCTAAAGTCTCTCGCGAATAATGATCATTGTTATTCTGGACCTCTAGCCGAAATTAAATTGGCTTAACTTTCATCATAAAAGTATCCTTTGACATATCTCACACTTATTTCATAAAATTAAGTTTCGAAGGGTCTCATTCCCATTATTCTGATAGAATAATATGTTTTGAAGGGAATCCAAAAATCTTGTTGAAAGTTCAATCATATTTAAAAAAGCTGTTTAAAAAAAATGTAGATTTGATCATTGTTGCTGCTGTGCCAAGGCATCCTTTTTATTTGAATGTTTTAAATACTTCTAAGAAGATATTTAAAAGAATCTCATTTGTAGTCGTTATGTATCTAACTATTTTGAAATTCGCAGTCACATACCGAAGCAAAAATATTTCGTTTCATTTTAGGTTGTAGCAGATATTCACACTTGAAAAACTGTGCGTCTCCCGGCTTATATTGCTCCAACACACAATAATTTAGATGATTCCCAATGCGACCCAAAACTATAATCAAATTTTAACGTTTTCTAGCATGTTGTTAATCGAGTAATCCTTTCACATCTTTATCTTCAAATTCTTGCATCTTGTAGTCGGTGTCAAAAAATACCACTTTTAAATGTGTAATTTCTCTAAAATTCGGATCACCATAAGTTTCTAAAGGCTTTGCTTTTTGCTATAGGACATACGAAAATTTGTTCAGTTGCGGACATTGACCGATAACTAAAACTAACGAAATAAGTTCTTGAAAAGATGTATGAATCATTCCACCCTTCTTAAAGGATGTCACAAATATACACATTACATGGACATGTTGTAGGAAAGAGAGCAGTTTCTTTTGCCTTGCACTGACTTGTTAGATAATCATCAAAGCAATTCGAATTAATCTCATTAAAGTAGCTGAAAAATCTGTTTTTAATTGTTCTTTATTTGCACAACATTTTTTTTTTTAAACCGGCATCAATGACTAAAAGTACTTTATCCATTTCAATTAGTAACGAAAATTCCGCTGAATTAATTATAAAAAAAAGTCAGAGCGCTCAGCTACATCTAACTTGACCGTAATGCCAGTCAGTCACTGCATCCTTGCTCACATTATTAATATTATATAGAAAAGTTTTTGCCAAATAATTTAAAAAAAGGATTTAGTATAAGTCACCTAAAAAATCTAAATTTAAATATAACATCTAAACTTGTACAATTGTTGAATTTACTTTCACCAATTTTATTTATGTATCTGAAAATATTTTCAATGTTTAACTTCTTTCTTCCTTACAGGTGCACCACAAGTACTCCGATTACATCCCTCAATGCACACCGTCTCTGTAAAACGCGGCGAACCGGCTACTTTGACATTAGTGGTGTGCGCCGATCCCAAGACCACAACGTGTGGCCTGGGAATGGGGTTCATTACGTTTGGATGCTGGTTCAGGCATTGGTGCGTATGAATAAATTTTGTTTTATTTTATTTATTTAAATTTAGCTACTTTTAAAATACGAAATAAGCCAATACTCTCAAATTAAATCTATGTTAAGCTTGTTAATGCACTTAAGTACCAAAAGCAACATCTAAGCGTAAGGTGCATAAATTACATAGCAGACAAGTAGAAGCGCAGTCAAGTCATAGAATGCATTTCCAATGTGAAATGCACATCGAAAACTAGAACGCGAAATGATTTCGGCTTTCACTTGATTACGTTTTTTGGTTGGTGCGATTGAAATCAAGGCAATGCATGTCAGCAGCAGCAGCAGCAGCAACAGCCACTGGCAGAATAGTTCGCTAAGTGCAGTGTACATGATCAGACATGCTGAAAATGAAGAGTAATGCGTGAGATTTACTATGGGATTTTCATGCAAGGGACACAACACACACAGATACAGATACAGATACAGATACAGATACAGATACAGATACAGATACAGATAAACAGATACACAGATACATAGATACATCTACAGTGCAACTGCATTGCAAGTGAAAAATTGTTACTTGTGTATGTCGCATTGGATAAAATGGTGGCGGAAATGACTTTCTTTCTTTCTTGTAACAAGCGCGCGCGTGAGTTGCGGCGCAGTGACATGCAATTGCAAGCTGACTGGCTGTGTATGGCTTTTCTTTTTAGCGGCGTCAGCGTTGGCGTTGGCGTTGTGTCACTATGTGATGTATGCGACCGGACAGACTAGACTTATGTAACGCTGTTGTTATGTATCTGTAGCGCATTGCGGTCTGCTTTTTCACGAGCGCACAAAATTTGTTGAAGCTCAACTTAGCAACCATTGGCTGTCAGTCCGACATTGCGTGTCCTGTTCATACGTCGTACGTCTACCAGTTAGCTTAGCCAACGTTATCCTTTTTGGCAGACAGCAGCAGCATACACAGTCCACTGCTGTACAGCGTCGTTAGCCATGTAATTTGTCTTGATTTGTATGCAATGCGTGCGTATGTTATGGACTTTGACTACTATTCCGTGTATGTAGGAGTGTATCGCTTGGCTGCTGTCAAATTTGCTTGCAAAAGGTTTGCTAATGAGCACTGAAGCGTGTTTCACTGGCAGCGCCAACTGTGTGTGAGTGTGTGTGTGTGTGTGTGTGTCAGCGTATGTTGAACACTACTGTGAGTTGGGCTAAGCAGTATTTGCTTTTGACATGTACAAATACACTCTTCGATTTTGGCTGTCCTTTATTTTTTTTTGCGAAACTAATTAAGTTATGTGCTTTGATTTGCGATGTGAAGCATTTAATTGATTAATTTTATTCACACGATTCTTTTTTTTTTTTTTTTTATGTAATGAAGTGTAAACAAATAAGGCTTAATGTCGACTTTTATGGGATTTGTTCATTTGGCTAGAAAAAAAATACTAATTTGCATTTATTTGTATCTGCAAAAAGAATTTAAGAATCACAAATAATTGGAATTGTTTAAGGCTTTAATGTAGCAAATATTTTTCATTTTAAGGATTTCATTTTGAAACAATATAAATATTTAATACTGCCAGATTTTTAACTATGATCCTATAGAAGAAAAAGATCCTTCAATATAAAAAACCTTGTACTGATGTACATAAATTTCAAGTACGTTGGTGAACAGCTGAAGCTTTTTGGAGATTCATGGGCTTAAATTTAAGGCGTTCATTGACATCCTGTGTACTTAATCTCAAATGGCTAATATTTTCCAGATCTGTTAGATGCATGACACCATAAAAAAACATATATTTAAGAAGTTCTATCAAGACCAAATATCATCAAATAGCTTCTTCTTTACTACCGTCTCAATCTGACATCCGCTACATCGCTCGAAAGAAGACCTTAAAGATTTTCAATGGGATTTACCTAGTACCTAGCGCTCGCCACTCCAAGTATTCAACGTTACAGGTTTAAATTTTCTTGTTGATTAATCCATTTACTTTCCCAAATAGCATCAACAAAATCATTTAATACTTTGTCGAGCAGATCTACATAGATTTTGGAATAAGTTTTTAAGAAATAAAGCAAATTGGTGACTTTCCCTAATTCCAAATGCTGCCTATAACATCAGGGTACTACCTCCAAAGTTTCTGTTATGACAAGTTTTTCATTCTAGTTGAATTTACCTCTAATATTCTTCGTTTTGCTAGCTGGTGCATCTAAGTTGAACTATTCATGTGACTAGAATTTAATTTTTTCTGCAAAGTTTACCTTACCTTCCTGATGACTCTGCCTTAACTGAGGTACAAACAACATTTATCAGATGTTAGATTCTGGTGATTTAACAGGTTTTGTAAGGATCAGCAGTAATTGAACTTTTATTTGACCCGAACTCAAAAACTGCTAAGCGTTTTAGTTGTGCGATTTGTGCTTCCATTAATAACAGTTTGAGGACCCTATTGCCCAACTAAATTTGCAAACCATGCGAATTTAAAAAAAAAATATTAATATTTGTGAAAAGTTTTTTTAGGCTCAAACTTAGACATATTATTTTCCCAGAGCGGGTAGATAAACAGTCGGAAAGACTGAAGAGCATATATCTAGACATTCATTCGGAACTAATTACATCAATCCATTTTATGTTTCCAATCTTCATAAGATTTATTATGATATAGAAAGTGAAAGATGGGATCAGTATGCAATGCTGCTTACATTGCTTTTCGTGTGTTTCATTCCACAACAAAAGATTGAACTACTAAAAAAATTCTCATTACAACACGAAGATATAGTCTCTAAATTTTAGATATCGTTTAACTGAATTAGTGCTTAATGCGCAAAGTTACATTCCATACAGTTCATAAAAGAACTTAAATTTAGGGTCAACTGTTCAGACCGACTACAACCCTATACGTCCGCAAGGTACTAGCTGGGAGTTGTACGGCGTACGACGCATAACCCCCATCGATATCATGTCTATAACATCCACAAAATGCGGACATTCACAGAGGATGTTGTTCCATGTTACCTTATGAAAGCCACAACAGCAAGTTGAACTGTCATTCAGTCTTTTTTATGCAAGAATGCATTGAGAGAGTCATGACAAGTCAGCAAACAACCCAGACAGATGGTGAGGATGAAATTAAAGTCCACAAAGATCAATTCACAACAAATATGACGACACATATGTACTCTTAAGTAGCTCGTCCTTTATCACAAAAGTCGTGGAACTTAAAAATCAAGAGAAGGAACTCCCATGAGAACTTGTACAGTCTCGGTCGATGACAGAACAAGATTGTTGTTTGGTTAGTTTCAAATAGACAACATGTACGCACAACACGCCAACTGAGTCCTCAATCAGTCTTTAATGTACTTAAAGTCCGTCACAACTAATTCACAAAACTAAGCATTCTTTCTCTTAAACGAACAGAGTACTGGAGAAAACACATCATCCTCTCTTTCACCAAAATGCCAAGATGCCAGAAGCATTATGATAGTCTTGTCCATTAATACACTGACACCGTCACTCTTGCTCTAATCTGCAATAATGCGCACACATTCCATCGCCTTATGCTCAAGATCGAGCTGCGATTGCACCTCAATAATGATGTGCAGATCATCCGAATACTCACAGTACTTGCTAATTAATTCGAGTTGTCTCAAAAGGTTATCCGACATAAGGTTCCAAATGAATGGACCGCAAATAGTGCAATATGGGCAGCATCGAACCATATTCTTAGTAACTGAATCATTAACCCCCGATGCACACGCACGTCTGATATTGAAAAAGCCCTTCCTGAGATTTAATTAGGCATATCCCAGTTCATAAAGTTTCCGAAGAAAAGTGTCCCAAATTATTAAATCTAAAATGCCCTTAGAACCAACAAAACTTTCACGGACATACTTGAACTTGCGGGACTCGAGAATGTCAGTCAGATACCTCTAAACAATAGAACTGTTTTTTAGACATTCGACCTCCAACTAGAACATTCAGTTTCTTAAACAAACCTAGCTGTAAGACCTTTCCAAGAACTGGGAGTAGACTGATCCCCCGATAAGAGTGAAGACTACTGCACACCATTTCCGAATATTTCAAGAGCACATTAATGCTGTTACATAGCAACGCATTGGGAAAGTAGCTCTCACTGACACACTTATTGTGTAAAGCACACATATAATCCAAGAAAAATCTTCGAGATGCTTTAACACATCTCTCGAACAACTTTTTCGACTTAAATAAAAAACACTAGTTGACAGCGGATAACTCGATATCTCCCCGCTAGCGAGAGTATTCTCGCGAATCACCGAGCCTTTTACAAATCTTTTAATGACTCTAAATGACAATCTTATTCCTTTATAGAAAGCAACGTCAGTCCGCCTCTTTAGTGCTGAGCATCAAGTGCTTGTACGCCATCTGAGGTCCAGCCTAAGCAGTTTCATATTATTGGTCCTAATAGATCTGGCCACTGAAGACAATATGGAATAAATATTCTTTAATAGATAATGTAGATCTGTATTAAAGAATATTTAATCCGTATTGTTTTCAGTGTTCATTTTTTTTACTTCTTTGCGAATTCCTCAAAAATATTTTGGTTTTTCTTTTGAGAGAATTCTGCGATTTGAATTCAATTTTATAAATCAATATAATTTCTCTTGATTAAAGCCAATCAATAAATTGAAATCACAAAATCATGCTTTAAAAATTCATTAAAAAAATTCAATTTTCACAAATACAATTTCTCAAAATCGTTTCTGTAAGAAATTACTTTAATATGAGCAAAATAATACGAAGCTGAAAATGTGTGGATTAAATATTAAATCAAATAATTTTTTTATGCTTAAAATAAATTAAAAGATATTACCGAAAAAAATTGTGAAACAAAGCGCAAATCCATTGTTTAAAATTTGTTAAAATTTGTTTTGTGCAAACACAAAATATTTCGTATGAAAAACTTTTTAATTATTAAATAGTTAAGCACGCAATTTGTCTGTCATTATACAAAAGATTATTTTGCCATGTGCTATAAATTCGTATATAAAAATTGAAAAATTTAATTTATTATTTGCAGACAAATTGCAAAGCACAAATTGCGACAAAATGCAGAGCAACAAATCAACTCAATTACATTAGATATTAATATAAACATTGCAAAAATAAATGTATTTAATAAAACAATATAAACGAAATAAACAGACAAACAGGAAATGTATAAAGCAAACAGATTTCCGGTGCAAACATGTCTGTTTGTCTAGTGATGGAAAGCTGTTCATAGCTTTAGTATAGACAGACTAAAGAGAAATATTTATTAATTAATTTTTAAAATTTTTTATCTTTCATGCCTATAGATCGCTTTCATGCCGATGATGTACTACAGGATTCACGCGAGGATTGTTATCTCTCAACTTTACATATACATCATACCGATGAGCACGATTCGCGTCCATATTATCTGGTTGTAGAAAATGAACGCGGTACCGATCGACATGCCATACATTTGAATGTGGAGGGTACGTTTGCAGGTGCAGAAACTTTTTAATTTTATTTTGCTATCTCTTGCTTTCTACTCATAACTCAGTGACACAACGCAATCATATACAATAAATATTAAATATAAAGCACACATTATTGCATGCTAAAGAAATTTTATATATTTTCCGATATTAAATAGTATAAATGCAATAATTGATTTGCTTTTCATTTGCATAAATTAAATTTTAATTAAATATTCGCTTCTCAAAAGCATTAAAAGTAAAATACTTTTGCATACACGCATTTCCATCTCTCTCTCTCTCTCTCTCTCTCTCTCTGTGTATTTCAATCAATAATATTAATTAAAATATGAATATATATCTGCGCTGTGTACTATCTGTAATTGTATATATTTGTCTCTTAATATTTCTTTCTTTACATGACGACTTGCGTAATCCTTGACAACAATACAAACAACAACAACAACAATGAATCACTACTTAATTGCATAAACTATTTGCAATACAATGAATGTTGTGCTGCTCTTCAATCCTTTCGTTCTTTCGTATTCATCTTTTTCTGTTGCTGCAGAACCTTTGGAAATGAGTTATTTACTGGGCGTTGCCGGCGGTTGTTTGGCCGCAATATTAATATTAATTTGTCTTTGCATTTATGCAATACGCAGTAAAAAATGCTGCTTCAAGGGTAAGTTGAAAGTAAATTATGTATTGCAATTGTAGTCGTGTTGCTTTATGCACTCGATTGAATTTATTTTTATTTTCTTTTTAAGGTAAATGATTTTGAGAAATGTTTAAAAGACTTTTTCATTTTGTAATTAAATTTTAATATATTCACAATTAACATGGAAAAGTATGAAATCAATTGTGAATGTAATTAAGAAGTATTTAATATTTGTTATTTGAGATTTAAAAAAGAAAAAATTTTCAAAAATACTCGCCTACAACAAAAACAATTTGTTGAAACAATTAGTGCCTTCGATGATATAATGCAGAAGACCTTAGAAATTAAAACGGAATCACCAGACTTGCTTTTCTATATATAAAATATTCTACACAAACCGTCTTTGATAATACGAAGCTCTTTCAATATGGAAGTACAATGATGAACCATCCATTCAAGTAGAAAATGGTATCTTCAAAAGATTTTGAACAATGGTCAAAGCGTTTGGTCACAACTTTTTCACATCTTCAATCAATTTTCGAATTTTAGGGCTATTCAATCGACGACCCATGTTTGCATTGTTCATATAAAGTGCGTCATCGACCAGAACCAGTAGTAGTCAGAAGGCGCGATATCTGGTGCATATCTATGACCTTTTGATCTTGGGGTTATTCACAAGCGAAAAATCTCCATTCGATGTCAGGCGGCTTCAACTCTTATGGCTTTTAGGCGTTTGCTGACTTTCGACTCATCCACTCCTTCGTCTTTGATATTTTTTAGTTGACTCGGCCTTGTTTTCGAGATTTAAAACAACGATTTTAAAGCGATTGAACCACCTTCAAAACAATTGTTCAAATAGAGCATGCTACCGTAAACTTCCACTAAGATTCGATAACCCTACGCCGCAATTTTTTTTATATTAAAGAAATGAAGATGAACTGCCCGTAAAAATATTATATCTGGTCCGAAGTACGACATGATCGTGGCAATATGCTCATTTATAATAGACGATCAACATTAAATCAAAGTACCAATAATTTGGACCATCGCGCTTAAGACTCCTCTACACATTTATAATCCTTTCTAATTTTTTTTAAAAAGAAAATAGATTTATCTACATATGTCCAAAATGAGATTGGTGCTATGATAATCTTAATAAAATATTGGACACAAGTTTAGATCGGACCACTAGAAGCGAAGTTCTTATGCCCAGAGCGGAGTTCGTGGTTGGTTGACATAAACTTTAGGCTTCAAATGATTTTTTTCCGCGCATTTATCAGCCCAAATGGGTCCGAAATCGGAGGACTACCCTGCGCTGAATTCAATTCGACAGCGAGATACTAATTCTTCATATAATAATAAAAAACTAATTCGACTTTTATCTTTCAATCCAATATCCACCGATCAATCCAACTCAACAAAATAACCAAAAAAAAATTATATGAAAGAATTAAAATCTATGATGAAACAACTAATGCAACAAATTTCAGCCATTCTAAATGAAGTAGCACTCCTACTTTCGAAACTCAACTCGAAAGCATGGAATTTGATAAGCTACGAATTATATACTGGAATTCAAACAGGTTAATGGAATATGTTCTGGAACTGAAGCAATTTTTATATGACAAAAGTATTGCTCTGGCACTGATCACAGAAACTCATCACACAACAAAACATTTCTTAATGTTCACAGGATATACTTTTCACAATAAGAATCACCCACACGGAACCGGTTATGGGGGTTCGGCAATAATTATAATAATAAAATTAAACGCACTTTTTTATATATTTTTTTATTTTATTGTATTTGATAGGAATAAGTATTCGATATATTCTATAAGCAAATGGGCATACAAAAAATTATCGCCAAACTGTACAAATTATTGTGATAGTGTTTTCGAGATTTTCTTACAGTCATCTCCGTCTATTAGGTGTAGCACCGATTCCAATAATAGTTCTTCTTAATCTTCTTATTGGACTCCTATTGGCATGACTTAGTAGCCTGAAGTTGTTGCGGTTGTGTGCTGGATAATTTTGTTGTTGTATGGTGTTCAGCCTCAAGTTTCGGACGTACCAGAGGCACCTTGCAATCTCAGGAAGACTTCTATTTTGCAGCTTTTGGATTCGCCGCCTGTGTGCTTTGGCTGCAATGCCCCATATTTGTATCGCGTATCTCCAAATAAGAGCCACCTCAAAGTTATAAACTGCTCGCTTACAGCGTAAGGCTAGCTAACTTCTCCTATTGAGCCCTTTGGTAGACTTACCCGCATCGCAAAAATAGTTTCCCAAACCTTTGACAGAGAAGGTAGGAGGCTTATGGGATGATAAGAGCTAGCAATATCTTTAGGCTTGCCAGGCTTATGGTCTTCGCTAGTATCTACGTGCTAAGAAAATGGAGTTAAATCCCGATTTGAGCTGTCTTCTGCTCGATAACCTACACTTGCAACCTTTTACAATCCACAAACTGATTGGCAACCGTATAAAAAATTTCTGAGTAAATATTTACGATCGAACATATTATTTAAATCTGCAAATAATATAGCAAGTTCCGTGATATATTTTACCGATGCTTTAGCTGGAGCGGCGCTGAGTTCCACTCCAGATTTAACTCGAAAAGAAGCAGTGCAATTCACCGCTGTCTCAATTCGCCATCAAATTGAAAAAAAAAAAACTACAACATGCCCCGAAGACAAAAAAAAGGCTTAATTAAGCAACTTAGCACCTTACAGAATATAAAAAAGTACATAAAAAGTCATCTAACTCATGTGAACTAAAATTTTGTTACTAATTTCTCCCTTTGGAAGGCTACTAAAATATAAAGAATATCCACTACGCACAAGCCTCTATAAAAAAATGCAGATGTTAGTTGGACAAAAACAGAGTTTGAAAGGCAACACTTAATGAATTTACAAATGACCCACAAAACTGTGAACATATCATAGAAACTTCAACTTCAACTAAATCAAAAAAATGTCTGTTATGATATGATAGCTGGAAAATTGCTTAAAGATCTTCCAAAGAATGCATAACAATTTCTACGAAAATTGTTTAATGCTGTAAGAAGACTCAAATATTTCCCAAAGATGTGGATGCTTGCAGAAATCATAGCAATACAAAGTTACTTCCAGTGCAGCATCCTATAATTTATAAAATAATATGAAGCCGATTTTAGCAAAGGTGTTTTAAAGAATATTTCAAAGCAGACTGCAACCCATACTTTCAGCCCTTTTATATAATCTTTTCACTCAAAATATATATCATTTATCTCCTAGAGCACATAGCACAAAAGCCAAGTTATGCCATTAAAATCTATACCTTTCGGACCGTCATATCGACTCTCATAGAGAACGCTTGTATTTTATAGGTCTACTAAGCATTCAATTTATTAGACGTCACTTTAGTAGGATGCTCAACCTCAATAATTAATAAAAACAAAAAAACATTCAAGCTCTATTTTTTCTTCATATTTTCGCCTCAATTTCGTTTGCCTAACCAAATATTTTGAGAATAAATATTTAACACGACAACAAGCACCAAAATAAACATATTTTTTTTGAAAATAAATACATATAAAGAATAGCTAAAAATGGATGGCATGAAAACCGCTGCAACATTCCGGCGCATAAAACACGGACACATTCAGCGGAAACGGAAATAAAAAAGCAGCAAAAAGAAAAATAGCCACAAAGAGAAAAATAAGAATAAATCTAAAACAATTGCTTGCACAGAATGTCTTCAACACGCTTCGGAAAATATATATAATATAGAAATATAGAATAGGAAATAAGTATTAGAAAATAAATAGAAATGTTGAGTTGTGTAGAACCGAAATACGCTACAAGTGCACTAAAATACACTAAAGAAAAGCAGGTTATGTTATAGAATTCAAGTCAATCAAGAAATGTATAGCAAGGGACATATGTTCCATGAGCTATTTTAAAATAGTAGCGCCAAAACTTCTATTGGGTACACATGATAAAAAGCACTTTGTACTTTGCTAGTAAAAGTGGCTATAAATTGTGCGAAAAATTCATGACAAACTCTTCATAAAACCTGTGTACAAATAATAGAAGAAATAAAAAAAATAAACTTTAAAAATGAAACGCAAAATAAAATTGACCGCAGGCGTTTCACAACAAAAGCGCTAATGAATATTTTATGAGATTTATTTGAGTTTGAGTTTCTACACAAGAGAAATGAGTAAACACGAATAGAATTGAAAGCAAAACTTTATTTGCTTGGCAAAGGATTTTATTTATAAAACAATTTTCTTTCCATTTTTTTTTTTTTTTTTTTTTGCCAACAGTCTGCGCTTTTGTTTTTAGCAATTAGCGCGACAGGATGCTGTGGGGAAAAAAAAAACTAAAGAAATCCTTAAGGAAAAAAACTCATTTATTTAAAAAATAAAAAAAGAAAAATAATAATAATGCGCAAAAATGCTTTAATTGTTGTACTTGGTCAGCTAAAGCGACAACAACAACAAATATGCAAAATGTAATTAATAAGGAAACAGAAAAAAAAAAGGCAAAATGCTGAGTTTGAGTTTTTCTTTAATTGTTTGTTTGTCGCGGATTTGAAAAGTTTTCTGTTTTTTTTTTTTTTTTCCTACTGTCTACAAGTTTTTAATGAGCAACATCCTGTCGGCGGGTACTACTTGTGCTGCTATATAAATTATGTTAATGATTGAAGCGCTTTGAACTTGTAAATTTAAAGCCTGGCATTTGTAAGGAACATATTTGATTTTAGATACTTTAATTGAATAGCAACGCATGTACGCTTAAACTTTTTGCTAAATAAAAGTTAGCTGCGCGTTTAAGCGACTGCTTAATTATTCAGTGCGGCAATCACCGTGCCACCATTCGTTGCTTCGTGAGACAAGCCAGTAATTAAATCACGCTGCTAAACAATTTTCAAATAGCAATTAATTAAAAGTGAAAAGTTTTTAGGCGCCCAAAAGCGCACTTAACACGCACGCCACTCAGTCAGCCAGTTAGCTCTAGTCACCCAGTCAGCCAAATTGACTCAATCCAAACTAATTCGATACGTAACAACCGACCTCTGACCGTGCAAACCACAGCTCGAACTTTGCTAAAGTACTTTATCAAGTACTTTCTGTGTTTGAGGAAAATAACCGGAAATTATTTTGACTGGTTTTAAGCCGCAGCGCAAAAGACGCTTTAATTAGAAAAAGTGAAGCAATTGAAAGTTTTTAAACTAATACATGAATTCCGCGCAGAAGAGTGATAATAAGACAAACAGACAAAGAAAGTAACAGATATTAAAATAGAAAAGGAAAGACAAACTATCAGAAAAGCGGACAACTTGCTGAAGGAAAGCAAAGATTACGTTTATTGCGAAGGCAGGTAAGAAGGATTGCACACTAAATCCTTCAGGCTAATAAGCCTCAACTCATCAATGCTAAAGACTGTTTAGGAAATGGTGGATAGCCACATTAGAACTAAAAACTTGATAAATAAACCACTTCATAGAAGTCTACATGCCTAAAGATCTGGCGTTTCAGTGCAACTGCTCTCTACTAACTAAATTCTCAATCAAAAATGCAATAAATGCCATTTTTTTTTTCTGTTAATGGCCGTCAACCGTCTTCCGGTCATGGCCGCATTTAGAAAGGCGCGCTAGCCTCCATATTCCTGTGCGCGCTGGTGCTAGTCGTTTTGAATGCCAAGTACGGATAGATCTCTCCATACATGATTCATCCACCAATCAAGTTTGGGCGCCCATGTAAGCCATGCGTGCTGGAGCTTTTTCATCCATTCGATTGAGGTGACCAGCCCAGTGCAACCGCTGGAATTTTATACGCTGGACTATGTCAACCACATCGAATAGCTCGTACAGCTCGCGGTTCATACGGGACCTAAGCTCGTCGCTGACTCTAATAGAACCGAAAATCCTTCTTTCGCTCAAAAACTTCCAACGCTGTTTCATTTGACTCAAACACGGTTCCATGCCTCTGCGCCATACAGTAGAACCGGGAGTATCAGCAATTTATAGATCTTGATTTTTGTCTTTCGAGAGAGGACTTTACCTCTCATTTGCTTGCTCAGCACTGAAAAGCATCTATTTGCAAGCGTGACTCTTCGCCTGATCTCCAGACTGACGTTGTTGTTGCTGGTTATCTCGGATCCAAGATAGACAAAGTTTTCTACAACACTGAAGTTGATATTAGCCATCGTCACGCGTCAGACGCGATGACGGAATGCGAGAAGACACTAATACTTCGTCTTGTCCTCATTTACTGCTAGACCCATAACCCGAGACTGGTTTTCAATCTCTGAGAACGCTTCGTCGTTCCTGCGTGCCGATGACATCGATGTCAATGGCATAAGCGAACAGCATCACTTCCTTTTGAAAGATCGAGCCCGACATACTCTGTATGCTGGACACTGGCGTATTCTGTTGTATTCCATCAGAAGATTGTAGAAATCGCACGATAGCACTTCACCCTACCTGAAACCACTATTGATATCAAAGGGGTTTGAAGAAGTTCTTACCTACCCTGACAACGCTTTGTGTGTATGATGGTGTCGTCATGCAAACATGAACGATCTTTACCGGGATACCTTGTGCAGACTGGGCATCGAAAAACTTCGTTCGTATCGGCGTGTCGAAAGCGGCTTTATAATCGACAAATAGGTGATGAGTGTCTTTGTTGAACTCAAGGGTCTTTTCCGGGATTTGTCGTAATGCGAATAAATGGTCATTGGTCGACCTTTTTGGTCTGAAGCCACAATGATTCGTAAATGGCTTCAGCCTATTATATAATACGTGCCACAGAGTCCGATGAAAAGAAGACTTATTCCACGATATTTGGCACAAACAGCGGGGTCTTCTTTCTTAAAGATAGGACAGAGAACACTCAGATTTCAGTCATGGGGTATGCATTCATCGGCCCATATCTTGCATAAAAGTTGGTGCATACTCCCAACCAACTCTTCGCCGCCGGTCTTAAATAACTCAGCTGGCAGCCCATCACAGCCTGCCGCTTTGTTATTTTTCAGCTTTTTAATAGCTAATTGACCTCGTTAAAGTCCGGTGCCATCATGGTGGTTCCGGTGTCATTTCTCTAACGGCTGAATTGTGCGCTTCATCGCCTTCAAGTAGGCTAGTAAAATTAATCCTCCCTAATCTCAGTGGTTCCTGCGCATCTATAACCAGATTTCCACATTTGTCTTTAGAGAAAGTTACTCCGGATTTAATATTATTATTCAGACGCTTGATCTTTTAAAAAAATTTTTGAATTTCATTTCTTTTACATAACATCTCAACATCCTCAAACTCTTGCCTTTCTTGCTCCTTTTTCTTGCGTCTGAAGTATTTCTCCGCTTCTCTCAATATCACTATTTAAAAGCTCGCGTTGCTCCTGGCAGTAGAATTGCGAAACTCCTTAGAATTATTTCCTTGGCAGTCCTATACATGGAGCGGCATTGCACCATCCCAATTAAGGGTGCAGATATTCCAGATGCATATTCTTAAATCTTGATGCTTCTATCATTTGTAAGCGTCATTTTCATTGGGATGTCTTATTTTTTTTATTCACTGAAGTAATTTTTTACGGTGGCGGGACCCAAGCCAGCTGTTCAGAGGTTACCCAGAAGATATGTATTCTAGCGGACGATTGTGAGCTGTTTGAGCCATTTGCACAAGAATCATAAACAACTTTTCTTACAATGTGAACTTCTGCAAAGCATCCCATCTTTGTATTTTGGCATAGATACCAAAATAATCTATAAGATATCTTCTTCCCTCATACGTTTACATATCAGGGTAATCCGATATCGATTGCTAGATCAACTAAACGACCCTAACCCTGAACATATACACATGACAGCAGTTTTAATTTCTCATGCATTGCATAACAAACTTTTCGACAAACTGCTAATGCCAAACATTTTGCTAAAAATACAACCTAAAAAAAAAAAGAATTCTGACGCAAAAAGTTACCGAGTTGTGCGTGACAGCTGAGTTCGCGACTAAGCCACAAAACGACTGACAACCAACCGTAGGCGTTGCAACGCTGATGGGCAGACACCATTCCCATTTTACCTTTTATTTCTTTTTTCGAAAATTGAAATTCATTTTAGCTTTCGCAAGTATTTGTATCCAGTACCTCTAACATATGACAACACCTTGCAATTTCTTAGACGTCAATCAAACTGTCAATTTGTAGCAGCGGTGATGAGCGAGTAACCAACCCAGGCAACTGTCAGATAGCAACGGAATTGCATAAAACTTTTATACACAAACATATCTCTTGCGGAATTGTCAAACCGTTTTTGACAGATCTCGACGAGTGCCTTTTTAGATCCATCAAAGCAGCAAAACTTGCAATAAAATAAAACAAAATAAAATACAAAAAAAGAATACTCCCCAGACAAAATGATGCACAGCGCTCGTTTAACTGCTTATCTGGGGAAATTTACAAATATTTGTGTACTAATTTTTATAACTTTTATTTCAATATTTTATATTTTATGCAAAAAAAAAACAAATAATAAAAAAGATGCCAAAAAATATTTATACATTTTACTTATACTCAATGCCTTTTCAGGTTCCGCTGGCTATAAATCATCGGATAAAGACAGGTAAGCACAAGGACGCAGTGTAGTATAGTATAGTATGTGGGGTCTTGTAACATTTTAACACTGTGTACGAGTAGCCATTTCTCTATGGCATGCTACAACGATTTCGACCAACAGGTGGCGCTGGCATGCACGCCAATTTATGCAATGTGTACGTTCGTTCATTCATTCGAAAGCCATCCATGAAAATGAAAAATGTTCATACGTACATTAAAAAATATTTTACATTTTTCATGCAATATATTCAATATTTCGGCATCTTCATACGCAATTTGTTTGCTATGTGTAGCCAATGCAAAAAAAAATACTTTAGATTGTCAGCAACTCCCACACACACACAAACACACATACACAGACAGTCACAGTTCGCTCTTATCGCTCCTGTAAAATTTGTAGTCACACCCAGCCTGACATGAGTTATGAGTTGTGGACTGCCTGTGAAGATTGCAATTGGTTTGCTTCAAGGTTTTCACGGCATTTAAATGTGCCGTGAAACTTTAAAGAAAATTTATGCAGTTGAAGAACTTTTTGGAATATGTTTGAAGACATTTTGAATTTAGAAACTATGAAGTTTTGTGAAAAAAGATTTTAATCCAAGCAATTTGTTATATTAGTTCAGTTTAGCTTTTTACTATTTTATTAGAAGCAACGCTGCTGCTACTTAAATCAGTTGATGCAGCAACGAGTCTTAAGAAATGTGGTTAAAAATCTACACTTTTGAAACTTGAACTTAACAGCAAAGAATATGGTCAACTTTAAGCGTGAAGACGAGCTCAAATAGCAAAAAATACATCATTTGCCCTTACAGTTCTATAATAAAAATTAAGTTTCTGAAAAAGTTTGGCGACATTGTAACACATCATCAATGTTAGGAGAATGTTTATACTCAAACATACTTCCGAAGAGTATGCACTAAGTAATAGGAAACATCAGACTCGTGCACTGCTAAGATATCTAAAGGCGTACTGCAACATTTGTAAGATGTAGCTGGCTCAGCAGAACCGAGCCACATAGTCCAAACCACAGCAACTCATTTAAAAACCCATCTACCACAAAGTGCTGCGGTCAACTGTCAATTTTCAAAGGTTGGATGGCATGCCTTCGTCAGTGAATCATGGCATTTTTTTTTTACTTAATGTGATTCGCCAAGAGAAATCGTTCGGAAAAATTATGGACTGCAAGACAAAATATTTGGAGCATTTGATGGTTTTATGAGGACATTAAGCTATGATACTCTTCGAACCAATAGTCCCTTAGTAATGCAGTTAATCCTAGGCTTTTGTGTTTGGAATGAAGTAGTAGAGTACCAGCTACAAGTCGTAAACTTTAAACCATGATGATGGTATTTTTAAATCAGAGATAAACTTAAAAAGCTTCTCAAACGCCTGGATACAAGGATAAATCTTAATACAACTGTTCATCCGTAAGACAAATAGTTATCTAAATAACGAGTAGAAAAAATGAAGATATTTGAGCCACTTGCGTCCATATGCCTTCCCAGAGAATTATTACAGTAGCTTCACTGCTCAACTCCTCACAGATGAATGGATGAACAGTTCGATGTTGTTTATGTAGATTCTGTGGACGCTGTCTAACTGGTGATGGTTTTAGTCTGCAACCAGCTATGATTGGATTTGAACCGATACAATCAAAACGGTCCTAAACTCTATTATTTATGATGGCTTCAATGAAGTGTATTCTGGCGGCCCCAACCAACTGGTCTTCGGATGTTATTAGATCTGCTTTAGTTATTTTGTTTAGCCAGTTATCCCACATCATTAGTGACAAATCGTGATGCTTTCTACATAAATTTGTATCACTCATTCCAGTTGAAGCTTGATGCACAAGTCAACCCAAACATTGCCAAACAAGCTATTTGGAGGGATAGATCTATATGGTGCTGTTAAATAGTCAATTTCGCAAAAACTTACTCCATTCCACAAGTCTCCATGACAAAATCTTTCTTCCATCTGTCTTCCAACTATTTTCTTTCTATCTTCAATCAATCTTTTATCTATTTTCCTACTATATTCGATCTATCTTTCATCTATCTTTCCTCCATCGTCCAGTTATTCTCTATCCATCTGCCATTAATATTCCATCATTCATCTATCTTTCAACTAACTACCAACTATCTTATTCTCTATCTATCCTCCATCTATCTTCCATCCACATTCCATCTTTATTCCATATATCTTTCACCCATCTTTCATCTATATTTCTCTCATCTTCTATCTGTCTTCAAACTGTTTACCATAAATCTAGCTTCCATCTTTCACCCATTTTCCATCGATTTTCCATCTATCCTTCATGAATGTTTCCACCATCTTTCACACAGCTTCCATCCATTTTCCATCTATCTCCCATAAATATTCCATCCATCTGCTATCTATTTCCATTTAGTTTCCATCCATTATCCATCTATCTCCCAACCATATATAACCATCTTCCATCTATGTCCCATCTAAATTCCATCCACCTATCTTCCAACTATCTACCATCTATACCCTCTCTATATTCCATCCACATTCCATCTATATTCCATCTATCTTCCATCTGTGTTCCAACTCTTCTGTCTATCTTCCATCTATATCCCAGCAATATTCCATATATATTCCATCCATCTTCGATCTATGTCTCATCTATATTCCATCCATCTATCTTCCAACTATCTACTAACTATCTACCATCTATCTTTTGTCCATCTTCCATTAATCTATCTTCCAACTATTTTCCGACAATCTTCCAACTATCTTCCAACTATGTTCCATCTATCTTCAATCTATATCCCATCTATATTCCATCTATATTCCATCTATATTCCATCCACATTCCATCTATATTCCATCCATCTTCCATCTATCTTCCAACTATTTTCTATCTATCTTCCATCTTTACCCCATCTATATTCCATCTATATTCCATCTATATTCCATCCATCTTCCATCTATCTTCCAACTATCTACCAACTATCTACCATCTATATCCTATATATATTCCATCTACATTTCATCTATCTTCCATCCATCCTCCAACTGTCTTCCAACGATTTTCTGTTTATCTTCCATTTTTACCCCATCTACATTTCATCTATATTCCATCTATCTTCCAACTATCTACTACTTAAGTGCCATCCATCTTGCATCTATCTTCCAATCCTTTACTATCTATTTTCCATTCATCTTCCAACTGTATTCCATCTATTATCATCTATCTACCCATTTATAGTATAACCATCTCCCATCTATATTCCATTCTTTTTCCATCTATATCCCTTTCAACTCTCTACCATCTATTTTCCATCTTTTTCCTATCTATACTATATTCATCTTCCGATTATCTTTTATCTATCTAGAGATAGATCTATTGATAGTATATTCCATCTATATTCATCTTTCTTACATTTATCTTCCTACTATCTTCAACATTTTCTCCATCCATCTTCCTACAATCTTCAATCTATTGTCTATCTATATTCTAACTTCATTGCTAATATTCAAGAAAAAAAAATATAAAACGTAAATTAATGATTCCTCGTAGTCCTTTAACTGAGAGACAGTTAAACAGAGCTCATAAACGCTTGAAAGACCAATAAAGCCATTGGTGATCACCTTCAGGAACTGGATTAATGAACTATATAAAATGTTGGTGTACAAGGAGAGGCACAATAAGGCTAGTTTAGAAGCAAGTTTTCTTTAAGGGAGCCATCAACGGGTGATGCAGCGCTGATACAGCTGAAGACAACAAATACTTTCCTCCACATCATACCGTTTCATAAGATTGCGTTTCATAAGATATTCTCTAAGATGTTTGGATATTATTTCTTAGTAGATTGTCGCCAGTACTCATTTATGCAACAGCATGAAACTCTGAACAGTATAGTCTCAATCAAGCTATGAAGAGAGAAAGAGAGAGAGAGAGAGGGAGAACGCACGACAAATTACAATACGGCTCTTCTGCAGTATTCCTTCATGGCGAGCAAGTCTTTTATCGGGTATAACTCGTTGGTTCTTATACAAGCTGGAACAATTGGCTTTCTGTGCCTTTCTTTTTTCGTTTTATAATTCGAAGAAAACTGTTCAGAGTTATCTTTAGGGCTGAGATTTGCACCAAGCGTTCAGATTTGTTTTACTATATTTCAAGTTGAAGCTCAGAATCAAAGGAGCAAAACTTTTCCTGAACAACTGGCTTTTTCTCTTAACATTGACATTAGATGCCGAAACAAGCATTTCTAAACTGTGCTCACCCAGTTATACAAAAATCGATTCTGTTCTTCATGCTGAACTCATCTCCG
This sequence comes from Leucophenga maculata, assembly GCA_035044805.1. NCBI lineage: Eukaryota > Metazoa > Arthropoda > Insecta > Diptera > Drosophilidae > Leucophenga > Leucophenga maculata. The sequence goes on from JAWNNP010000465.1 coordinate 101,628, forward strand.
TACTAATTACAACTCTCATCTCTCTATTAAAAACATCCACATATCTTGAGTGCTAAATAAAAATCTTTTTTTAAATTGCCAAAAAGAAAGCTCAACTGTAACAATTGAAAGGCAATATATTTCCTCCTTAACATCACCGAAATTCTTTCCAGGATACTATTATATGGCATTAAAGTTTAGCTGAGAAGTTCAATAAAAATTCTATCTCCATATAATAGTAGATCTAATTGTGGAATATATTTTCCGAATCAATTTAAATTTTAAATTCTCAAAAAGAATTGTTAAAATATATTCCATTAAATAAACTAAACAACAAAATGCGTAGATCCTATCTCAAACGCAACATCTTAGCCTACACTACTGCCCACAAAGTTCAAATACCATGAAAAACACATCTTTTTAATTAAAAAACAACATATAAATAGCAAATAAATACCAAATCAATTTACAATATGCAGAGCGCTATTCTATTTTCAAATCTGCAAACGATTTCCCACGAGTTCACAAAACTTTTCTCGCTTGAAATGAAAATAGCCGCTGGCAACTTTTTCGCTGCTTAAAACCAAAAAAAAAAAAATAAAGAAAACGAAACTTTTAGCAATCAACAAACTTAACGAAAGCCCTGACAAAAAATTCCCAAAGCATTGAACAAAAAACCACTTAAGTATTTATCAGATCAAGCTGAAGATTTAATTTCCTAAGTCTTCGAAACGTAAAAAATAGAAAAACACGACCGGCGGCGGCATCAACCGAAAAGAAGCGAAACAAAACGAAGCCAAAATCTTAAAAAGGCGGCACAAGCATATAAAATAAAATAAAATACATCTTGCCAATCAATAAATAGAAGCAAATACGCAGAAATTGCCTATGAGGCACAAAGAAATAAAAAAACGAAAAATTGTTTATGCTAAATGAATACTATTTGCTAAGCTGCACAGTGGTTAGAAGTAGCAAAAAAAAATATGGAACATTTTCTAAGCTAAGATATGATCTAAAAAAATTGTAGAAAATAAATTAATTGAATTAGTCAGCTAAATACTGCAGCCATAAAGCAAAAGAGCAGCAAAATAAATAAACTTAATGCAAATGTTAATAAGGTATGCGGTGCATCTATCAAGCACAACATCTGGTTGCAGTATTATAATTTCTTAACGAGATTTGCTATGCTTGAATAAACAGCTTGCCTCAGCTATGGAAATTGATTTGTTTTTCAAAGCTTTTATTTATTTGGCTGTAGGCACAATCAAGTCTACCTCTAAAGGGAAAGCCAACACGCTTCATGTGTATTGAAATCATACAAAATCACTGATGGCTCAAAAGTATTATATTTAGCTCTTCTGGTTAGTTGGGACATAGATGGTAATGGCGAATTTTAATATCAAATTGTCATTCTCTGCACACTGTAAGCCGCTAAGCAATAGGAACTAACACAGACACCCAAGTAATTGAAGTTACTTGTAGACAGCGACGACAGCGCATGAATTTCAATTGTCATATATATGTATACACTAATACCCCTAAAATATTTAAATTTTTTTTTTCTTTTTGTATAACCTACAGCGAAAAAGCCGATTTGAAATCACGCTCCGATAGCACAAGTGGCCCTCAAGGTGATTCAATTTATACGACACCCGCCGGTTTTCATCATCATCAGCAGCAGCAACAACAACAACAACAGCAACAACAACAACATTTACAACAACAAGCTGCCGCCGCAGCAGCTGCTGCATTACATGTACAACAATATGGCGGCGGCGGACATATTGGAGGATCACCTGAGGCAATGAAGGTACGCATGGCTGCAATGATATTACAACCGCCTACTAGGGTCTAGCAGGCAATTAATAATGATAATAATGATGATGATAATGATGATACAAATGAAACAAATACCACAACTACAACAACAACAAATAACACAACTACTAGTACTACAAATACTAACAACAATACAACAACAATTACAACAGCAACAACAACAACAACAACAAATACGACCAATAATAATATTAATAATAACAACAACAACAATAATAATAATACATTAGAAATAGACAAAACAACGACGACAATGACTGAAGAAAACGCAACAGAAATAAGAATACAAATCGCGACTGACTCAGATACGAAAACCGAAACAACAGCAGCCGAAAAGTATGCAACAATTAATAGTGGCAGCAGCGCTGATGTCGTTGATATAAATTTCGATGTGACAAAAAGAGACAAAGACTATAGCAGCAAAGATAAAACGGAAACGGAAATGGAAGTGTGCATTAAGCAAACAAGCGGAAACAAGCGTAAAAGTCAGTGCAGCAGCAGCAACAGTTCCAATAGTTTAAGTAGCAGCAATCAGCAGCGTCAACAAAATAGCAGTAGTAATAGCAGTAGTTGTGGCATTAGTAGTAGCAGCAGTATTAGCACTAAGACAAATAGTAATAATAGTAGTAATAAAAATAATAAGAAACCAATAAATAGTATGTCTAATAATAAGAAGAAGAGTATTAAAACGTATAGCAGTAGTAGTACTAAGACAAGTGAGAATAATATGAATATGTGCAGCGGCAGCGGTAGCAACAGTAACAGCAGCAGCAAGAGTGCCGCCAAACAAAGCGCAACAAAACTTTTGCATTTAAATGTTGCGCTTGATAATACAAAAAACAAGCTGTCTATAGACAATAAGCAAACAGACGACGACATTGATGAGCAGGCAGATATGCACATATTGCTACAAAAACTAAGCATTAATAATCCATTCTATTGTTTTCGCAAACAATCTGACTCGTTGAAAGCATTGCGTAAAGTACAACGCGCTGCTATAGTAAGACGCTGTAAATCTGAAACAGATTTAACAGCAGCAGCTGTAACAAGAGTAGCCGCAGCAAAATACAGCAAAAGCGCTAAAGTTGTAGTTGTTTTAGATAATAAGTGCATAGCTATAAGTCAACATAAACCTAGCTCATTAAGTTCATTAAGTAATGTAGCAGCAGCAGCTGCAGCAGCAGGAACAACAGCAACGATACAACAAACGCCGCAGGATAACAACTATACAGTTATAGCAAATCCATTTTCCATATTTCATGATGATGAAATATTAACGCTTAATGTAAATACGCGTTTACGTAGCGCTTCAAGCGTTTCAAGTGCTGCCAAGAAGCCGCCAACGCGTAACCTAAAGCGTTGCTTCGAATTGGAGCAACAGAAGCGTGATGAACTACAGCAACAACAACAACAGCAGCAGCCACATTATCTATATGGCGTACCAGTACGTCGCTTTGAGCGTCAAGATTTTAATACGCAAGACCAGCAGCAGCAGCAGCTGCATGAGAGCAGCACAAAACGTGCCAAGAAGTCCAAGGCAGCCATTTTTAAGCAGCTTTCATTGCGTAAGTTGCAGAAAAGCCAAACAGTAACAAAAGATAGCACAAATGCGGCACAACTGCCACAGCTAAAGAAGCTTAAAATTAGCTATCCAAATCGTACGCAGAGCATACACAGTATACGTGCATATGATGTGCAGCATACGGCATATCATACACGCTTGGAAAGTGGTGACGCAGCAACGGCAGCGGCAGCAGTAGCAGCCGCCAAACAACAACATAATTACTTCGAACGTTTGCAGGCTAAAACTAAACAAGGCATACAGAAGATACGCGACAAATGTCGCAATTTTAAGTCAAATGGCAGCACAACAGGCGGCGGCGTTGGCAGTAGTAGCAGCAGCAATGAATTTAATGGCTTTCATACGCTTGCCAAAGATGAAAGTTTTCGTTTTATAAGCGATCGGCAGCACATAAATAACTATGAGACACGCTGTGCAGCAGCACATGCTGCAGCGGCAGCTGCAAATGCCGGCAAACAGACGACAATCTATAAAAGCTATAAATCCGAAATAGATTTGTCCAAGAATCTACATTATCTTGATGCTTATTTAGCGCAAAATTTTGATCAGCAGCTAAGCAGCAGCAAGCAATCAGCACATTCAGTTGGCAGAGTAGCAGGCGGTGCACAGCGGCGACGTGAATTGGCTGCAGAGCTGCAAAATGATGATGCTTATGAGACAGAGAGTGAAGTAGAAACTACAAAGCAGCAGCCGCAAAGTAAACGCAAACTGCCTGCAAATTATGAAAATCTTGGTACACTACCATTGGAACAGCGCCGTGTGACCATGCGTGCACATTCAGATTCAATGAGTAGCTCAGATTATGCATCGGTTTTTAGTGGCTCAACTTCAATACGTAATACTGCTGGCATAACAAATGCAGGCTATAGCAGTGAGGAGAAGCTGCGCTATGAACATCCCGATAAGATGTCGGAATATTATTTAGATAATCTGACAAGTTATGCTTTGGCTTTGGAACAAAGTGAACATTTGTTGCTAGCGGAAAGCGCCAAAACAGCAGAATATTATTTGAATGATGATGACGACGACGACGATGAGGATGATGTTGAAGATGTTGCTGCAGCAGCTGATTTAGTGCTGACAGAAACAGGCATACGCATACTTGTCAATGAATGCGAAGCTGAGCTAGTGCCTGATGATGTTGATGCGGATGCGGATGTAGCTGCTGTTGATTGGTATCGACAAACAGCATATAATGAGAATCTAGCCGAGAGCACATTCTATCAATCGCTCAATCAGCATTTGCAGCGTCAGGAATTGCATGCTGAAGCAACTGCAACAACAACAACAGCAGCAGCAACAGCAGCGTATATGCATATGCATGCTGTCAACAATAGTGAAGCATCTGCAGCAGCTGCAGCAACAGCAGCGGATAAGCAATTACGCTATGAAAGCTATTTGGCGCATTTTCAGCGACACAAACGCACTGGCAGCAGCAGCAGTAAATCAGCAGATTATGATGGCTTAGATTTGCAACGTTTGGAGGCAGAACAGCTGCGCAGACGCATTGATGAGCTGGATTATTATAAACATGATGGCGTTGAGTATTATGGTTTTGGTGCAACTAAAACGCTTGATTTTGTTGCAGAAAGACAGTCACAGCAAAGACTTAACGAAAGTGGCTACCACAAACAACAACATGCAACAGCAATAACGCCAACAGCAGCAGCAGCAACTAATATGCAACGCAGCTACTATGCCAAAAGCACGAATACAAACTTAGGCAATAGCTATCACAACATTGCAGCAACAACAGCAGCAGTGGGAGATATAGGAACAAATACAACAATGCTAAGTGGCAACGGAATTGTTGCAGCAGCCGCAGCAGCTGTAACACCAACAACAACGCCCGCAGCAGCTGCAACTAACACTGCTGCTTTAAGCTATTTCCCACAAACAAGCGCAACAGCATTATACGCCAGCAGCAGTAAACAGCAGCAACACAAAACAGCAGGCAGTACCAGCAACAATACAAATAATCGCTACATTATGGAAAACTTACGCAAATACTATCAGCAACAACATCCGCCAGCGCATTCTGTCAACTCATCATCGCTATCAAATTCCTCCTCGTCGAATTCATCGATGCTGTCGCAAACAGCAAATCAGCAGCAGCAGCAACAACACATGAAACTGCATTTACCGCATAGCAGCAACAGCAACAATCCCACACTCGTAACAGCTACAAGTGCGACAAAATACGCTGGCAGCAATCATCACCATCATCATCATCATTATGCTGCACGGCGTAGTTCAACCGCATCGAATACCTCGTCCTCGGATAATTTTGACACATTCATTGCATTACGCAATGCTACAGCAACAGTAGCAGCAGCAACAACGCCCAACGATGCAACAAACGTCACGCTTGGCAACAGCAAATCAAACATGCTAGATTATAGCGCTAAACATGGCAGCAGCAGCGGTAAGCGACGCCATTTTGCCAGCGGCGGCAGCGGCGGTATCACTTCAACAACAGCTCCTCCTAGCATCAGCAACAACACAGCACACATGTCTGCGCTTAACTATTACGGCGGCAATAGCATAGGTTCCGGCGTTGTTGGCGCATCCGCTTCGCATACTTCCGCTTCGACGGCAACAGTAGCGCCTGCATCATTGCACAATGGCAAATTATCAACCGCAGCCATGTTGTCACAAGTGAATTTGTGCAAAGCCAACAACATGTCAACAGCAGTCGTAGGCGCTGTAGCTTCATCAATGCTACATGCTACGGCAAAAGCATCTTCCGTCACAGCAGCAACAACGAAAACAACATCAGCCACATCCGCCGCAGCAGCAGCCGCAGCAACAGCGCCCTATATCAACGAACGTGAAACTTTTATACTTGAATATGAATGTTAGCGCCTGATTATCTTCAAAGTCTTATGCACCACATATGTATTTCTTGTACAGTTGTGCCAGTATAAACTATATATCCTTTCTATGCAGCAAATAATTATTTACAGTGTCGGGCTTAAAGTAAATGGCGCCCAATGTGCCTAAGAGAAAGGGCGTCAAACAAAGCTTATTGAATCTTACCAAAAAAATATTAAAGAAAAATTTGGCGCCTTACGTGTATATGTGAAATGGCGCCCAACAATGCTCATTGAATATGTGAAAAAATGGCGCCCAACCTGTATAATAAATCAAATGGCGCCCAACGACGCTTATTAAACATAGCCAAACAGAATAGAAAACAAAAATAATGGCGGCATCCAACGTATATATGTGAAATGGCGCCCAACGACACTTATTGAATATAGCCAAAAAAATTGGAAGAAATGGCGCCCAACGTATATAATAAATAAAATAGCATCCAACGAGACTTATTGAATATAGCAAAAATAATAGCAGAAAAAAATAGTGCCGAACGTGCATAAGTGAAATGGCGCCCAACGATGCTCAATGAATATAGTCAAAAAAAAGAAAAAAAAAATTGACAACGCTTTTTAAAAATAAAGCCAAAAAAATAGCAAAAAAAATGGCGCCCAACGTGTATATGATTTGATCATTGAATATCACAAAAAAATGGCGCCCAACATGTAGTTAAATGGCACCCACGATGCTAAGTCAAGCACCTTTAAAAGGCAGTAAGCAGCTATTAGTAGAATGGCGCCCAACGTGTATAAGTGAAATGGCACCCAATGGCTATGTAAAATGGGCCCAATGACACATATTCCATATAGGACAAATATGGCGCCCAACGGCTGAAAATAAAATGGCTTAAAATGGTGCCCAAATGGCACTGAAAGGGTACATAAACTGGCGCCCAACGACATGTTTTAAATATAGAAAAAAATTTAGAAAGCATGGTTTTTTTATGTAAAGTGCAGAAAGCATAAAATATGTGAAAGACTTTAACAGTTGATTAATGAAATTGTATAAATTGTTTTATATGTAATTAGCTTCTAATACACGAGCTAAATTAATTGAAATAGGTAACTAAAATATTTCTTTAATGTTTTTAATATTAACTTTCCATAAATTGACAAAGTATTGAGACTTACTTGTTCTATCATTATTTGAGATTATTATTTGTATAGCTATCACTTGACATGATTTGCAATATCTCCAAAAATATTATTAAACATACGTTAGGCGCCATTTCTATATGTTTCGAACAGTTATACTAATCAGAAACAACTTGAATTACCTGTTATTAAAATTTTCTCTTTAACACATCTTAACATACTTCAAAACACTCTAACAAAATTATTCAATATTACGTTGGGCGTCATTTCTATGCTTATTGAACCCGAAATTGTATAGCAACTAAACCTCAACCTTTCACAAAGTAACAACATCCAACCACCAAAATGACCTAAGGCCAGCACAAACTATTTCCATTGATTTCCAGTTCAACATCATCATCATCATCCCTGTGCCTTGTCAATCAGCATTTCCAATGGCCAAAGGCGCGCATAAATTAAACCTTGTCGCTTTTATTGCCTTTGGCTGATATTTCAGTATAGAAAATTTCATGTTGCTCTAGGTAAATAAGTAGCTTCAGCTATTTACGCTGGCATCATTGCTATACATTTGCCCAAAAATTGGTAAATATAATGCCTGCCTATCTGCCTAACAGTCTGTCTGCCCTCATTGCAGCTTCATTTTCATTTTTGATACGTTTTCGTTTTTGCTTTTGCTTTGATTTGGTTTTTGCGTTGCGTATTTTTACCTTTGCAGTGTTGTATTTTTCGTTTTTGTGGTTTTATTTCGTTTATTGACTTAATATCGCCGCGTTGCATACGAAATTACATTTCATTTGTGTTATTGGTTTGCTGATTTGATGACAGCTTGTTAGATTGCATTTGATTTCATTAGCTGAAATTGGATTTTGAGCGAAATATAGTTCGACGATATGATATTTGCAGGTGGAACTAGTTTTGTGGTCAATACTCAAAAGTAGTGTTGAAAAATTTCCTTCTTGCTCTTGCTTAGATTAACGTTTCCGATAAGTTTCTCTGATTTGTATCTAATAAGAGTACATAGTCGTATTTTTTTTTTTAAATAATTTCAATTCTCTGATTAGTTTCTGTATTGAGTTTATTAAACATTCAAACATATACACTTCAGTTGCGTTAAATTGTCATTCAAAATGATTAATCATAAGCTATTATTTTGGTTTTAATTTTAAAATGGTTTATAATTCACAACTAGTTCTAATAAGTTGTTCGCCGATGCAACTATTTCTGGCATCAGTTATGGAATAGACATAAAAAGTATAAGTGAAGATATATAAAAATGAAATTATTAAAAATACTTCCACCACAAAAGCATCAGCTAGTCATACTTCATTCAGAAACTCTTACACGTTTTGAAGAGTACCAGACACTGTGACTTTATTTGTCTATCTCATGCTTACCAACACTTGGCAACAGTGCTCTCTGCTAATAGGATTCTCATATGTATTTTTCCTGATAATAGTATTCCGGTATATTCCTCAAAGCACCTATGTAAGCTATTTTGACGGCATCTACAACAGTATCACAAAATTTTGTCTTATTTTGGTGGTGTTGACAGCTTGTTGGATACTCTTTTCGATCAGGTAATCGATCACATAGCAGCAGTTTTAACCAAAGAAGCGATAGCACGTTCACGAAAATCGCAAGACACTTCTGTTGGCCAGATGCTTGGCCGTCGAGTGTGTACATACTGTTCGAAATTGCTTGAAAATAAACACGATTAAGATGTTGTTAATGAATATTAAAATAAGAGACGAACTATTATTTATTTCAGTCACACACAGTCCTTGCCTACCATAGAGAAATGCCAATTTTAAGAGTTTGCGCGCGCTGCTCTGCTTTTGGTTGGATGCATTGTACTGATATCATTTACGGCAATACTTGTAGCTTTCCCTAATCGGTTGACTTTTCTAATTTTCATTTTCAGTAATTTTTCGTCTGTTGTTGAACGTCAAAAGAAGATGATTTTATGGCTTACGCCTTGGACTAGCTGATATGAGCTTCTTTGAACGAAGAGATACTATTGTATGCCTATCGAAACTCTGACATTATGATTAGAGTTCGCATTCGAGTAACCAATTTTTGTCCTTGGTTTATATATTGCTTAAAATTTTATAGTGTTGGACAATGCACTGCAACAAAATAGTTCCGAACGGACATGCAGCATAGCTTTTCTTCGTCTGTGTCAACTTTTAGGCTGACATTAAGGAAGATGGTTATGTTGGTGTATAAAATCATTTTATCAAGTCTTTTTTCCTCTGCTATCATAAACTTGAACTTACTTTAAAGCAGACTTCACCACATCACGCCATTGTCGTCGGTTATTTATGTCGCTGGACGTCGACCATCTTTGAACTTAAGTTAGCACATCCAAATATCTGTCGAATCATGCTCTTTGTAATCGTTTTTTCAAGTCTAACAAACCAGTAATTGAAGTACTTTGATGCGGCAACGTTTAATAAATCAAAAGCTTACAATGTCCTGATGCATTTTAAAGCTGAAATCCCCAAAAATTTAACTTGCTTGGTACTAGTGCATTGCAAAGTAAATAACGTCAGGGATAAGACTTTCCCGATACGTTAATATCAGGTACCTCCATAAAGTTAGAGTATAATTTCCCTCTCCGGTTGTATGATATATTTAGCATGTTGGAGAATCTCCCTAATATACTTTAGCATGAAATATGATATTAGAAAATCACACCAGCAGTTACAGAAACGCTTGAACTCTGAAAATTATTCGCCAAAAAAGACTCCAAATTTCTGTGCAGGCCACTCACAATTCGTGTTGGTAGCTGTAGCAATTTTGTGAAACGCTTTGAATTGTTGGGTGATTATTCATTGACTTTGATTGTGGCTGGAGATGGTTTTCAATACACTCCTGAGATAAAAAAGAATGCACTCATCACAGTAATGACACACCAAATTTGTAACTACATATGTAAAGGGTACATGAAGAAATAAGTTTTTGTAAAAAATGGGAGATGTCACGTAGTCGAATTTAAAACTATTCGCCGCAAGTGAATGATCTATGGTGCATATGTAAATGGGTACTGGAAATATTAAGTTCCATAACGAAAATGGGTGGCAATTCGCTCCCATACTAGTTTAAACATAAAGGAACGTAGCTGCGCATCATGGGAACTTCTAGGTTACCATAAAACAAATTTCAATTAAAAAATGGAGAATAAGAGAAAAAATAATCGTCATATCTCAGCAACTAATGTGAGAAAATAAAAGAAATTTGATGTATATATTAAAATATACCTTGAGAAGTAAGTTCCACTAAAAAATGAGGCCAGCCTAAGCCACAATACAAAGAAACAAATACATCATGCCACAGCAATTCTGTATGTGATGTAGTTCAAACAGTTTTGGTTCTTAACAAACAGCAGCAGGAGAAATAAACGGGCGCATGCATGGGTAATTTCACATAACTCAACAATTATTTATGAGAAGCAGTTGAATCAGCTTTGACGCCTATATAAAGCGCATCAGGCGAAAAAAGTCTAATAAAAAACTGAGTGATATTAAATGCCTTCAATATATTTCTTATATTTTACTCTTCGCTGTAAATGCTTAAGATTTGAAAAAAAATTCATATAAGTCAGCAAACATATGACACAGATAAATCAGCTTTGGTTATATAAAGGACACTAGGAGAAATAAAATGTAATAAATACCCGAGTGATATTGGAAGCCATTTTATATTTTAGTATTTCTTTATTGTAAACGGTTGAGATTTCCTACATATGGAAAGGGCACTTGAAGAAATAAGATTCACTGTAAAACTGGGTGCTACTACTTGCATTTGTGCACATGTTCGCATATAAGAAAAAAAAAAAAAAAAAGGACACGTAGCATATATATTATAGTAACTCTTTGCATGCGTTTTACTCAGATGACCTTTATTATCTTTTGTACATAAGAATCTGTCAAATACGATAATTCAGCTAAGAATATGACAGTTAATGCTGGTGAGCAACGCTGAATAGAAACTTAGTTGCGATAATCAGTTGAGAGTCTTAGATAGTATCAAGTATGAAGGGCGCATTCAACATAAACCAAAGAGCTGTCTTTTGCTATTAATTTTGCAGTCATTAATATTTTTATTTCATCGATTGTCGACACATTCCGATTTGTATACAACTTTATATAAGATTTTTGTCAAAAAGAATTTTACATATTTTATGTCTAACCAAAAAACGTCTTCCCACGACTTGTATCTGGCTACGTCTTTTTATATATATAGCGCCTTTCATTTAAGCTTTCATTAAAATTTTTATTTATTCTTTTATTTGCGCTTCCATTTAGCCTTTCATTAACCTTCCGCTTAGCTTTCATTAGCCCTCAAAAAGTTCGTCTCAAATATGCTTTGTCAAGTTTAACCAAAAATAGTAAAATTTCAAAGAAGCTAATAATTTCAAAATCGCTCTGCATAACCGAACAATGTTGAAAAAACTATATAAAAAAATATGCAAATATTTCTCAAAGAAAAAAACAAACGTTCCAAATCATTGCTATACCAAAAACTTAAAAAAAAAACCAATTAACTAATATTAATAATTCATGGAATTTATGTACAGTTGCAACAAAATAAAATTAAAATGTTCCAAAATTTAAATACTACAACAAAAAAAAATTATTCTATAATTATTATATAAATATATATTTAAGTGTATAAATGCGCAGGCCCTAAAGGCAGTTATAACTCATATCATATCAGCACACTATAGGCTAGAAAAGCAAAAAAAAAAAACAAAACGAAATATGTCAAAAAATATTAAAAATATAATTTATGTAATTAATTAATACCGATAAGCAACAAACATAAATACAAACTTAAATGTTAAATGTTTCATATATTAAACAATGCACTACGAAAGAAATATTTATTATTTGCAATTAAGCAAAGCTAATTGTTGATTACGCAAAAAAAAAAAAAAAAACAAAAACAATAAATAAAAATAAGAATAAATGATACGCATATGAAATCAAATGCAGCACAATTTAATAAAAAATAAAATAAAAAGAATTAAATAAATTTATGCATTTAAAATAAATTACTAAAATCTTACAAAAAAAAAGCAGATACTATATATGTATATCTATATTAAATTATAGTATAATTATATTGAAAAATCGTAAACAACTGACAATAATGAGATTCAATTAAATTTAAAATAAGCTAAGAGAGAGCATATGCAAAATATAATAAAAAAAAAAATAAATGAAAATAATTACAGCATAAATAATATATTTATGCATTTAAGCCCACAGAAAACTATATAACTTATTACTACTAAATGTATTAAAGTGTTATTATAAATAAATAATAAATAGTATTGTATGTAAGCATTAAACATAATGTAGCAAACATAATTAGCATAGTACGTAGCTAAAAATAAATAATAATAAATAATAATGCAAATGCATAATTATGTTGAAATCAAAACTTATGCAAGGCGTGTTGAACTATATAGTTAAAACAATATTATTTATTAAGTTTTTGTTTGTTTGCTGCAAAAAATAATAGAATAATTAATTTTATTTCTATTTTATTTTATTACAACTCAATGTTTAATGAACTGTGTGCTGCAAACAATTTGAATATATACATAATAAATACTTATATATAGTAAAATCATTGTTAGACAAATTATACAATAATACCAAATTAATTTGTAAAGAAAATTGTCGCTAATAAAGAAAATTATAAAATACAAAACTAAATATTTAACTAGCATACAGACAGACATAAATTAAAAAACAAAAATAAACAACAACTACGTTTAAAAGTCTTTGAGCTTCCAAGTTGACAAGAGAAACAAATAAAATAAAAATTTATTAAAAAGAAATATAAAAAATATTAAATGTGAAACTAATAAAATTTAAATATTTGACTTAAAGCAGAACTACTGAAATTTATTAGAACAAATTCTGTTAGTAGTAAATATTTAAATTAAATTTTCTTAAATTATTTTATGATATACAAACGCAGTCGATTAAAGCTGAGAAATTAAATATTAAAAAAAAAAATTTCTCCGTTTAATATGTTTAAACATTAAAAACTTTATTTATTTAATTTTTAGCTAAGATTTAAAGTTTCTTTTGTGTGTCTAAGCGTTCATTTTCACTTTTTCGCACTAATAAATACCAAAATAACATTTACACTTGTTGATTTTATTTCTTTTTTTATTTGTTTTTGAAAATATTTTAAAGTAAAATTTTAAGAAAGCATTAAGTTTCGATTCCTTTGTTTCAGAATAATAAATACCAAAATGAACATTCACACTTTTTGATTTTAGTAAAATTCTTTAGTGCTTGAAAACATTTCAATGTAATTTTTTAGTACAAAATGTTGTTTCAATTCCATTGTTTCGCACTAATAAATACCAAAATGAACATTCATACAATTTTTAGTGCTTAAAAACATTTCAAAGTAAAAGCATTTAGTTTCGATTCCATTATATCAGACTAATAAATACCAAAATAAACATTCACAATGTTTGTTAATATTTCCAAGTAATTTTATAGGAATAAATATAATTTCGCACTAATTAATACCAAAATGAACAATCAAACTGTGGATTTTGGTACAATTTTGTGTTTAAAAATACAACAAACAAATATTTTTCAAATTTTTTTTTTTATATAGAAAGAGTTTGATTAACTTTTTTTTTAATTATTTATTTTTTAAATAATTATGTTTTTTTTTTTTTTTGTGCAGAATTCGTTCCTATTAGCTCAGCTCTTAATCGACTGCGTGTATATACCCATATAAACTATAATTTTTCACATTCATACTCAGTTGTACAAAATGTTTATAAACTATTATTGTCCATTAGTGCAGTGCATTTAATTGCCAAAAAAAAAAAATTATTTTTACTCAATTAAGTAAAACTTAAAAAAAAAAAAGAATTGTATTGTAAATGTCCTACAGATTCTTTCATACTTTAATTCATTTTAAATGTATGCAAACGCTTTAATTATTGTAAATACAACAACAACTACAAGAACAAAAACTCCAATTGAGCATTGTTAAAAAAAAAAGAAGCTGCGCAGCAAACCATAAAAAAATTATAGGAGCATGAATAATGATATATATACCAGTATATATATATATATAAAGCTATAGTAAACGTGAGGCAAAAACTAAGAAAAATCTAAAAGTTTTCGTTAGAAATAATTTTATTGCTTAATTAAAATAATTTTTAAAAATTTTTATACACTTTTGGATGCACATAAATTAATTCAAAAAGCAACTTTTCCACAACGAAGCTGATATCTCCAAAACTTGCAATTTGAATGTCTTAAATGCTTATACTGGCATTGTAAATCGTTTCGATTCGATTGACATGAGAATATATCGTAAATCCTTTAAGTTATATAGAAAGCATTTTGTTGTTGCAAGGTAACAGAACTCAACGTCTATTTGGTCATTTGTAAATACATATATTAATCATGACCTTATGATAAGTCTACCATTTCATGTTCTCTAGTGTCTTGTGTGTGTGGCCATTTGTAGAAGTTAGAAAATTTCTTCCTTGTTCATTTGAGAAGATTTTTTTTTATAAAATTGGAAAGAAAAACTGCGCTTTGTTCCGTACAAATAACAGCTGTTTATAACAAAAATTAATCAGATAATTAATTTAAAATCGAATAATTTATTCAAGATGCATGAATATATTCTCAAAAATTTTGTTATAGAAAAAATTGCTTACAAAAGCCTTTAGTTTCTCAAAGTTCACAAGGAATGTTGAATATGTGAAGTATAATTCCATTGGAAACAGCCCACAAGGCTCCTCGTGACAACTGATGTCAAGCGAGTTATTGCTTTACTTTATTTTTACTCGATTCACTTAAGACTTCTGGCAAACAATTGGTTGTATACTGCTACAGTATATTAACCACCTTTTCATTCGCAAAAGTCTCATAGAAATATGTTCCATTCTTCTTCATTTACTGCTTTGCAGTGCTCTGAGCTTGAGTAATTTGTGGTATGTGGAAGTCTCACACAGTCGACTGGTCTCTCTGGCTCCAAGACTTGTCACAATTTCTTTCTGTTGGAAGTATCTTTTGTATTTTTTTCCAATATTGGTTTGCACCAATTTATTCATCGTTTATCCAATGCAGACAATTTACATCTTAAGTTTCAAAGAGTATTCTATGTATTATAGGAGCGTTAGTGTGCTCAGACATGTGAGTATCTGACGCTATGTAACATAAAAGTATTATTTTATCCGATTCAGCACAGCATCATTGTTTCCTTGAACACAGCTGATTTTGGACAACTCTTTCTAGAACCATTAGAATTTAATATACCTGTCACAAATTGCAATTTTTAATAGCTAATCATCTCCATAAGCCAAAGTTAGTAGATTGAAGCACTTTTGTTAAAATATTCCACATCGAAAGTCTTAGTAAATCATCCAATTTTGGAGAAAATACATTTTACTACATTAGGTTCGGTAAGGTCAGTTGAATGAAAAAATAAATGTGACGAAAACGGGGACGACATTGCAAACTGCATACTTTTAGACGTTACTTTCTATAAGTTTATTGAACTATGACTAGTTTTACTGATGCTTTGTATAAAAGTGCAAAGCCGTGCAAAATTTTAGGGCGGCTTTGCAGAGGAATGTAATATACATAAGTCGAATAGTAACGCTCATCGCCCTACGTTTGTCAAGTATTCCTCCGAATAATAACAAGATAATTGTAGATAAATGCAGTCATTCTCCTCTTATTCCTGTAGCTGCAATTACCATCCACAAGTCTTAAGGAGAATCATTCGCATAAATCTAAATATTATTAGAATCATTCGCAGCATATAAGAAGCATTATGGCGAGTTTCAAGCTTCAATGAGCTTTATATTACTAAGTCAAACAACAATTGCAGATTTTATTATGGTTGGAGAACATCGGCGACTTTAAAGCAGTCTAAAGGAAGAATTTTGTACACTCGCTCTGTCAACAAGTTGACAACGATTGATGAATCATATGAAAGAAGTTATCACTAGTCACAGAGGATTATCAAAATTCTCAATAAATTGTAAAAGTATCAGAGCGAATGTTGCTACTCCTTTTTTGAAACCTGCTTGAAGAACGAAGAACAATTAGCAGTGTCACATTTTGATTACGATTGCTGAGAGCAAAACCAACTTCTGGTGTAAGCAATGAATGAAAATCCAGAGCACAGAGGGAGAATGTTGCTAAGACAGTTGGTAGCTATCCAACTTTAAATCGATAAAGATCCAAAATGTTCATTCGAAATGAAAAATACTCAAAAGAAATATTAAGATCAGATACCTATCCAAAGATACCCAACTTCATCGCCTTTTACTTTTTTTTTAATGTTGCAAACGGAATTTCTGAAAGAATGCAATAGGGTAGGCCTCATGTACTGCATGGAGTTGTTTCTGAGGGATGTGTTTGCCTCTTGTAATTAATTTGAAATTTCGTTCAACTCTTTAAAGAGCAAATGATAATTATTTTACCGATACGTAAGCTGATGATTAAACTTCTAAACCTAATACTGATCTGTTTTCTAGGCTTGTAGTTTGAACAAATCTATTTTTTTTTTTTATTTTCCAACAAATTCGTAGTTTTGAGTATTTCAGTTGAAAGACATCCTAATAAAACGCGTCAAAAAGTTATTTAGTTTTTGAGTTCTTTGAAAAATAATAAGCATTATTGTGAATAACATTTTACGTATATTTCATTAAATTCGTCCTGGAGAGCAATTTCTAAACTTAAATATTGCTAAAAACTAATGCTATTCAAACTGTTTGTTAATGGTTTTGAAACCAATGAAATATTTGGTACTCAAACTGCACGCATTTCAATTGCCTAACCTATACAGAAAAAAAAGACAAATATGGAGCGTAGCAGCGCAGGACTTGTCCGCTAGTTTATTTTAAATAAATCAGACTTGGGTTTAACAATATAGAAGCACAAAACCTAGACAAAACCAAATGATAAGTGGGATGCTGTGAAAAAACTTAATCTGGCTACGATATGGCTGCAAATATTTGTGAATTAAGAATATATATCGAAACTACTCCATGCTGCTCAAACTCATCTTTCAATTTTAATGAAGTTTGAACGCTTTTTAAGCAAATGAACTTTCAAATTTTAATCAGTTAAAATCTTACAGTTTTAGCGCTTGTCCAATGCCCTTCAAACTTTGGATGGACATTTGAAAACATGGTGACCAAAATGCACCGCTGATGCTTCTCATCCTACAGCTTTCAAGAAATCATGTTAGCAATAGCTTTCACAATACGCTTTAAAGGCAGGATCAGACAGTGGCAGACACAATTTTCATAATGCATTGAAAAAGTTTCAAATATACAGGAATTTCTACGTAAAGTGAAAGGAAACTCAAAGAAAAATGTACAAAATTCGATTCATGCCTTAACCTGCAAATAATTTTAACTCTAAAATCGTTGTGATACGCTTCCAGAAAGAGCTATGCACAAATGAATTCATGATTCATTTTCTTAAAATGATTTTTTGTCAATGGACGAAATTTTTGTTAAAAAAAAATTTCAAAAAATTAAGAAAAACACAAACCGTATTTTCAATTATTTTTTCCCAAGCTCTACGCTTTTTCCAACACTTTCATTGATTCTCAACTGAAAAAATTCAAAACAAACAACAAGAAATAAGTCACAAACAAAAAGTCACAGAAAACACTTCTGTGTGGCTGGCTGCATGCATTAATAATGAACCACAAAAAAAAAATATCAAATAAAAAATGTAGCAAGCAGATATACTGCTGCACTTATTTAACTGACGATTTATAATGCCCTGAGAAAAAAATAATCAGCAAAAAAAAAAAATAAAGTTAAATGAAATATCAAACCAAAGCGAGCACACAATGAGTGCAACTGAAACTGATGGACTGACTGCAAACGCCAGTCACGGAACATATCCAAAAGCATTTTGCAGCAGTGACTGCAAGCAATTATCTTTGTACGCGTAATTTATCTCATTTGCGGTTGAGTTATTTCCGAGCAGGCAAATATTGTACAATACTGAAAAATCGTGCACAATATTACGTATACGCCATACTCAATGGCCAGTTTGTGACACAGTTTCTTACAAAAAAAAATAAAAATAAAAAAAAGCAAATATTTATTTTTGTATTTTTGCGCTGCAATACTTTTCCACTTAATTTAAGCGGCGTACAAGTCTGTTGAATTGTAATATAAGCATTTAATATAGCACACACATATGTCAGCGACAACTGCGTAGAGTAGTCTGTTCACACACTTGTGTCTGTCTATATTGTCGTCTGTTTTAAATGCTTGATTGTCTGCTACTACAGCTGTCAGATTTCCAGCTGCTGCATTTGTGTATCTTAACAGCATTGATTGCAGGCATTTATATGCTTGCTGTATTGTACAATGCCAGGCTATAAATTAATAAAAGTCAAATTACTATTACTTCATTCATTTATTGTATTTCACTATTGTGCAGCATGCAGTATGCCAACGTTATATAATATTTATATATGTGTATATATTATTGCCAGTTAGTGTTATGCTTGGCTTTTGTGCTGGCTCAATTTTATGCGTGCTGCTTAACAGCAAATGTGAAATTAAAAAGGAAAAATAATGCAGAAATTCTTCCTTTGTTGAGACGCCTAAAGTTATGCAGCAGTTTTTATTTTTTTTTTTTTTTTTATAGCTTTATAAGTATTGGGGAATTTAATTATGCTTAAAATAATATTATAGTAAAGAAATTCAGCCACAGCATGGAATTTTTTTTTTTTTTTGTATGTAAAGTATAACATTTTATGGTTTTTAAAGACTACGAAAAAGATTTATTTTAAGCCAGTTTAAAATATGACTGCATACTTTGTGAAGCTAGCTTAAACGGCAAATTAAAATGAGAAAGGTTAAGGCAATCAGTTCTGTTTAAATTTAATTTAAAAGATGGCATATATTTGAGAAAGCTTTACGTATTCCAGTGCAATAAGTATACTCTTTTCAAAAAAAATACTCTACTGACTTACTAACGCCTAAGCAAAACATTAAGAAAAAATTAACATTTTCCTTTCATCTTTCATCATTCAATTGGAATGTTACAGAATAGGCAAGATATAAGGCAAGGAGACAATAATGCAAATGTTAATAAGGCTTTTCCCAGACTTTTACGACGTTTGAGACGTTCTGTTGTATATAAAGATACTAAGACATTTACATCATAATTAATTACATCATATTTGAAAACAATTAATTTAAAGTCGAGCGATGGCAGCATCAGTAGCTTGGATAGAATATCTTTCAGGGGCAGAGGGGATGCAATATAAAGCAACCGCAATGCCGTATGGAGTGTCTTAGACATAGTTCGACAGTAGATGCATAAGTCTGGCAAAATTACTTTGCCAATTAATACAAATTGGCTTTGTCCACTTTTCATGAGCGTACATGCTCCAGGTGCTCTTTCACATTTATTTAGAAGACTCTGACTGCTTCATTCTGCAGTATCAAATCCGCTCAATCAAAAGTGAACGGATAACTCACTAAAATTTCGACAGCCGCCATAAGTTCACACCACGGCCAGATTATGTAATCAACAGAGCCAACCATAGTCTCCGAAGTATTTGCCACCACGGCTAATCAATCTATTTTTCAAATACAGATTGATGCCATATACAGTTGCTATCTCAATGGATCCTTGGGTAGTAATGCATTTTGGGAACATTTTCCGTACAAATATTAAGCGACAATAAGTGATTCAATAATTGTTGGATTGTCAGGCACATGAATCATTTGGCTTGCTTCATGAAACCAGTCCGATTTGTCAGTAATATACAAACAAATTTATTGGTGACGTGTCTTCCTGACATCCAGCATAGGGACAGAAGAGCATTAAATAGAAGAAGTTAGGTGTAGAAGTTGGTTGAACCTTAAGTAGATGCGTTCCGTCAGTCATTTAAAATTTATTTCATTTTCGATAAAAGTTTATTAGGCTACTTTTCACCAACTCCAATCGCTATTCACGTCTCAAAAAGTAGCAATAATATTGGCAAAGGCTGTAAATAAGTGCTGCAGTAGTTTCCTCTGCTTGAATGGTGTCGATTTAATTCCTATATACTGTGTCCTCTGTACTCTTCATTCTAACGAACTGCAGCATGTCAACAACTTCTTCAACGCGGTCAGAAAAAAGAAGCTGAGTGGCATCGGAGTTTTGTCTAATAGCCAGGAATTAGCGTTGACACACTCAGTTGCTAGCATAGGCTCATAAGAATGCCAACTAACGAAGCAACTCTTGAAACACACGCTAACTAACGTAGTCACAGTTCAAACAGTGGCGAATAATTTTACAGACAACAGTCAATACTGTAGTTGTCAATTGCCACAGCAAGAGCCATAAAGATCTGCGCCAAACGCATGGTTGAATCATACTCTTTAACTTAGCAGCTATATACCCTTCTGCTCTCTTCCGCCATATTTTCACAGCAGCTTCATAATGACATAGTATTTCTGTTACAAGACCTCACCAACTCAAGAAACGTATAATAAACGTGGTCTGACCTTTGGGCCCTAGTTGATTTGTTGTTTGTGTTCCTACATGGCTGCTACATGGTTTCCAGTTGCTTGATTTGTTGATACATTAAATTTAGATCACTCTTCGGCAGCGCCGCCAGTTTCTAAGTATTATTTTCGTTTTTTCTTAATCATTGTCGGGCATTTTAACAAAATTCCACCACGCGTGGCCTGTCTACAAATTGCTGCTTGCGTGAAGTGGGAGCTTAAGCTCCTTCGTGTAGACTTAAGCTAAATAGCTATTTGCAACAGCTGCTGCGATGACAACGAAAAAAGGCCAGTCTTCAATTTTCTCTGATTAAGGGCAGTGTTCATTGAGATTTTTTTTCAGATTGCGTCGGGGCTAGTCTGAGATGTCTATCCAACTTTGTTATAATCATGGGTTGCTTTTATATCTCTCTCGTTCTGTCTGGAAATGGTATAAAAATTTACCTAAAATGGCTAAAATAAAAGTTTTTTTTTTATTAGTAACCTAATGCACCTAACAACTACAACAACAACATCCACTATCATAAGCTGTAGTAACCAACAGCTGTGTGATCTGATTATACAGTACCCTACCAGCTATGGCTTAGTTCTTAAATAGCAGGTTCATTGTCCGGCTATGCTTCAGTATTGTTTCTGGTACATTATTGTTAGACGCCCCCAAATTTCAAGGAAAACTACCAAAATGTATTCATTATTCAAAATTGATATTTTTCTATAGCTGTGACAATATTTTTTGTGGCGCAATTTCTGTGATAGAAATGCTGTGATGCTGAAATATGAGAGAAACTTATTTTAAACACTAAGTGGAGACTTAGTAACCATTCCATTGATATTAAAAATATTGATGATAATCGAATTGAACATAGAACATAAATATTTCCAAAATCATGTATGGACCTTTCTAAAATAAATAGTTCGCTACTGGCTTTTTAATCCAAGTTCCCTCTTGAAGCAACGCTACGCTTAAGCCTATTTACAATTCCGTAATAAGGCATATTTGCAAATATGGCTCACAACTATGGAATCATCCAAGTGCAGCAATCTGATATTCATTTAAACAACTCAATCTAAATTGTTAAAAAAACAAACAGTGGTGCAGCCAGTAAACTTGTGGATAAATTAAATTCTGACCACTCGAATCAGTAGAAATGATTTCCAAGCACAGTCAGAAAAGTGCATATTGTTTGAATTTGTATGACCTCTCTGTTGTGGCTATATACATTGCCAACTCTGTCAACTTCCTACGCTACAAGTCAGACTATTTTGATGCATTCGAAGTCGAATTTCAATCATTCAATTTAAATTCAAATCTTTTTATTACAAAAGATGTGTGTCTGATTAAATAAAATTTGCTCGGCTCCGAGTTGTAAACTTTCTTAACCATGAAACTAGGTTCATGAAAAGATTTAACCCACTGGTTACCAGCTAACTGCATTGAGTTGTTCTTCAGTGTAGCATCCAACAGAAAGAGATCTTAACCGTTGTAATGAAAGTGTCTTATCTAAAATATATTTGAATGCTCTTAAGTACGCTAAAAGTGTATAAGTAGAAAATTTCTGAAATTTGGAACATCGGTAGCTACTTCTATGGACTATGGAAATAAACAACACCATATAACAATATGTAATAGGTGCAGCTTATACATGAGCAAGTAGAGCTAGCTGAAATATTCATGCATTCTCTTTAGCTCATATATTCAATATATTACAAGACAATAGTAGTAGAGTGAGGTCTATCGAAAGTCTAGTTAGCTTGATCAGCATATAGATCGAAGGCATATAATCAAAACAGTTGTATTGAAGTGATGATCACAGATCAGACCATGTAGCAGTGATGATCACAACTACAAAAAACTACTAGGCAAATTTAGCATTAAATTGGTGCAAGGGATAACAATTATACTCTAGCCCATTCGCTAGTATAAGCTTTAGTCGACGTTGATGAAGCCAATTCCTATTATATCGAATACTCCGAAAAAGTCAGTTTCTTATTACGTAGCAAGTGAAACTATGTTGGCGCATTTCCCTCTTCAGTAACCAGTGTCACCGTCCGTTCAGAAACTATAAAATTCCATGTTTTTTTGCATTATCACAGCAGCATTCTATATCGATTGCAACTGTCATTGAGCAGCACTGCCTCTATTAAAAAAACAATACTTGATCCGTCCAGGTCTGATTGTAGTAATATATATTTCGTTTAAAATTGGGAACATTCTCAATGCATAGTCATTGTTCAATCTATTCGCACTTAGCTTTGATAACTGTTTGCAGTTTAAAGCAAGAAAGCTGCTTGAAACTGCCTAAAGTTGTATAAATTTTTACTAAAAAAGAATTTGACTTCAAGCTATCAAAACTTCATAATTTTTGGGTTAGTGTCTATAAAAAAAAAATAGGTATAAACGGAGGAAGTAGTTTATATTCGCATTTGACCAATATGACATACATTACTAAGCAGATATGAAGTGTGACAAAAATTGTTTTGAAACATTCCTATTGGAAATGAGCTGGTATGGAGTTCTATCTAAGAGCACTAGTGGAATTTGACCCTTGTTATAATTAGTTGAATTTACAATATATAACATATAAACACTGGAATCAATATTGGCCACTTCTTTTGATATAGCAAAATTTGTAAATATTTCATAATTATTTTAATTTGAAGCAAATAAAAAATATTTTGAATGAAGTTTTTCGTATATGGTATATCGTATATCTGGTATATAATTAAGCAAGCTTCATACCACAAAAAAAAGGTTTTATGTGCCCTCTTTTAATAAAAATAATTCTATGGCAAATTATGCATAAATGTCAATTTAAAGAAAATATAGCGCGCTGCAATTATTTAAAATGTAATATTTATTAAGTATCTATAAAAAGAAATTAGTTTAAAAAAAGAAATGCTGCTGCACAATTTCAACGCTTAAAATTCGCAAAAAAAAAAAAAAGAAAAGTAACTACGAATATTTTCAATAAATAGCGACTGCCGTCTATATGGAATATATACAATTACCAACCAGTAACAAAGCCCAACAAAGTAAGAAAACAAAATCAAATAAAAACAAATGCTGCAGCTGAACGTATACAAAAATAAAAACAAAAACAAAAAACAATGACCTAAACTGAACTTGTACGCTTTTGCGTTAATAAAAAATTTTTACTAAATACTACTTTTAACAGCAACGACTTAAATATTGACTGTTTACTTCAATTAATTTAGTTAATTTTATGTGAAAGCATTTAAGTAACTTGAATATTTTTATATTTAATGCCTTATTTTTTCTTTTATTTTTATATTTAAATTTATTTAATTAAGTATTTTTGATATTATTATTTGTGTTTTTTCGTAAATGTTTTCTGTTTGAACTCAGTTCCTTATTTAATACTCGATTTGCGATTTCAAATTCGATTTGAAGCGATTGAAATATACTCTAAACCACTATAACTACTACTACTACTACCAATACTTATAACCCCACCCCCTCTTAAAGCCCGCCCACATTGCTCGTAAATACTGAAAAAAAAAAAAAAGAACAAAAACAAAAAATCAAAAATACAAACAATTGAATTAACAAGTAATGTGCATTTTGTGCATCGTTTTCATATATATACAAATTTTTAAATACTAAATATTCTTAATTCGGTTTGTTGTGTTTTTTGCTGAATGATGATAATGAAGATGATGATGATGATAATATTGATAATGATTATGATGACGATTGGTTTGTTTGTTTGTTTTGTTTAACTTAAAAATTTACTTCATTTTTTTCGTATGTAATTTCCTGTCAAGTAAAATGAGCTGCATAAGTTGAAAAAAAAAAAAAAAAATTAATAATAATAATTATAATGAATATATATATTATGCAGCAAAGGAATGTGCTGAACTGTGCAAAATAATAATCATTAAAACCCTTTATACCAAAATGAAAAAAAAAAAAAAAAAAAACTATTGAAAAACGTAATACAAGTAAACGTTATAAACACTTACTTTTTTTTAACTCTCTCTGTAAATGTCTGCCTTGCCCGAAAGTATGCAAAACGAATTGCCGTGTTAAGGCGCACACAAATGTCCTTTTTATTTACTTTTAAATTTTTTTTTATTTTTCCTTTATGTACAATATTTAATACATTTTTTATTTGATTTTCCTTAGCATACTTTTTGGCTGTATTTACATTTTTATATCTTTATTTAGCGTGTATAAAAATGTACTAAAAAAAAAAAAATTATCGAAAAAAAAATATGATATTTGTGTATGTCCTGCCAAACGAAACGAGAAATGAATTGAACTGAATGAATACTTTAATACTTTTATTAATATTTATATCATCAGCAGCAGCATTGTTGTTGTTATTGCTGTTTTTTATTAATGCATACTTTTTATACAATATTTGTTTCATAAATGTTTTTTTTATTTTAAAGAATGGAGAGAGAGTGTTGAATAGTTTTGTATTTCAATTTTGATTTATTAATTGTATAATCTTTTTTTGGCTTCATTTTAAAGCTCTTCAAGCTTAGTGCACAAAATGCTTATTAGTTCTTACGTAACAGTTGTTTTTTCATTAAAAAAAAAAAAAAAACGATTATTTGCAACAATTAATTTTTTTAAGTTTTTGGTTTAATTAATATAAATGTCCTTCAAGCATTTAGTTTAAATAGTAACAATGAAACATAATAGAGAATAAATAAACGATTATTTTAAATTAATCGATTATAGATAAACAATATTTGCAATTTATCATTTATATCTAGAAATTGTTTACGTCCAATTGTTTTCTTTTTTATTTAAGCATATTCCAAAAAAGAAAAAGCTTTACTATGCATAAACAGAAAAAAATAATCGTTTATATGCAATTAATTGATTATATAAAATAATTCCTATAGGCGAGACTAAAAGGACTCTTATACCAAATGTATTTTTGCATTTAAATTCCAAAATTTGTGTAGCCTTCAAGCACGATTATTACAAATTAAATCGATTGAACATATTCAGGGTAAAAAAAACGATTATTTCCAATTAATCCATAACAACTAAAAAATCGCAAATATTTGTCTTTTCAAATTATTAAAAAGAAGAAGAGTCTTTAGTCAATTAATATCGAATTATTGCAATTAATTGCTTATGTACAATAATTGGCGATGACAAAAGCAACCTGATTATATGAAACTAAGCACTTTTTTGCAACTAAATTCTAAAAATAAAGTTTTTATGTCCCAATTCCATTTGCAAATATTAAAAGCTATCGATTTAAATCGAATATTCAGTCGATTAATTGAACACAAAAAGCATCTAACGTATAACAGAAAATATTGAATTAAATATTTCATTGAATTTTTGCCAGAATCACAAAATATTGAGTAGCTTCATGAAAACCACAGAAAATGTAAAACATTCATATTTAAAGTTCGTTCAAACATTACTGAATTCGATATTTGAAACTCCATTTATTACTTCAAAGATCAAGTCTTTTACTTCCGTGAAAAGAATCGTTTTTCCTCGAATTTAGAAACCTTATTCAGCGTTCTCAAAACCGAAACTAAATAAATTTCTTATGGGTACAAGTTAGTTCTGATAAGTCAGTGAACTTTCGAATTTCCCGTGCAGTAACTTTAAATGCAACTTGACTCCAGTCAACTACCATCTAAGAATAGTTCACTGTAAAATTTTGAGGAAGCTGCGGATATTAATTTATGTTTGACAGCCATCAAAGTCAGGCCACTTTGTGAATTATAATGAAGAGTAATTTTGTAGGAACTATTTTTCACGTATAGAAACCATCACCGCAACCGAAATAGGCTTGATAAATGTCATGGAGACTCTGCAACATCAATTTCAATAATTAAATTTGATTAACTGAGTTCCACAGTGGAGCAGACTGCACAAATCGTTCAAAGGAGGTCGTCACGCCAAAAATCATCCATAAAATCCGTGATAGATCGAAGATCAAAATTGCGTGAAATGGTTAAGGCGGTAGGCATCTTAACTAAGTCGATATACCACATTTTACTTAAATATTTTGCACCGTGCTATGGCTGCCGTACACTTGACCATAAGTGCAACCGTATGACCACTTTAAAGGAATGTTTTGCGATGTTCAGCCGCAATACAAAAGGGGTTTTGCGCCGTTTCATTACCATAGACAAAACATTAATCCATCACATCATACAAGAGCCTGAGGAACATTCAAGACAGTACAAATGCGCGGCTAAACATATATGTACCAAAGAAGGCCAAGATGGATCTGTTAGTCAACAAAGTAATGGGCACAGTTTATTGGGATGCCAACTGAGTAATACTGGTCGATTTACTTAAAAAGTGTAAAACAATCAAAGGCAAATGAATTTTTGGGAAGATTTCATCTTGATTTGAAGCGGAAGCAACCGCATTTGGCAAAGAGAAAAGTTATGTTCCATCAAAACAATGCACTCGTGTCTAGACACCATGGGAAAAATTCATAAATTGGACTACGAACTGCTACTCCATCTAGCATAATATTCAGATAAAGATCCCATTGACTATTTCCTGTTTCGACAAGAGATTTGATTCGAATAAAGAGGTCATTACTGAAACAAACGCCTAATTTGAGGACCTTAAAAAAATATATTATTTAAAAGGAATAAAAAAAATCGTTAATAGCTGGACATGGAAATGTATCGAAATAAAAGGAGACTCTGTTAAGTAATAAAACGCTTGGCTTAATTGCCATTCACTTATCAAACCACCTTCGTTCCTACATTTTGAAACTTATATATTATTTTGGTGACCTCGAACTCAAAAAAAATAAGAACACATTCTGGAATACATTCAGAAAAACGTTTAAAACATAAAGACACAAGTCAGCCAACATCTTTACCCAGCTTCGAAGGCTCTATGATCGTC
Organism: Leucophenga maculata; assembly: GCA_035044805.1. Classification (NCBI taxonomy): domain Eukaryota; kingdom Metazoa; phylum Arthropoda; class Insecta; order Diptera; family Drosophilidae; genus Leucophenga; species Leucophenga maculata. Next base: position 129,416 of record JAWNNP010000465.1, read on the forward strand.
AAATATCTAAATGACTTTCGAAGCATGTATTAAAGCACTTTTCATGGCATCTATGATCTCATGGTGGCGTTTTTTGAGAACCAATTTTGTTCTGGACAACAGGAAAAAAATCGGCTGTTTTCAAGTCGGAACTGTATGAAGGCTAGTCAACTGTTGAGCTACCGTTCTTGACCAACTACTTCGTCATATTAACTTAGAGCATTATTCTAATGCAATTTCCAATATGCAAAAGTGATTGGTCTCACTTGGCGACCATTTTATATTAATTTTTAAAACTTTGTAAAAATTACCATTGAATGTTTGTGCCTAAGGTCTTGTTCCTAATAGACTACACCCAATGTGTATGGATTTTAGCATGCCTACTCGAACCAATTTAATATGTAGATGTCTTGAAATGTGCCATTTTAAAATCGTACTGGAAACTCTAACTCTCATCGCCGGTATACAGCTTCTCCGAAAACTTAAGGTTTTCTGCAAAGAATTAGAAAAGTAAAGATTATCTGTATATGTGACTTCACCTTGTACAACAAATACGTATTCATACCCAGTAACAGATTCACAGAAGGCGGAGCTGACCTATTTCAATGAAAAAAAAAATATGTTCTCTGTTCATTAATAAGTCTATACATATGTATACCTAGAGGAGCGTGTAGAAACATCAATATGAAATGATTATCGGACTATAGACCTTCATAAATCATCCAGATTTGTCCAACTAACTATGTCGATATGCGAACTAAACAAACTTTGCTCATAATAATCTAATAACTTATGCTTGCTTTTAATGAAGATTTTTTAACTGTTCTGTTTGTTCCAAGTCTTATGAAATCTTCTTTTGCTCGAAATTCTTTTAAATCATGTTTTAAATCTTTTCTGGCCTTCATTTAAGAAAATCTTTATGTTAAATACTTAGCATTGAGCTCAAGTTCATTTTTGAGCAATTTTTCCAAATCATTTCGACATATATGAGTCCTGAACTTTTCCAAATCTATTTTCTTAATCTGTAGGACTTCTTCAATACCCAAACCAGTATGACTTAGCCAACAATTATTGAAACTATTTTCGAGGCAATATGATAAATGTGTGACCCAACGATCCTACAAAGATCCGCGAACTACAAAATTTTATAACCCCACTCTAGCCAACGAATTCGCTATAAATCCTTTTCGTTAAACTTCTCCATAAAATATATAAAATATATTATTTCAGTTAGCGCACGCATAAAATATTTTTTATGCCACAACATTTAAGAATTTATAACCCACTACTAGTAATGCTTATGAAGGCTATTAAAGCTTCGGCTTCAGCGAACTTATTTCTCTTTTATGCATTTGTTATTCTATTTCGTTTCTTCGCTACAATTTTTTATTATATAATTTTTTATGTGAATATTCTTTAACATGTTTGTTTATTTGCAAAATATTTTATTATTTTTTAGTATTTCGCGTTTTATTTGAATACATTTTAACGTAACAATACTTTTTTTTCTTTTCTATTACGATACTATATACATATATGATCCCAACAAAAGAAATATTGTAGATACAAAAAAAAAAATAAATAAATATAAATGTTATAGGTATATATATATACGCTATGCTACTAAAAATACAAATGAATATTTATGTAATTCTTTTATTTGAGGGGCGTCATATGTTTTATTACAAACTAAAGGATATATTTTCTGGCATGCTGTGCAGTGTGTGTGTTGGTGTGTTGGTATGTGTGTGTGCATTTCTCTACCACTTGCTCGTTTATGAAAAACAGATTGTTTAGCTCTCATTGAAATGCATTTATTTTTATCTATTTGTATAATATTCAATAAATATATACAATATTTATTTGAGTTATTTTCTTTTTATTTACAATTTTCTGTTGACTTCAATTTGCAATATTAATGCAGCATTTTCTATGCATAATCTGTGTATTTTCCATATAAAAACTTGTTTGTTTTTGATTTTATATTTCATTTGTATGCATTTGGCTCTGTTCATGCAACATGTATGTATGTGAAAATAATTTTGCATTGATTACATTGGCATTTACTTAATTATAAATTGAAATATTGCAGTACTTTTTAGTTTATCTTTGATATTTTACTTTTCAATAACAAAATATTTGGTTTATTTTATTTTTAATAATTTTTAATACACTCAAAATGCGTTTCATTTTGATTTTTAGTACACTTTTCAATTTTAATAATTATTAATAACTGAATTACAAAAGCATTTTTAATACAAAGAACTCTTATAGTTATTTGTATTAAAAGTTCTTAATATTAATATTAAATAAGTAGGTATGAATCTTCGCATATTTATATTTTTGATTAAAAAAAAAACTATTCAATGAAATCTTCTATATTATTTAAAATAGAAGTCATTATTGATTAATTAAAGTGTAGTTGCCGAACTATTTTATACTACGCACACTTTGATTGGTAATATATTTCAATATATACCTTATCGACTAATATCACAGTGAATTTATTTCCAACAACAAAATATATGTGCTGTATAAAAGTATGAAGTGATGTACAAGCCTATATTAGAGCTCTACACGAATGCATTCATTCCATCCGCTTTATGAATATTTATTATTTCACTTTCAATGCTAGACTTTTACATTAATCTAAGATCTCACTGTATATAATAATGATAATAAACTTCAATTCATTCTATCTCAAAAAATGAATAATTGAAATATTAATTCAAAGCACACTGAATGCACGATCATTCGAAACATTCATTCGTTCATTCAATTTAGCTGCAAAATAAAAAGAATACACAAATTATCAATGTAGGCGTTCAAACTCAAGCATAGTTGGATAGACGAGCTGATGTACAAGTCTGTATTAGAGCTTCGCATGATTGATTTCTTTCCAAAAGCTTTATGAATATTCAATCATTCACTTTCATTTCATATTAAAACTAAATTCATTCTTCGAAAAGAAGTCACACTTCAATAGCATTCACTTTGATTGAAAAAATTAAATAGTACTTTAAAGTGCTTTGAATGCACGATCATTCGAAACATTCATTCATTTACTCATTCATTTAGCTACAAAAGAAAAATGAAAATCGAATTTTCGTTATAGCCATTCATATTAAAGGTTAGATGGATATTTAAACTAATAAACTAGTCTATATTAAATCCCTTCATGAATTAATTCAATCTGATTGCTTTATGAATACTCAATCATTCACATTCAATTGAAAAAAATTTTTTCCTTGAAAACACAAATAACACTTCACTAGCATTTAGTTTCAATGAATATATGAAATAAAAATTAAAAGCGCATTGAATGCACAAGCATTCAAAACATTCATTCAATTTAGCAGCGAAAGAAGAACGAAGAGAAAATTGTCAATATAGGTTTTCATACTGTAGTATAGATGGATATATAAACTGATATACAAGTCTATATTACGAATAAATTCACTCCAACTGTTTTTTGAATATTGAATAATTCACTTTCATTTCAATTGCTTTATGAATATTGAATCATTTACTCTCAATTCATGTTATCCAGCGAGAACATTTAACATTTTATAAAAAAAAGCCACACTTCACAAGCATTTACTTTCAATGAATAAATAAAATTTTAATGCAAAGGGCATTGAATATATTCATAGCATTCATTCATGCATTCGAATTTGTTGGCAATTCAAACAAGTTCAGATATGGGTCAGTAATAAAAAGATTCTATAACAATAACAGCAGGTAGCTTGAGATACAAAAAGAAAGAAATATATAATCAGATTAAATAAGAGGTAGAGTAAAATCGAAGGGAGATGCTGAAATTCATTCATGACATTCAACTTCATAAAGTATAAAGAATTTATTGGCTTTAATCAAATTAGAATTAATCGAATTTATTCATTGATTCATTCATGACTTTATATTCATAAGTAGTCGATTTTTAAGAACACACTGGCTTCGAATACATTAGAATGATTCGCATTTATTCATTCATTCATGGCATTATATTTTATAAGCGTCACATTCGTCATAATTCGCATTCCTTCATTGATTCATTCGTTCATGATATTCGATTGCTATGAAATCATTCGTTTCTATTTAAATAGCATAAATCGCATTCAATCACTGATTCATACATTCAAGACATTCGCTTTTAAAGCATGCGATTTTAAGAAATCAATTCGAATAATTTAGAATCAATTCCATTCACATTCATTCAAGTCATTCATTTGAACAAACATAATATAACCTTCTGCCCATGGATACCGTGACTACAGACGGCAGAAAAGAACTTTTTAAGCACATATTCAAAGAGTTAGAAAGAAAGTGTGAGAAAAATAGAGAACAAATATTTTTAGTACTTCCCTGTACGAGTAGATGTGATTGCAATATAAGTATATGAGATTTAGCGTTGGCGAGAGGTGTTTCAAAATATCTAGGCTTTATAGCAGTAAAAGTGTCTTCATGACCTTTCGCTTTTTATGAGTTGACTGGCTTCGAATAAATTTAAATAAATCGAATTGATTCGTTCATTCTTGGCATTAAATTTCAAAAGTTTTCGATTTTTACGAAATCAATGTCTTCGAATAAATTAGAATGATTCGCATTCATTCATTCATGGCATTCAATTTTATAAGCGTCATATTTGTTTAAGAATTCAATGGTTTTAAATAAATTACCATAATTCGCATTCATTCATTGATTGATTCGTTCATCATATTCAACTTTATAAGCATTCGATTATTATAAACTTATACGTTTCTATTTAAATATCATATTTCGCATTCATTCACTGATTCATAATTTCAAGATATTACTTTTCATAAACGTTCTATGTTAATCGCATTCATACATTGATTCATTAATTCATGATTCAACTTCATAAGCTATCGATTGTTAAGAATTCATTCACTTCGACAAAACTATAATGAAAAGCATTCATTTATTGATTCATTCATTCATTGCACTCAATTTCATGCGCTTTAAAAATTATTTCATAAGCTGTAAGGACTTCATTCTATTCGATTAAATTAGAATGAATCGCATTTATAGCTTCCAATATATTAGAATAAATTGCAATCACTCGTTCATTTATTCGAATAAATTAGAATGAATCACATTCGCTCATTGATTCACTCATTCATGGCATTCAATTTTATAAGTTTTCGATTTTTAAGATTTCAAAGGCTTTGAATAAATTAGAATTAATGAAATTCATTAATTGAATTATTTACGATATTCAAATTCAGTTCGATTTTTAAGAATTTACAGACTTCGAATAAATTACTCATTAATTCAATCATTCATGACATTCAACTTTATAAGCGTTAAATTTTTTAGGCCCTGTACCGAAGGTACAAGAGCCTATTGGGTTTGTGCAAATGTATGTAACAGGTAGAAATAATGGTCGGAGACCCCCCAAAGTTACCACCATTATGGTCAGGAATGAAAGAGGAGTGGATATAGCCATGTCCGTCTGTCCGTCTGTCCGTCTGTCCGTCCGTCCGTCCGTCCGTCCGTCCGTCTGTATGAACGAAAGGATCTCGGAAACGGTAATAGATAGAGACTTCGTGTTTTTTGCATTCGACTAGGATTGCTCCGGAATTTCACAAGTTTATTTTGAAATTTTGCCCCTCCCCCCCCTTCCCCATAAAATCACCCCTTAGGGTGAAAATTTCTTCGGCACAAAAAAAATTGAGTGTACTAATATAGAGATAACGTCTCTCTAAGCAAAAATCCAAAAAGTTCATCAAAATCGGATAATAAATGGCGATTTTATAAGCAATTGAATTTGAACAACCCCCCTTTTCTTTTCATTCATATTCGCGCAGTGAGAAGTGGTCATGTGTTTGGTCATAAGCTCGGGAAACATTTAATATGTTTGTTAGGCGACCTGAACTGGTACAGGGCCTCTTACAGTCGGTTACGCCCGACTGTATTTCCTTACTTGTTTTAGAATCCATTGGCTTCGAATAAATAAGAATAAAACGCATTCATTTATTGAATCATTCAGTCACGGAATTCAATTTTTAAAGCATGCGATTTTAAGAAATCAATTCGAATAATTTAGAATCAATTCCATTCACATTCATTCAAGTCATTCATTTGAACAAACATAATATAACCTTCTGCCCATGGATACCGTGACTACAGACGGCAGAAAAGAACTTTTTAAGCACATATTCAAAGAGTTAGAAAGAAAGTGTGAGAAAAATAGAGAACAAATATTTTTAGTACTTCCCTGTACGAGTAGATGTGATTGCAATATAAGTATATGAGATTTAGCGTTGGCGAGAGGTGTTTCAAAATATCTAGGCTTTATAGCAGTAAAAGTGTTTTCTGTTAACAATTTAACAGACATCAATGGTGACAGGTTTGAATTTAGAATTTTCGTTAGCCTTCGGTTACCATCATATATCCAATGCAGAAAATATTCAAGGAGTACAGATGTGCGGAGTATAAAAAAGACCATTTATCGGCAAAAAAAAAAAATTCTTTATTATTTAATTTTTCAAGTGCACAAAAATAGCAAAACACTTTAAAATAAGCATTTCACAAAATTCTTATAATTGAGTTAAGCTTAAATATATTAAAAATAATTTTTCAAGCACAAATTTAAGCATTATCCTGCTTAATTCTGTGTATTTAATTATTTTTTCAAATTGTTGCCTAGCAACTTTGCTAATAAACAATTTAAAGTTAACAAAAAAAATTTACTACAAAACATTTATTAGTAAAACTGATTCAATTAATTTGCAGTGCATTAAACTGTGCTTAAGTAATTCAGTGCACAGCAATGTAAGCTAAAGTAACTAAATTTTATAAACAAATTCTTTTATACAAACAAAAAATATTTTAGCTACAAAATAAATCCTGCATACTTCAAGCAAATTACTCATACACAAATGAACACAAGAACAAAGCAATGCAACAAACTAAACAAAAATTTAATAACAAAGTCGTAAATTATAAACACGCATAGCAGCGCATAGTGTAGTGTATAGGAAGTGCATATATAACTAAAAAATAAAAACGAAAAAGAAGAAGCAGTGCTAAATTAGAGCAACAATGCAGCAATAAACTGCATAGTTGAAGCGATCCTTCCAACTCGTATTTGAATATAAATTTGTGCATTTTTGTAATTTTGCATGCCACGTCGCTCCCTATTTACCAGATAGATTTACTCTCCTTTTTGTATGCTTTTTCAAGCATTTTGTCTGCGTTGCGCGCAATTTGTTAAACGCATTTGTAATTTGTTTAAATCAACAAAAGCCGTTTATTGCATCATTACACAGCAACTCAAAGCGCAACGCTGACTGCAATACAAAAAACATTAGTAACATGAAAATACAAACACACACACAAATATACACATTTAGCGTTGTATATGTATGCAAAACTATAAAAAAGCAAGTTTATTGTTAACACATACAATGCAACTTTTGCAACGGACCCTAAATTTATGCCAAACTCTCAGCTGAACTCTGTTGTTGGCGGCACGCGAAATAGTTCAAACAAAAATTGCGAAATAAAAAAATAATAGAATAAGTGTGAACTTCGTTGATACTGAAGCTTTAATACCCTCTTTTTAGAGCATAAATCATTTGTGAGCTAATATGCCTACTTATGCACTCAAACAGAAGTACACGACATAAACATGAACACGTTTTGTATAAGTAATCGTGAGTTGTAAGTAGTATGTGTACATAAGATCGTTTAAAATGAATAACAAGACGTAGATAGATGATATGCAAAAAAGAAGAACATAGCTACAACAATTTACTACATTAAAACTATATGCACATATATTTATTAACTATGAAAACTACATGTTCCGCTTTAATATGATACAAACCTTCCAAAAAATACAAAATACTCTATTCATAAAGCTTAAAAAAGGACAAACAAAATGGTGTTCAAGCAAACACACACACACAGACACATAACTCCAGTCACATTCTACACTATGCACAAAAGGGTGAAGTGCGCGACGTAATATAATTTATTTGAATTTCCGACGCTTTAGCGTTGACATGTTGCATTTAAATGCATAACTTCCGCACAAACTCTATGTAAACTCTATATAAACTGAGCTGAGCTGAACTGAACTCAACGCAACTCAACTCAACGGAATGAATGCAAGAAAGAACAATGCCAACAGCACGACAAGTACAAGGATGAAGTACAACGAGTAGTTATAATAAATAGTACAAGGAGCATTTCTAGCAGGCTATTTAAAACTTTCCGACGTCGACATTGTTCTGCAATTAAGTTCAATTCTTGGTGGTAATAAATAAAAGCATACTTTCTCTCTACTCTCTCATTGGCTGCTGCATAAAAAACTTTTGTTGTCTTGAAGGCACGAAAAATATATAATTTATTTTTATTTTATTTAAAGTTTTGCTTGAAGTAATCCAATTAGCAGTGTTAAAGATTTAAAGTAAGACTGACAGACGTATAAGGCAGCTGTCTTGTATTTAATTTGTATAATGCAATAAAGCATTTAACATGCAGTTTGTAAAGTTATTAAATTTATTTGTCAAGCATTTCAAATGCGTGTTAAAATTGCGGTTTTAAATTAAATTACATCTGCATAGCTTGAAAATATCTTGATGTCCCCTAAAAGTAGGCAATGAAAAATTTTAAGTTCAGATATTCGTTTGGAAATCGTCTTCGCCTCCAATTTATTTTAATTTTAAATTTTTCCATTATTATTTTTTTTTTTTTTTTTTTTTTTGACACAAATTTTAGAGAGATCCTTAAACTAGAGAATTAATTAGAAGAAAGCTGGTTAATGAAAGGAACACCGCGCGTCAACGTGGAAGCATAAAAAACTTGTTGCACTCACACATACAAAGTCGGTTCCGAAAATAAAAATAAAGGCATAAAATAAAAGGCAAGTCACCTAATTTTTAATACTTCTAAAAGGCAGGATCCAAGATTTCAGTATAATTAATCTAAGACATTTCTATTGGCTCGCGTAAAAATTTGTAAAAGTTCTACGTTTCTCGGAATTTTTAAGCCCGTATTATTTTACTACATCATTGGAAAAAACATCAGCTTCAAAACGATTTTAAATAGATGTCATTCTAAGTTCTCTCAACCCAAGAAGCAAATATCTTGCTCTTCAATTATGGCATTTGAGCTCAGTTCAGCATCAATCATGTTCCAGGGTTTTTTTTTCTGTTCTGCGACAATGTTATCATGGAGAGACACATACATACACTTTGAGGAATACATCTCAATTAAAAATAGTCTTTATGTATGCTGCATTCAAACTTATTCATTGAAAATTCATACTTTAGGAAATAATATTATCAAAAACTCGTAATAAACACTTACCAAACATTTTATTTTTCTTCTCATATAACAGTTGTAGTACAGTGTAACTGCTGCACTCTTAAGGCTAGACAATGAAAACTAAATAAATTCAATTAAATTAAAACAATTCGTTGAATACAAATATAAAATGAAAATCTGAGTTCTTTTCTGAATAATTTTTTTTAATAAGATATTCCCACAAAATGTTACATTTTCACAAACCATTTTATTGAATTCGCTTGCAAACAATTTATGCGGAAGTGTTATTGGGAACATCGACATATATCTCTCTTAGCAACTCACTTATACACACCCACATAAACACTCACATAAACAATGTCACACGTACTTATGAGCTCAAACTAAACCAATTCACTTTAACTACTTATTTTATTTTTCTCTGCACATAATTTCTCACATTTTATTGTCACACATTGTATGAAAAAAAAGGTTCACCATTTGGTTGCATTGTAAGTCGTTGTGTTATGTTATGCTTCTTTAAGGAACTAAGTTATTAAATACGAACAAGAAAATCTTTAAATTCTACACTTTATTAAAGTTGACTGCATTAAAAATGAGCACAGAAAAAAAAAACTGCAACTTTAATACTTAGTAGCTGGCAAAAGGTGTTGCTTCCACTGTACAGTGTGCAGCTACGAAAAACTTTTGCAGCTTTTCACACATCGTCATCATCATGGCATTTTATTATAAGCCAGCTAACAAAATACACGGTTTTATTTTTACTCGTATTAAATGTTTTTTGTTTAATAATATAAAAAGCAATGCAGCTATTTAGCTTACTCGTCAGTATTGTATGTTGCAGTGCAGCTATATAATACTTGTTTTTTTTTTTTTCTTTGTTATTAATTGCTATTTTTTTGTTATATTATAAAAAAGTTTGTTTTATGCATATGAAGCGCACATTGTACAAATTGAGCAGACATTGTGCGCTGAAAGAATAAAGATTTTTGCAAAATAAATTTTCATGCTTCGGCTTAATTGGTTTTATTGCACCTGTTGTGTTAATTATATATAAAGACGTATTTAATATTTTCAATCGAAAATAAAATTTTATTAATAAATATATGCAAAAAATTATATCAATTATGTATCCATTTTATAGTTAAGTCGGCTTGGTTTTTCTACATATGTTGCTACTAGAGGCAATACTTTATACGATACTTTATATGATACTTTATAGCCATAGATTTGAAGTATCGAAGATTAGAAATTATACATTTATCTACGATTACCAATATCACGCTAGACATTAATTAGGCTCTGACATATGTCTTGAAACCGAAGTTGTCATAACAAACATCGAGTTAATGAGTTTCAGCCTAAAGCATAATTCATTTTTAAAGCAGTGTATTTAATTATTTCATTACTATGTCCAAGAAGGTTTATGTCCATTGAACATAAACCGTCAAGAACGTTAAAGTAGCTAAGCCATGTCAAGAATCTTTTGCAAATTAAAATTTTGTATATGCGAATATTGAATGTACGGAAAATATTAAACTTTTAGTATTTAAAAATTAATAGGCTTTGGAAAAAATATCTACAAATTTAAAAAAATTCATTTACTTATTATTCGAATAACAATTCAATAAATCATATCAAATTCGTTATTTAAAAAATTTAAAATAAAACAAATTTCACAAGAAAATAATTTTACTTAACTGCTTTCTTAAATACTTTAATTTTTAAATAAATTGGCTTAATTATACAATTTTTTAAGTTTTTATTTAGTGTGTTAAAATTTCTATATTTCCACAAATTGTAGCTTAAATATATTTTAATCGAATATTACAATATTTAAAAAAAAAAAAAGTAATCAAGTTTCAAAAAATTTACCAAAGATATGTTCAATAATATTGTTCATTTATTTCATTATTTTGTGATACAAGTGAAGCTGCGGTTTTTTGGCAAAATCTTCATTGAAATCTCCTATGAGAATTATAGGATTTTTCATAAACCAAATATACAATTTTTAGCTACTTTAAATGAACATAAAAGAGTGTAGAATATTTTTTCTTAATTTTCAACTACAGCTGACAAATGCCTTAATTTGGTTTTAATTCATAAAGAAAATACCTTTCTCTCTTACTACACTCAAGCATTCATTCTCTATGCCTCAGACTCTCGACCCAATGCTTTCCCCTCTTGAAATCCGTTTCATTTTGCACACTATTGAAGTTGAAAATGTTTCTCATCTAGCGCGATACCAAGCGATTTGTTATAAAACGCTTAAATTTAACATCCGTAAAAAAAATTTCACTTCAAAAATCTGTAACTTTTCTTCTCCATTTTTGTCCCATATTAATACTTATAAAATAATATATGAAATATTAATTAGTTGTAATATCAAAATCCATTTTTTAACCGAAAAGTCCGTAAGTTAACAATTTTTGTGTACTCGCTCGAAGATTATGGCAGGCAATTCAAAGAATTATTATTAAAGTCAATCAGGCGTGCAACCGTTTTCACTTACTTTTGCGTTTGGCGATTTCAGAAAAATACTAATCAGAATTTCAGTGCAAAATTTGTATAGGTTTGACGCATGGTTCAAAGATAATATAATACAAACTCGCAAAACGCCAAATTATTGAAATATATGTATTTATGGATTTATATGAATCATTATTGAATAGCTCTTAAATCAGATACGTATCCAGCAAGCTCAATATTCTTATTCACAAATAAAAAAAAAATTACTCGTTCTGTGTGAAAAAATTCTAAATAAACACGATGTAACTATTTCCGCTACCAACCAGACCAGGCTTCTGTAATTGCATTCAGCAGAAACATTTGCTAACTGTTTAATGTCTTTCACGAACTATTTACAATGCTTTTGTTTAGTTTGGTTCTAAATCAACATTAACTGATTATTAATTAGTAATATTTAATATCTATCATGGATCGAAATTGCACTAACCAATTTTATCATTTCAAAGCAAATAAGTCCATTAAAATTTCAAAATTATTTCAAGGGAATGAAATTCTCACCAATTATAATACAGTAGAAACGAGTTTTTCAGGAACGGTTATGCTAAGTAAAGAAATATGTTGCATAGAACACTCACAGAATAATGACACATACACGTTGTCTCACGCACACACGTTTCTCTGTTTCATTCCACTACATTCTTCAATTTGCAGCGTGTGATTGCTGTTCTATTGCTAAGAAAACTAAAAAACTTTCTGAGAATTATTATAAATAGATCTAATAATTACAGATTATTCAATATAAAGTACTGAACGCACCTTTTACATCACCATTTGACTTTGAAAAGTGTGGACGGACCTGAATGTATAATTTTGTTTTTTTATAAAGTATATACTACAAAACTTCATACATATGCTTCAATATTTAGTTAATATGATTTAGAAAAACGAACCATATTAATAAGTTAAAATATATACAGGATTGTGCTTAGTATGATGAGCACGAAACCTCTTTGTGGAACAAATCAATGTTACCATAAATTTCACAGCCCTACAAAATAAAAAAATTTGTTTTCTTGGCCCGCAAGTCAGTCAATAATTAAGTATTTTGGGTCGCTAAATCCTTATCCAAATTTACAAGTTGGTTCCCCCTTTTTTTTCTAACCTCAAACTACTATTTTTATAGTATTTTTGCACTAAAAAATATGTTTCTTTGAAGTGAAACTTATTTTGGCACATAGTGAATTGGATTTTTTGAAACGAAAAAATGTAATGAAAAAGGTACAACATTAAATGTATATAAGCTGCGAGAGAAAGAGATAAAAGAATGAGTGCATAAACGATATAATTCGAGTTGTGCTCTATGCTCATTTCAATGCGTGGCGTTTCAACGCGACATCAACGGAAACATAGTAACTTCTGCAGCAGTAGTAGCTTCTGCATAGTAACTTCTGTGCTACTATGGCACATGGTGAAAAAAACTAGAAGGTGACAGACATTTGCAGGCTGTTCTTTGCAATGTTGTTAGGCCCTGTACCGAAGGTACAAGAGCCTATTGGGGTTGTGCAAATGTATGTAACAGGTAGAAATAATGGTCGGAGACCCCCCAAAGTTACCACCATTATGGTCAGGAGTGATAGAGGAGTCGATATAGACATGTCCGTCTGTCCGTCTGTCCATCCGTCCGTCTGTATGAACGAAAGGATCTCGGAAACGGTAATAGATAGAGACTTCGTGTTTTTTGCATTCGACTAGGACTGCTCCGGAATTTCACAAGTTTATTTTAAAAACTTGCCCCTCCCCCCCCCCTTTCCCCATAAAATCACCCCCAAGGGTAAAAATTTCTTCGGCACAAAAAAAAGTAAGTATGCCAGTATAGAGATATTGTCCTTCTTAGCCAAAATCCGAAAAGTTCATCAAAATCGGATAATAAATGACGATTTTATAAGCAATTGAATTTGAACGACCCCCCTTTTCTTTTCATTCATTTTCGCGCAGTGAGAAGTGGTCATGTGTTTGGTCATAAGCTCGGGAAACATTTAATGTGTTTGCTAGGCGAACTGAACTGGTACAGGGCCTCTTACAGTCGGTTACGCCCGACTGAAATTTCCTTACTTGTTATATTTTATACAGTATGTAAGCGACTGTCGTAGTTAGTGGATCTGTAGCGGAAGAGTGTAGTCGATTTTTGTAGATTCTGTGTTTTTGAGTGAGCTACAGAGCTGAATATATACATTTTTTTTTATTAAAGACTATTTTTCAACAGGACCACGTCTTTTTTTTTTTTTACATTTTTTTTTTTTTTTGTATTTATTAGGACGAAACAATGGAATCGGTATACTCAGTAAACACCTTAAAATTTGAATTTTTTTAATATGTGAAGTTTAAGAACCACTTTTAAATAGTCTAATTTCTAAGCTCCGAGTTTTTTTAAAACAACAATAGACTCGGCATCATATTGGACAAACTTAATATAAAAAATTTAAGTACATTTAGGTTATTACAATAAGATTTCAATATTTATTTGAAACACTTTGTTTCAGGATTTTTAAAGATTTTTTCATAACACTTGGCACCTTAAAAACAAAAATATGCAACATTTTAATAATATTTAGTATATAAGTATTCAACACTTCGGTATTTTTAAGAGATACAAACAAACTGCACTGCAAATCAAGCAAAAAAAACGCAACAAATCATTATAAAACAGCAACAACAAAGCGCAAATTTTACTGCAATATTTTTTATTTACATTTTTTATTTTTTTAAGTTTTCTTATAAAAACTTAAAATTTTTTTTAATATTTAAACATGCTGTCTGCTGATTTTCTTTTACTTTACAACACTTTTTTCCAACTAACTCTCAGTATTTGTGTGCCTGTGTGTGTGTGTTTGCGTTTCTACTCTGTATGTGGCAATTGCATTAATAAGACCAAATTATAATTAATTAATTAATTAAATGTTTGCATTACAAACATTTTTTCATACAGCAACAAAAAATAATTATTTTTAATTGAAATTGCATACGTTTAAATTGTCTGAAAAAAAAATGCTCGACGCTCGTTTGTTGTTTATGCGTTTAATTGTATCACGTGCATCTGTATCTGTATCTGTATCAACAATAATAATATTGGGTGCGCAGTCCAATAATCATTTGTATGCATAATGAAAAAGCATTAAAATTTATTTTTTAAATTAAAATTTTTTAAAACGCGCTGCATACTATTTATATTAATTTAAATTTTAATATATATATTTTTTTTTTATTTAAACGAAATTTAAAAGAAATAAAAATATTTTCTAATTTAATTGAATGCGCGCAATATCTGAAGCACTTTGAAATTTTCTCATACATGCCGGAAAAAATAAAATAAAACACACAAAATCCTTATCAAGCACATTCACCAAAAAAATAAATAAATTTAAAAAAAAAAAAATATATAACACAACAAAAACTGCACCCGAGCAAGCAAACCTAAGCAAATTGAATGAGCCAAATGAACAAGTTTGTATTTAAATTTAATTGTTTTAATTTAATTAAAAAAAAAAATTAAAAAACAAAATGTTTAATTTTAATTAATTTTAAATTTTTCCCTAATTTTAATTAATTATTAATTTAATTTTAAGCTGTTGTTTTATTGTTTATAACAACAAAAAATTAATTAAGATTGATTTTTTTTAAGTTTAGCTAGCAGCAAAGCAGCAACAAATGCGTCAATTTAGGTCTTGAAACCAAAAGTATTTTTTTTTTCTTATAAATAAATAACATAATTCTAACTTTCTCTCACTCTAAAACCCCTTGCTCTACAATACCCACTCAATTCAAAAGCCCCACAGTTACAACTAAAAAAAAAACTATATATACAAAAAAAAATAAAAAAATTAACAAAAAAAAATCTTTCAAAAAAAATAACAAAAAAAAATACAATTTTTATTAACTTTGTACATTTTTTCTACGTTAGTTGATATTTGTATTTTATAATGAAAATTTTATGAATTGTTTAATATTAAAAACAAACAAACGAAAGCAGAAAAAAAATTCTTATATATATATATAAATATTTATATATTATTATTAAAAAAAATAGTAATTTATGAAACGAAAAAAAAAAACTGAAGTGGAATAATAAATTATGAACAAATTTATAATGAATAAAACTATTTAATTGCGTATGTATGTGTGTGTTTGATTTTATGTTTCTCTTGAAAAAAAAAAAATAATTGCTTTTTAGTTTTATTTTTTTTTTAGTTGTTTGTTTATATATTTACTTAAATTAAATATGTGTTGATTTGTTTTAGAGGTTTTTTTTAGTGGAAAAAAATAAACTTTTTTTTAACAAATTTTTTAAAAGCTCTGCGCGCGCTCTCAGTTTGTTGTTTGTACAAATACATTTATATACATTATATATATATATATAAATAATTCATAAATAATTAAAACACAAATACACAAACACACATAACAAATATTTTTACTTTACTTAATTAAGCAAGTGGAGCACTCATATTGTATGAGGTTTAATATTAAATATTAAGCCTAGTTTCAATATATTAGCAAATAAAATTTATATATTTAGTAGGAATTTAAAATTTTACCATTACTGCTTAAAATGCGTGCTTAGAATTCGCAATTAGTTTTTGAAATATTCAAAACTTTTTTTTGAACCAATTACAAACAATTTTTCATATTTTTAGATATTATTAAAATCTTCTCGAAACTGTTAGATGTTCGCGTAAAGAGTGTGAAGATACGATCCACCAAAAAAAAAAAATAAACCTGAAATATTGGGCCGCGGAGTCTATAGTCGAGTTTGTTCGACATTAAGACACCATGTACCCTCATTGAACATTAAATTTGTTAGGGTTATATATTCAACAAATTAGTCGTTATACGCTAAATTTATCAAAAAAAAATCTTTTTTCTTATAATCATTGAAGAAAGAGGACCGATTTGTATAGGGGCTACCCCTTTCTGTGGTCTGATATAGGCATATAAGAAATCTTATATTAGAATTGCAGCAAAATACAGCAAAATGTGGAGGTTTTAGCTTTAATAATAGGAAGAACAATAATTTTTTATACAAAAACTCAGAAGCGGAACTGTTAAGGGTGTCCCAAAATTCAAAAAATATTGATTGGAAACTCCATTTTTTTACGAAAATTTGAGAATTTTCAATTGATTCATAAAGTATACAGTTAAGGGTTATCTTTAGAATAACTAATTGTTAGTATATGTTAGAATGAATTCCGGAACACCATAGAAGTATGGTTCCCATGATGCTTTCATATCTCTGGCATCGCTAATATTGCCGCATTTTGTGTTTTAGGGTAGCGTACATGTGATTATCGAATAAACAATTCTCCACAACGCGTCAACATGTTTGGTAAAGCCTTCAGGCTAGAGGCATCATTAGACCACACTAATCGTAAAGTGAAAATGGGAAAACAGTACCTGGTGCTCGATATCGTGACATCATAAACTAGTGTATCTACATAAACTAAATGAAATTGATATAGACAACAGGAGGTTTCACCAAAATGGTCCCAACCACCAATTACTCCATGGGAAAATTCCCGATTGTATATACTCTGGCTTCGCTGATCAGTATTGGCCACCTATAACATATGCCTTACCCTTGTATTGCTTTCGATGCACTTATTTGATGTCAAAGATCGTACATCAATGAGTACACATTAACCCATGAATTTAAAGAGGAGATACAATGCAGCACCCACAAAGATCTGCCATATTTATGCAAACTATTTATGGAAAAATTCGACCAAACAGTACGTATGTGACAGCAAGGCCCAAATATAAGCCTATCAGATGTACTTAATGTGTAAAAAAAAAATTGTATAAGAAAAAAATCTGTGTTTTAAATTAGATTCTAATTTTGCATACATTTTAGGATACCCTTTATAAGTACTAGCCCTTAGAGCAGGGTTGACATGTACATGAAACCCTACTTATGTGAAGAGGGACTATAAGAGACTTAATATCCAAACTTGATGCTTCTAACTCCCAAAGTTTCCAATTTTTTTATGTTTAGATCGATCGAATTTTTGTAGAGGATGATATCCATTTTATTGGTCCGATTTTGAGCTGTATTAAATCTGCTCTGCTGACTACCATATAAGACCTCTAGAAGGGATAGCCCCTACAGAAATCTGTTCCCCTTCCTATATTTTTGAAGTGAAACTTCCTTAGGCCTAGTAGAACAAGTCGGTTGAATGAAGGAGCGGACCGAGACGAAAATGGGGACGGCTTATAGTGCTGAGTAAACATCATTCTGCGAACTTTATCAAAGTCCTAGGCTAGTAAGCTCTTTCAGTCGTTTGAATAAAAGCTATGACCGAGACGAAAACGGGGACGACTTTGTGTGGGTAAATTCTAAGAGTGGGAAGTCTACCGACACATTCCAACATAATTCCACTCGTACTACGCTCTCGTCGTACGATCATACAGTCGCCCCAGAGAAAGCATTCCTTTTGGGAATCATCGATTACTATTCACTCACCATAATTGACAAAATTAGAACATACGAACCAAAGAAAATTCTTTCACTGGGGCGAACGTAATATACATGCAGAAGCAAGAAACCAATGAATGAATTTTGACTGGAAGTATGCTGGTGACAAGAAAGACAAGGAAGTATACTGGAGATAAGAAGATATTACACAAATAAAGAATAGAATTTCAATAGAAATCCAATAGAACTTCTATGGAATTTCTAGCAAATTCGCATTTTAAGCGGTGATTTCAATGTGAACTTTGCTTCTCTAGAAGCTCGGCGCTTGATTAACTACATACTTCATGGTTTATTTTTTTGTACAGCAGTATTTATATGAATCTGGGAGTACTAAACCCAAATGTATATGGTTGTATATGGCGTGTTTTGTTGAAGAACCACACTGGATTCTTATGGCACGTATGGCTTCATTTCGCTATGAATGTGTTTGAGAAATCTAAAGATTTTATTGTTGTTTTAGATCTGTAGAAAAACTTTAATGTATGTCTCAGTCCATGAATGGTATTGTGGAAACTTTTTTAACTTGTTCATCAGCTTTCTCGCTGCCTTATTAATTCACTGTATTCTGGTGTCTAACTATTGGCGTTGTCCAGAAGATTGTGAAATTTGACGCTCTCAGTTTTTCCGGTGGTGTGCCTTTAATTAACTGTATTAACTTAATTACTATCTATAGATCTTATCGAACATAATTTAACTCTCCTGAAGAAGAGAGTTTCCCGAGCAAAACTCATGCTAAGTTCTTTCGAAGCAACTGCAGCATGAAGATTCGCTTGTAGTCAACTCAGAACTTCTTAACATTGTTGTTGTACATTCTTGCACCTCTTCGACTATATGGCATCACCGCCAATTTCTCTTCTGGATCGTAAGACTGCAGACTTACTTCTGCTTTTTCCTTAATTATTAAATAAATCATCTATTAGAACCGATTGTCAATGCAGTGTTTCGAATAGTTTTTTCCATGAACTGCTAACTTGTTGCCTCTTGAACGTTTTTGAATGCCATTTTTAAGTTTTACTGGGGTTTTGCGTTGCCTATTGCCGGCATGATGTTCATGAATGTGATTGAGCAAATTTTATCAAACTAAATTCCACTCTGTAGAAGGAGCCTGTGTTAAGTTCTCTCAAAGCAACTCTTGCGAATACTTTAATATGATTGTTGCACATTCTTGCACCTCTTTAACTCCATGCCAATACTGAACATTTTTCAAGTTAGGAGTGTGATCCAATTCCAACTTGTCTTTAGTGTGTCTTTAGACTGCAGGTTAACTTCTTCCTTTTGCTTAATTAATAAATAAATCAGAGAGTAGATCATCTATCAGAAACGATTGTTAAGGTATGTTCGGAAAGTTTTTTCCATAAACTGCCAACTTGTTGCCTTTTGTGCGTCTTTGTATGTCAATTTTCCATGGCATACCGGACTACCGGACTGATTTGAAAACAACTCTCTTGTTACTTCTAGTGGCGTCTGGTATAATAACTTTATACTCTTTGCATAGGTGTCGCATTTTCGCAGCTACAAATCTCCATTTGTACATGAAAAATCGGTTTATCATTTCTGAAACTCTGTTCGACGAAGTTTACCAATCTTTTATTCTCCTTTAATTGTGCCGTTTTATGAAAAGGGAAATTCGTGCTATAGCTTGAGCACAGTTTTATTGGCTTCCATCTGTTTGGTATTCTCATAGAATTTTTATACATTGTATCCATAGGGTAAAAGGATATATTAAGTTTGTGCAAATATATATAATAGGCAAAAATAGGCAAATAAACAATTGCAAAGTCCAAAAAAGCAACTTTGAAGATTATTTATTTTCAAAAATAGTACTAGGATGTATACAACAGATTCATTACGCCTGTTAGAAAGAGATACAGATATATATTTTTGAGCTCTGTGTCAATAGGGTTTTTTTTATTTTATAACAAAAAATTATTCCGCAAATATTAAATTTTATGTCGAGGCTAATTACTTGTTTTTTTTTCTATTTATTTTTAGTTTAAAATTAAAAAAAAATTCGAAATTTTCGGTAGTTCATTTCAATTTCGATTTTGTAGCCAAATTTTTGTATATAAAAATTTCAAAATAATTTTTAATATAACTCAATTTAGTATACCCTACAAATGAGTGCTTCACAAATACAAATACACCAAAACCTGCATAGTAAATACTTGTAGACATATAGAAACTACCCATGTACACTACACACCAACTCTCAACAAGTTTGGCAACTGATTTTTAAGCATTTTGCATATGCCTTGGCAAAAAAAAAAAACAAAAACAAAAACCAAATCTCTCTGTGTATTAAAAAAAAAAAAACAAAAAAGGAAATGAACCAAAAAAAAAAATATTACATATTATTATAATAACTAATTTTTTTTATTATTTTTCTGGAACGCGTAAAGAAATTTCCATTTAGTGAAATTATGCAGAATGTGCGTGCTGTGTAACGTTTGAACAATTTCAAGTTAATTAAGCATTAAAATATTTGCAAAACCAACAAAATTCAAGCAAAAAAAAAACAAAATATAATTTTTTTATTTAATATAAAATCAACGCACAATATTTTTAATGCTGCACACTTTGAAGTGAAAACAATTTAATTACTACAATACTAATTAAATACTTTTGAAAAAAAAAAAAAATAAGAGAAAATTAAGCGTGTAATAATTTCTTTTCAATATAATTTAACATCATTATAATTTTTTGCATATAAGCATTTTTTCTTTTTAACAAATTAACATATTTTTATTTTTTTGTTTGTTTGTTGTACTTTGTAAAAAAAAAAAAAAGAATTCAAAAAAAAAAAAAAACTGCCACAGAGAAATGAATTATTTAATTTTGCATTACGTGGACTTGGTGAGCGCCCCTCTTGTTCCTCTCTCTCTCTCTCTATATATATATACATATATATAAATACATAAATATATCTATATAATCGTATATGCAATAATGTTTGATTGATTGATCATTACTTATTATTATAATTATTATAATTACTTATTTTTACGGTTACTAACTATTTAACTCAATTATATATATATTATGTATATTATTAATTTTCGGTTCTTCCATGCCAATATGACCATGTACCACCATGTATATGAAATGAAATTTATTATTTTCTTATATACGATATATATACATATATATAAATGAGTACCCTACTTATACTATATATATCTATAATTATATTAAATATTATTTCGCCGGAAGTTGCTACCGTTCGTTGGTTCGTTCGTACGTTCGTTCTGCTGATGATGATCGTGATTTGCGAAATCTATATATATATATATATATAATCTAAATACATTAATACACACTTACTAAATACTTACTAACAATACTTACATAATGATATGATATGATAATGATTTGTTTTGTGGTGCAACCCAAATACGAACTTTTTGGCGTTTAAATTCCTTTATATACAATACAACTTAATATATAAACAAACATGAATATATTCTTATTATCTTCTATACATATATGTATATATAAATATATACTTAGTAATATTATACATATAATACATTTAAATAGTGTACGCATCAAACAGTGCATATTGTAATAGTTTTTCCTTTTTTTTTTCTTTTAATATTTATATATTTTATTGTAAGAAATGAAAAAAAAAAAAACATCAACCACTTCAAATTTTTAAAAGCTTTTATACTTACATAAAATTTTTGTTAATGTTTTATGTTTTCTATATTTCAAATCTGTACAATTAAGCATTTTTATATAGCGCACCTAATTGTTACAAAAACAAGAAAAATTTAATATATCATGAAGTGAGTTTAAAGAGCAATTTGACTTGAATTGAAAATTTGTTTTCAGATTTTGAAGTTCTATTGAATATATTTAAATGGAGATTATGGCTTTTTATATATAGCCACGTCTCTTTTAGTTTCTGCCTCATACTGAATCTTAAAAATTCCCATTTTTCTAATGAAACATATAACTTCTAGCAGTCTTTGCAATTCTTCTATCCTAGAAACCATTACGAATATTTTTCACAAGTAGAGATAAGTCGATCCAGCCTTTCTCAAGATATTATAAAAGACTTTTGCATAAAAATAATGTAACTAATAAATAAGGAACTTCCATTTAGCTGCTGCTCCCCAACGTAAAATGCTCGCATTCCTACAAATCAAAACAAGTAAGGAAATACAGTCGGGCGTAACCGACTGTAAAAGGCCCTGTACCAGTTCAGGTCGCCTAACAAACATATTAAATGTTTCCCGAGCTTATGACCAAACACATGACCACTTCTCACTGCGCGAATATGAATGAACAGAAAAGGGGGGTTGTTCAAATTCAATTGCTTATAAAATCGCCATTTATTATCCGATTTTGATGAACTTTTTGGATTTTTGCTTAGAGAGACGTTATCTCTATATTGGTACACTCAATTTTTTTTGTGCCGAAGAAATTTTCACCCTAAGGGGTGATTTTATGGGGAATGGGGGGGAGGGGCAAAATTTTAAAATAAACTTGTGAAATTCCGGAGCAATCCTAGTCGAATGCAAAAAACACGAAGTCTCTATCTATTACCGTTTCCGAGATCGTTTCGTTCATACAGACGGACAGACGGACGGACGGACAGACGGACATGGCTATATCGACTCCTCTATCACTCCTGACCATAATGGTGATAACTTTGGGGGGTCTCCGACCATTATTTCTACCTGTTACATACATTTGCACAAACCCAATAGGCTCTTGTACCTTCGGTACAGGGCCTAAAAATACAGAAATTACCAATACCTAGTATACCAGTCATAAATTGTTCGGATCAGATCAAAATCGGATCAGCCGGTTTGAAGATTCAGTGTGCAATTATTTGTTGAGTGGAGTATAATATTTAAACCGAGTTTAAAATAGCATGGGTCAGACCCAGACTTGCATACATTTTTTTCAACATAATTTTTACGAATTAGAGGAGTAAATAATTAAAACCGCAAAATACTTGTTTAACTATGTGAGAAGAGTATACAAACTAAGATTAAAAATGTACGAATTTAACGAAAAATGTTCAATAAAACTATTGACAATTCCAATCATCATTTGCAATATAGAAAGAAATGGATCGTAATTGGGTGTAAGATTATTTAATTATATATTTTGATATGCTAAAAATCTTAAAAAAAATAATTACTCTGAAACAAGCACAAAAAATTTCATCAAAATCGGTTTAGGAGAAGCTCAGTGGCATAAACACGTACAGCAGAATTATATATATATAAAGATTATTTTTCAATACCTATTTATCTATTTGATGACAACTGAGCAATGTGAAGAGAGAAAATTATCAGGGACGGCTTTGTTTACAAAGTTTAGAGAGAGAGAGCTACGCAGGCAATTGTTTCGGAGGAGGTAGCTATGAAATCTTACAAAATTTTGCCTCTTATATCATGACACTCAGCAAAGTCATACTGTAATAGGAGAAGCATATTTAAATAAATAAAGGGCTTGATGAAAAAAGCTTCAAAACTTAAATATTAAATATTTATGCATATATTATCAATCCTATTATATTAGTATATATACATTTTATACGGAATATGTATCTCTGAACGAGATGGAACGGAACCACAGAATTAATTCGAACTATTTATCTCAACACTTTTTTTAGTGATACTAGCGAACCAGGCGTGCATTGCCGATTTTAAGGTGCGTCCTGTTTCTCACGCTGCTTTTTACACATGTATAAACCATAAATTACTCCTTATCAGATCAGATATTCAAGAGTGAAAATCCAGTGAATATTGGTCCAGTCGTTTCGAAGATTTGATAGTGCAATATGTTGAAAAATTTTTTTTTGCGAATATGTATATACAATGCAATACATTTTTTTAGAACCTATTAATTTGTCATTACAAACAGATTCTCCAATTTGATTTATATGTAACGAGATCTGTCATATTATAAGACAAGCAATTAATTCAAACCTATTTTCAAAACTTAAATAATGGATAAAATTAGTCCCGTCAAAATCGGTTCAGCAGCTATGGAGGTTAGTTAGAACAAACCAAGAAACAGACCAAATTTGAAATTTTCGCTTATCATTATGACATTAAAGTCACACATTTGATTCAAAATCGATTATTTCATTAAAATCGTCCTGCAGAGTCAAAAGATGTTAAGATTTAAAACAAATTTGTAAGCTTAAAAATTGCTAATCGCTAATGCTATTCAAACTGTTTGCTAGCGCTTTTCAAACCTATGACATATGTGCTACTCAAACTATATCTATATATGTATAGCAAATTTTTTATTCTCGGCGATGCCTCACCTATACTAAAAGAAAGACAAATAAGGGACGTAGCACCGCAAGCCGGGTCGGCTAGTATTTAATAAAGTAAACAAGTTTTTCATACAATAACCCAAAACCAACACGTCAAAGTCAAGTATATATTCACCATAATAAAAAAATTGGGCAGAACGTATATGTATATACATATGAATCTTGAGCTAACTGATTCAAACTGAGAGCAGATTTTTGAACAGTAGTGAAGTTTAATGCCCAAGCGGACCATTACTAGACATCTTTCAAATGCAGTTTACTCCAATTACTTTTTATCTTCACTAAATTATCTTCTCTACCACTTCACATTGCTGAAATTGTGTATACATATGGCTAATATTTCAGCAATGTGAATATATTTCCAAACTGCTAGAGGTATAAGAGCCATTGACATAACATTTGCATAACAGATGCACTTTATCTCCATTTGTAAAATTTTGTTGGTATCGATATTTAACAAGACTTACGACTAGTAACCCCTAATGCCATACAAACCAGAGGACGACGCAAAATGTATCACTTATGTCAGGATTTAATCCATATCTGTGCAAGTTTCAACTCCATTTAGTTCTAACGAAAAACGGTTAAAATTTCGAAAATTTTAAAAACCAAAACAAAATGAGAAGAAAAAAGTAAGAAGAAGAAAATAATTAACAGAAGCTCCAATACTATTCAAAATATTTCAAAATGCATAACCAATCTAGAATCTAACTATCTAGTCTAACCGAAGAAAAAACATTATTTCTGGAACCTGAATGAAGTCTCAGTCCATAGGGCAATAAAATTTCAAATCTTAAACCGATATACAATGAAATAGAAGAAGAAATAATTAACTGCCGAGTGTGCTTGACTATGAGATATCCTGTACCCCTTTGAACCGAACCTTGTATCCATGTAGGGTAGTTTGTAAGGATTATTATTAGAGATTATAGAAAAATTTGCGTTATTAAATTAATAACAACACCAAAACTCAGAAACACAAGAACTTAGAGAGCTTAGAGAACGGGCATAGATTTTTAATAAGGTCTACTCTTTATAGTGGGTAGATCTGAATCTGTACGGAACATTTCATTAAAATTGATGTAAGATGTACTAAGTTTGATGATAATAACTAAAAAACAACAACAAACATTTCTTTTATAAAATAATTCTACAAAAAAGGGCAGGTGTGAATGGGTGCAACGCCTTAGAGAACAATTGGTTCGTTCAATTAATACTAGTCATATGAAGTGCAAATATAAGCGTCTAAATAACCTGACTTTAAGACTATATCACTTATAGTCTTCAAGTTCTCCATGTTTACACGAACTGACAGATAGATGCTTGTCAAGAAGATATATACTTTACAGATTTTTACCTCTGTTACATACAATTTCATTTTTACCCTACGCATACAGGGTCTTCAAAAAAAAAACACATTGATATTTAAAAGGTTTAAACATTTTTTAAAAATAAAACCTAAAGATTGTGTTGAAGAACATGCTCATCTTTATATATAAGCATACCAGACCTGACTGAATTATTATTAAAGCACAGCCGAAATTACTAATATTAGATAGCTGATTTCTGGACAATAGTATTCTCTCATGGTGAAAATGCTCTCAAATAGAGGGTTTAGGCAAATCCACCCTCAAAAGTTATAACGATTGTATGGGATGATTTAATTATTCATTCGATCGTATTTAAATGCAGATTGAATACACTTATATTGCTTCCAGAGGTTGTTCAAAGATTATATGAGTCCGATTTTAATAATAATATTCACCTCTAAGTGAAGAAAAATGAGTAAATGGGTGAAATTTCGATTTCAGAAGATCGCTTGCAAACTAATAAAATTAAGAAAGTATCATATATCATTTGACTACCGGTTTTCTCCTTTTATAAAATAGGCTAAACCAAGATAGACAAAATTTTCTATCTAAAGAATGCTCATAAAATGTAGTCAATCTTGGCTCAGCCTATTCTGAAAAATTTTACTGCAAATGAAGGAAACAATAGTCAAAGATTATATAGAGATTTTTTAATTAAAACGTCTTTAAACTACATTTTTATATTTTTATATTTTGTGCATCAAAATATTAAATTGGCTTCAAGCTAAATTTGAATACAAGAATGCAAGAACCAACCATAGAGTTATTATGGATACTCCATATATTTGAGACAACTAAGCAACAACAAATAGATGAACCACTCTATATCAATTGGTATCGTCGAGCTGATGAAAATCGTTTATACTTTTTAAGGACTTTATTGTATAAAAATTATTACATATACGGATATTTTTATGGAATATGTTTTAACGAGCATAGTATTCTGAACAAACGCCAATAAATTCAGCCATGTGAGAAATAAGTAAGAAAGTAAAATTAATAAAATCCGTTGAAGGTAGGAAGTTAGGAAGTGATTTATAAGTTCAAAAGTTAAAAAAATATTGTCACGTTCATATTGTATGCAATTAATCTGCATTTCATATTTCAATTAATATAAAAAATATTTAGTGGGCTTACAAACGAAGTTTAACTTTGCATTACCAAAAAGTAAAGCAAGACGTTTTCTATTATGACAGTTGCTAAGCGACGTTTTAGCTAAAACTCTCTAATTATATTAATCAAACGTCAAATAAATAAGACCCTGACTAAAACTCATTTCCAAACTAATTATAAACCATTTAACAACAAAAAGGCAAATTTCAATTCAAAGTTTAGCTGCTCATATTTCCAAAAAAAAAAAAAAATTATTTCATTATTTTGTACATTAATTATTTTGTAAATTAATTCTCGAAAATTGTGCAACACTTCAAAGTAATAGAAAGCTTGTACAGTAATTGCAGTAAAACCTACTCAACACTGACAACACACACACACACAAACAGCCCAGCATATAGCGCATCTACTTGTAAAACACACGCACACACATACATATGCACAACCACTCTACATAAGCCCACAAAACTAAATTATTATGATACTCTATTAAAAAAAAAAAAGTATAACACCTTAGCATTTTATAAATTGTGCACCTTAAAAAAAAAAAAAAAAAAAAAAAACCGTAATTTGCATACAAAAAAATATAAAACTCTTTTAATTTTTTTATTGCTACGCCTTCTGCACTGCGAACGCAAAACTTTTTATGTTTCAAATTTAGCGCAAAAAAAAAACAAAAACAAAAGTTACCCAAACAACAATTTCGAGTAATTTAAACTTTATAAATGTATTTAAAATTTTAGCAAAAAAAAAAAAAAAACAATGTGTATCCCCAAATTGCATTTGCACCTGCAGCACACATTTTATTTTTGTACGTTTCCAGCAAAACAAAAATTATTATAATTTAATAAAAAATATATTTTTAATTTAATTTTGTCTTAATTTGTTAACTTTTTTCTTGTAAGTTTTTATTTTAAGTTATAAGTGCACCAGTTTTGTGTTAATTAATTAAATATTTTTTCCGTTTTGTATGTTTCAATAATAAAATTTAATTTTTACTGAACACTATTTTTTGTATTTGTTGTATTCACTGTTTTTTTTTTTTTTTCGAATAATATTGAAATAAAGCAAAGCAAAATTTATATTGCACTGTGCCAACGTTTTCTCTTGAATTGTCTGTCACAAATGTTCTGCGTTTTTTTAACTGAAATATAAAAATTTTAAATAAATTTTTCTAATTTTTTAATTGGTGTACTACACAAAAGCATTTGAAATGTTTCGTGCTAAAAGTTAAAAATCGCACAAAATATTTAACTATTTAAAAGTTTTAACTTGTATCTTAACTAATCAGCATTAATTTTGTTTCTTTTTGCAGCAAAGAGTATATAATTGAGAAATTTACTAATGAACGAACGCCTTGTGAGATAAATCAACACAATTTTTGAAACACTTTTAAATTAATTTTATTTATGCAAAGAAAAAAGGCGATCATTTCGTGTTTAAAATAAATTTAATAATTTATTAATTATATTTGTTATACATAGTTTTGTCTAGTTTGCCTTGGATACATGCAAATCAGCTGTTCAATGTGAGTATCTTGAAGAAAATTTTATAATATTACTCATACATTATGCAAATTTATTTATTAAAGTTATTGACATATAAAGAAAATTTAAAACTTAATTATATTTCTTTATTAACAATAATAAATTAAAAAAATTATGCTATCAAATGATAGGGTAGTTTGGATGTTATCTCTCAAACAGGACTGAAAGTCTATAAAAAAACAACATATTAAAATTCAAATTGATATTTAATTAAGTAAATTTTTTTTTAAAAAATCCGAGAGAGTGTTGAATTTTTATCAAAGTAAAGCTAACAAATCAAATTTAAAATTTTATAAAATTAAAAAGTTTTTCATACAAAAATCTAGGAGGCTTGGTATGTTAAAACATAACCTTTTTATTAAAAGTGATTGGAACATGCCCTTTAAAAAATATGTAGAAGGTCTGTATGTAAGAAACCCCTATATATCAAATTTCAAATTATTTTTTAATAAAATATACAAGTTTTTCATACAAAAACTCAAAAATGAATAGTGAATCTGTACAGCCTTTCTCTTAAAAGTGGATAGAACATGTCCAATGTGAAGCCATCATATCAAAATCAATAATAAATAATAAAAAAATTCGTCATATATAAACTAAATAGGGGGTAATATGTTTAGAGATTATATTTTAGAAATTATATTTGACCTGGTCTATGAAAACAGGGATTAGGTGTCAAAAAAACATTTTTCGCCTTTTTGCCAATGCAGTTATAGACATTTTGAGACACTCTTTCATATGGTGAAAGCCAAAAAATCATAATTTGATACAAGGGCGTATCCAGGGGGGGGGGGGTCAGGGGTGGCCATTGCCCCCCCCCTAATTTTTGAAAAGTTCGTTAAAAAATGTATTTTATTACATATTTCAAACTTTTGCCTACCAAAAAACAAATTACAAAGTAGGCCCCCCTTCGAGGACAGCGGCCGAAAGCTGGATACGCCCTTGATTTGATAAAAAGTTTTTTAATAGAATATGAGTCCACGTTCTCAATGTCTGCAAGTTAGTTCTTTACCCTTAACATTATTTTCGATCACTTGTTTTTGCACGTAAGCCTCCTTATCATCGACCAGGAAACATATGAGTCCGATTTTGAACATTATCATCTGTAATGGAAGAAAGAAGTGTCGCAGTTCATACCGAAGCTGTTTTCCAACTCTAATAGGTCTTGAGCGGATTGTATTTCTTGAATACTCCCAAGACGTTTTCATCTTTTATTAAAAGATCCATACTTCTGCGCCATAAAACACGATCGTGACAATCAACATTTTACTGATTCTAGTTATTGTCCCTCAAAAGAAAATTCTTAATCAATTTTGCCTGGTAAGCACAAAGTAACAACTATTAGCAAGAGTGATTCTTCACCTGATATTCATGTCGAAGTTTTTTGTTGTTTTTTATATTTTTTTATATTTTTTTTCTAGTTATTTCTGTAGAAAAGTTTTGTACAACATTCAAGTTGACATCGTCCAAAGTCACATAACATGCGAGATCATATCAGGTACTTCACCTAACTTGTACTTTTTCACTACATATCTTCTATCTGGAATATCAAGTCTGACATTTTCTATATTTATGGGTATTGGCAGGAGATTTATTTCATCAACAGATTAAAAAAAAATTTATTGAGTGGCCGCCAAAGATGATTTGACCTATTATAACGAGAGGCTAAGAGAAATTTGATAAACTAATAAATTCTTATGACACGAAATTTCGCTCACACATAAATTTATAACTAAGTCCATTGACTAACAATAAGTCACAAAAGCATTTGCTGACAGAAGCATTGCACAGCCGACACATTGCGATGCCAGTAGAGAAAATACAGCTGACGACAGCAGGCATAGATACTGTCAAGCATTACCAACAACTAAGAGCGACACGAAAATAAGTAGCACTCTAGTCTTCAAAACTTTCAACGATCAAACAACTACAAACTTCTGGCCAACCCTTTGCCGACGGTCTTGGCTGTTCATAACCTAACTAAGTCGATCTCGTAATAGTTAGGTGGCTCTACAACGAAGCCTTGATTACCTGGTAGTTCTAAAATTTCATCTTCTGCGGAGGCATTGTGTTCTTTAGTGCCTCCAAGTAGGTTTTAAAATTGATGTCTCCATATTCTCAAAGATTTCAGTGCATCTGTAAACAGTCTTCTATTTTCGTCTTTGCAAAAAGTGACTCATCGCTTAAAACCTTCGGTCAAATGCTTAACCCTTGGAATGCATTTTTGTGCTTCATTTCTATTACATAATCCCTATACATCTTCAAGCTTCACGTTAGTTGTTAGTTAGTTTTTCTTTTCTCTAGGTACCGCTCCCAAGCAGCGACTGTTTTTTCTGCAGTAGCATAGAGTCATTACTCATCATACCAAAAGTTAGTGACAGGCCTGCTGTAACCAATAAGCACCCTGCAGCCTTCTCCATGGGCCATTATTTACAACATGATATATTTGGTTGCTATAACACATCTGCAATATGCCTTTAAATCAAAAGCCTCAAATCCCCTGGCTACGTAGCAGAGGACAGTACAGTGGTTATAGCTGCAGCTCTTCTCTCAAAAGTAGTACGTAGCGAATCTTATATGGTTTTAAAGATTTCACCCAAATATTTCAAATATATTTCCTCAGTAGAATGTTGGCAGTTTCAAGTAAGAAGAGTGTCATTTCTTAACATCAGTTTTAGATAAATACTAATGCTCCAGAAAAATTCATTGATGCTTTTTTAGAGAAGCTCTTACCTATGCATCATATTTCCTGGATTTCAGTGATGCCAGCCTTGTATTTATCAAGAAGAGCAACCAGCTGGATATTTGGACCCTCCCTATTAAGTGTACGTACACACTCCATGTGCATACCGTAAATCATGCTCATGTATATAAGTATAGAACAGTTCTTAGCTTAAACAGCAGCAGAAAACCACAGCTTTCTTGAGGTCGGAGATGCCAATGTATTAGCGATTAGCTAACTACTGGTCGTTACTTAGCCAACTACTGATAGTTTGCTCTTAGCTAACGAAAAAAAGTGCAGTGCCATAATAACTAAAATAAGAATAACTACTGCTTGTTAGCACTTATCTAGCTTAAGGTAATGCCAACATCAAACCGCTCGGTGCCTTTCAAATATTTATGCACTTGCAATTGGCGCCCAACGTGGGACCGTCGAAAGTAAGTTGAAATCGCTTAACACAGCCGTACCTCAAGACAGAGTTGATTGCTCAGAAGTGTTTTCTTCAAAATTTATAATAACTTAAAAATATTCCAAATCAATACTCCTCTGTCTAAAAAAGATATTCCAACTCACTGTTTAAAAATAGGATCCAAAGATGTTCATAAAGGATTTATGTATTTGTGCCCGAAATTTTCATCGTATGATTAAGTCGGAAATGTTTGTTCCTAGCTTCCATTGCTCCTTTCTACATTATACCAATAGGAAATGGTAACTTTGCATTGGTACATCCACTAATTATGTTATTTCAACCCTATACCTAACTGGGATCTTTGCTTTTCTTTTATTGAATATCTGCCACTTTTTGATTGGTAGTCGATAGTCCAAAGCTAATCTTCGTTTTCGGCAAGCGCTTAATGCGTTCTAAGTCATTCATCATTTTGAACATGTCCTTGCAATTACCGCATGTTTGCTATGAAGTCTATGCATTCACGCTAAATACTTCGCCATCGATCATTATAAGCTGCAAATTGTATTCAATCTGAAAACAGCTCAGACGCATGAGTTCAATTTTCAAAATTTTAAATTGAATATTTTCAATCTGGGCATGAAAAAAAAACTTTTGGAGCTTTTGCAAACATTCTTTTAAGAAGTCTACAATACCGAATATAATGTGGTCGTGGAATTTTCCATAGTGAGTGTCCTGAACTCCCATTGCATGCGCATTTATAGGAGACAGTATAGAGGGTATTCATAATTGTCTTCATCAACAGATATTTGGCTAAATGCCTCCGGCTGGGCCCTAACAATTCCCGCAATTGTGTGATCCAGCATTTCTTACAAAGGAACTTAAGCACAATACCTCGCATTTAAGCAAATATGTGCTTAAATTCAAACAAAGTTTTCTTATTTGCTAAAGACTTACATTTAATACATTTTAATAAAATTGCTTACTTACTTATAGACAACCTTACTTCTTTATAGACAACCAACCACCTTTGTAAGATACAAACAAGAATTTTCATAAATTCTGCAAGCTCATCATTGTCAACATTAAATGGTACACACGTATTTTCAACGTCACTGCATTTATCAACACTGGCGCAATGCAACACTGCGTTGCCTTTTTGATGCTGTGCTTTCAATTTCTTCGACATCATTGTTATGCAGCAATGCATGATGCTGCTTATTGTGCATTCATATGCAGCATGAACAGCATTAAACTTAAACGAGCGACAGTGAGAAATGCAAGGACGCAGCCTACGTTGCAATGAAATTGTTGCATTTATATATTTTTATATACTCAACTCTGCACATAAAAGTGCGATTTTTTGGCGGAAGTCTACTGCGAGGAGAAGAAAAATACATAAATCGAAAAAAAATCCGTATCGACCACAGCAAAAGAATGCCATGCAACACATTTCAACGCTATAATATTTATTGTATTGCTGGCATTTTATCATTGTTTGACTGTTTTCATATCCTTTTGGAAATATATGTGGCAATGCAGTCAGCATTAATACTTTATTGTGTATACTATTTCTTATATTTAATTTATGTGCTGCCAACTTGCTACGCCATATGTCGTTTATTGAACTGCACTAAATTAAAAACGCATACAACTTTGCAACACTTTAAAATGTAATTTTGCACATTTGCAAATAATCAAAATTTACTCAACACTAAACAAACACATTGTACAACACTCCATATAATTTATGTTCTACAAGTTGACGCTACTTCATTTAAAATTCACTTGCTACAGCAAAGTTTGCCTCTAAAAAAAATACTTTATATATAAGTATTCCCAAATTTCAAAATACAATACAAAACGAGAGAAAAGGAAAAAAAACACACAAAATGGCGAAATAAATTTGCCAAAAAAAAAAACACACACACACAAACAATAGCAAGCAAATGAACTTTTGAAAAGTTTTACGCGTTGCAATGACAAAACAAAAATTTGACTACTGAAACTCATAAATTTTTACAGCTGCTACCCAGGAGAGATAAAAAGCGAGAAAATAGTTTAAGTTTCGAACGAAACAACTTGCCAAGCAGTTATTGTTTTTCAAACAAATGCAGCCAGTGTTGTGTGAGTTGTGTGTGTGTGTGTGTGCGTGAGTGTTTTTAGTTTTTCTACAATTTTACAGCACTAAGCGGCTAATGACAATAAGAATTGCACTGAGTATTCAAACAAAAAAAAAAAAAAAGAAAACATTTAATTTATGCACATAACTTTTAGCCTTAAAAATTTGTGCAAATTTTGGAAATAAGAAAAAAAAAACTCTTTTCAAAATTACAAACAAATTTGCTTTAAATGGCATACAGTGAATGGCTAAAGTGTGCAAGAAGCAGCAGAGTATGTAGATGGAAGTCTGCTTTTTGTGTGGCGCAAAGACAACTAAAGTCTCATTTAGCTGTGAAACCACAAGAAAAACTAGAAATATGAGTTTGAAGAATTAAGACAAACAAATCAGAGCTTCGCACAGTGGTACGCAATTTAAAAAAAGTAAGGTAATAAAATTGGATTGTCCGTTTGTAACTAATTCTAAAAATTGTTGGTTGTCTGCCTTTTTTTTCTGAAAAATCTCCGAATCGGCGCAAACGATTTTGATGGAATTTGACTTGAAAAGTATGGTCTAAAGTTTGATTTAAATAATTTAATTTTTTTTTTTAACTGAAAAATTAGTTTTAAATATGTCCCTGCTCGGGCGCCAGCTAATTCAAATTCGGACACAGTATACTTTGTAAAACGAAAAGCGCATAACTCTGCAAAATAAATAATTATATTTGATATTTAAAACTGATCAAAAAGTTTTAAATACGCGGAGTCCTTGCTCGGACACCCGTTCAATAAAACTAATACAAAGTTTAGTTCGTGCAACGAGATGCGCATTGCATTGCCAAGTCAATAATTATATTTAATTTTTAAAACTGAACAAACATAACATTTAAAATTTTTCAGAATCAGGTGCCCCCGCTCGGGCGCCAGTTAATTTAAACTTATTTGTCGTTTAGTTTGTTAGTCGAGAAGTGCACAGCGCTGCAAAATAATGTTTTATATTTTATTATTAAACGGAATAATTTTATATAACCGTAGTCCCTTTTAATTGAAACTGCTATGTAGTTTAGTTTGATGAACGAAAAGTGCATAGCGCAGCAAAATAAATTATTATATACATTTTTTTTTAAGTGCACAATTAGTTTTAAATAGGTGATGTCCCTACTCGGGCGCCAGTTAACTAAAACTATTTGCAATTGAAGAAAAAAAAAACATTTATGCTTAGTGAGGTATACACAGAAATCTGGGATCATAAAAAATTATACAATAGTATAAAACAGTAAGAAACGCTGTAGTTGAGTTTGCTCAACTACGAGATACCCTGTACTGCATCCCATTGAACATTAAATTTATAAGGGAGTTATGTTACTAATTGAATTAGGTGTGGAATATTTTATTAGGAATAATAACAGATTACAAAAACCAAATCTTTTTTCATATAAGGAATAGCTGCTCTGTATGGGAGCTATTCCTTTCAGTAGTCAGATTTTATTAGGATTAAAGTAAAATACATCAAATTGTTAGTTTCAAGCTAAAAATATCAACAACAAAATATTTAAATATAAAAACTAAGAAAGCGACTGCTGGTTTGGTTGGGAGCTACTCCTGCTAGTAGACCGATTTACGATACACAAAAGATGTACTATTTTTTTTTTTGTTTCTAGCTAAATTAACAATATCCAGAAACATTTTTTTATAGCAAAAAAAAAAACGCCAGAAATAGTGGGTAGATTTATATGGAGCTAGCACTTATAACATTTATTGAATACTAATCGGAAGAGGGTATTCGCTTTAAGTTAAAATTTCCAAACTAGATAGATCTATCTCTTGTAGTCTCTAAGTACACGTGTTGCATATGACTTCTTAAAAGTATTTTACGGAACAATACTCAGCGGAAATTTCACAAGGTTGTTCTTATATTAAAGCCTTGAAAGTCAGAACACGACTTAGCTTTCTTTGGCTTTTTGGAAATATACTCCAAAATGTTCGAAAGAGTATTTATGCGAACAATATTGCTTGGAGAAAGAAAAATACTAATTCGAGACTTCCAGGCAACTGCAGAGTAATATCATCGACTTGTAGTGAGTATCCTAATTGTATTTTAAATAAAGTTCTACTGCTTAGTGGCTTTCCTCGGTATGAAACAAGCATTCCAGCCTTTAAAAGTTCATTATGTCCAGAACATTTTACCAGTTTCTGCAGCCATATTCTCTGAAATATAGTGGCGGGTGTCCCTAATGGAAGTGTCCTGAGCCCCATACATTACAGTATCTACACAGTAGATATGCCCTTTTGAGAGAAGGAATCTCTATAAGTAGCGACATATGCGAGTTCCAGCGATACTAGTGCTACCTCGGATATTTTGGAAGCTTATGGCTCATTAGGTGGAACATAGTGGTCAGCCCTGAAGAGTCGTCGCAGTTCCCGTTGTACTCCTCAACAACATCAAAATCCCTTGGGCTGTGACAGAAGGCTCGTTACCCCATATATTGTCAAAGCGTAATCACCTCTCGAGCGGCCCAGATCAAAAACGAAAACTTGTGCTATTACTCGTGCTAATTAATGCTACTATACCGCGGTCCTTTCTATCCTAATGCTAGTAGGATTTGGTACAATGGAGATCTTATGTTGGATTTTCTGGTGCATATTCTGATTTAAGCATCGGTTCTTAAAGATCTACCGCAAGTCGTGGTGGTAGATTTCGTCGGTAAAAATTCCTCAAAACTGTTTTTTTTTTATTTCAATTTGGCTGATTACCAAAACTTAAATTTTCAAACTTCAAAACAATTTTTTCTCAATACACAACCACGGTGCATCTGCCCTCCTATACTAACAAAGAAAACAGAAAAAAGAAAGCGCGTTTAAAACAATAGAGAACGCATCAGATTACAATAACAGTGGCAAAGACAAAAGAACTAATGTGCGGTTTCGCATTTATCATGCGTCACACAGGCACAAAAACGCAACACGCCCAATTCACGACGTTCATCATACACACATATATAAAACAACCTACACAACACTGAACTACTGTGCTGGCGCTGCCAACTCGTCTTACTTTTTGTTTGTCTTTATTACTATTACTTGTACGCTTTGTTTGCGCTATGCGTTCGTTGTCATCATCCTTTTGTAATTTCGCGCCATTATTAAAATCCTTTATTACCAAACACAGCAACAGACAATATACCTAGACTGATAGAAAGACAGATGAAGGGACAGACACAAAAACCACTTCAGCAGCAGCATAAGATTTCAAAAGCAGCAGCATTTTCCTTCCTAATTGTGCCATTAAAAGGCTTCGAAAATACAACGAAAAAATAAGCAGATACTACACATACTACTTACTACAATACTTTGTAGTAAAGCGAGTGCAGTTGAGTAGCACAGACAACAATACCCATTTTCGGTGCAAAATAAAGAAAGAAAGAAAAAACGTTGACAATCTCAGTCGCAGTCGCATTTAATATGATTTTTATGCGCAGCATTTGCGGCGGATGTCATAAATGGCATACTTTACTATATAAAGTATGGCTGGCATTCATACATGAGTGTGTATCTTAAATGTTTGCTATATATTTTAGCTATTAAGATTTGGTGTTGGAGTCGTCTTAACTTTGCTTTTTTACCTCCTCCTCCTCCTTCCAGTATTATAGTGTGTGAGTTATAGTGTTCGTTAGTCGCACTAACGTCTTGCACAGGTGTTTTTTATTTATTTTTCAGCGTATATTAAAAATTTAGATGGTTATTTTTATTTGCGTTTCACGCTTTTATAATATGCTGTGTGTAAGTGTTATTAGGTTGTGCAACTAATAGCAAATTTAGGTAAAAAATTATGTAGTTTATAATCTTATGTAATATTGCGTCATAAAAAAATTACATAATGAAATAATTCTTATGTGGACAACTTTAAGCAGCTACTTTAAATTAAATTGTTTAAAGCAGAGTTGCATGTGATTAAATTAGCGCATGCATAAAGTGACGTCACTTTGTTTTATTACGGATAGAATATTCAAAAATATATCCTTTAAAAAAATTTTGTTAAATTCTTTTAATAAACTTTATTAAACTCAAAAAACGTGCCATGATTTCAAAAGTTCTAGCGAATCGATTGACTTGAGATAAATTAAAATTGACTCATAAAAATAAATAATGAAATAATAGTCGCTCTTGATGACTTTCAACAAGCCAAACCATGAACATATGACTCTTGTGTTGTATAACTCTGAACATCAAATTAAGTCCAATAAGTCGAATAAGTATTTAAAGTAAAAATAAATTACACTTACTTATCTGGAGATGTGTGCCAAGCTGCTCATACTTTCAGGCTAAAGATCTGCAATGTATTTTTTTTTTATTTTAAATTTCCATTATTGACTCAAAATATTTTTGATATACAAAGACTGCAATTGAAACAAAACTTAGTTCATAGTCAAATAATACTTACAACAATTAACCAAAACTATGGACGTAATTTGTGGACTTAAGTCACATGCTAAGCAAGTGATCACAATTAAAAGAGGAGAAAAACTCAGTGGTTAATATAAATTTTATTAAATATACAAACTATTATGAAGACACGATATTCCTTCTATGTTTGTTATGTCCGACAATATACATACCTTCTCGAAGTGAGAGCAAAGCAGTCGTAGTAAAACAGTTGTTCAGATGTTTATCGCTGAGTCTGGATAGACAGACATAAAGTTTATACTAGCTTCCTCCTCTTTAAGACTAATTTCTTAACATGCTAAACCTTACATTCCATGATTTTTCGCTGGTTAAAATAATTTTCTATGCAAAGCTAGAGTATAATCCCGAGACAAACCTTCTGATGTTTAAAAAACCAATTCGTTTATATCAAATATTTTTTTTTTTTTCATTTCATTTCAAATTGTAAGCCTCTTTCTCTTTTGTTCAGCAATGCCTCTGACTAAAAATGAACTTCTTAAAGAAGTTCTAAATATAATATTTGGCCGAAGTCAAATTTAGATCGAAGTTGGGCTTCGAACTCCTAACATGAGGGTTGCAGAATCAGATCTGACTAAACCATTATTACTTTGAATACCCGTAAGGCCTGAAATCCAAGTTATGGTAACTTATCGGTTTATTGAAAGTTGTTGGGGAGTAAATTGCATATCGATGGAGGAGAATTTCTCGATGGCACTGTGGTTTTGGATAGTTGATGACTGCCCATAATTATTAACAATGATTGCGTTTAATATTAAATAAATTTTCTTTTATTTTATTGTACATAAAAAAAGTCTAGTGACGGACTACATTTTAATATTGTAACAAATTTCTTCTGTAGTATTTGCTTCTTTAAGACTCTTGACTAATAAATGTCGAGCGTAGACTTCGATGGCATGGATCGCGGACTTTTGTTTGTAGGCCAGATACCCATTGTTGCTCCCGAAAATAACCATTCATATATCCGTATTAATTAGTTGTTTATGATCCAGTGTCAGAATTGACATCTTTGAATTGAGAAAATAACTTAGAAGTATTTGCCGAAGAAAAGTGTCATGGTAATACATTAAGTTGTGTAGCAAACCTCGTTCCCAGGAATAAGTTTTAAAACCGAGTGTGAGCCAATTTCTCGACTATAAATCTATAACCAATCTGAAAGCTCAACGCATCCATCGCCGCTGAGGTCGGCATGAATAAATACAGTGGAGGCAGACCAATGACCACTTATTGTGCAGAAATGGAGCAGATTCCAATAGCTATAGTCATGTTAGCAACCCTAAGTCCTACCATAAAAGTACCGTGACTTTTTTCAATCGCTGCGAACGTCTTTCATTCTTGTGTGCCGATTATTTCAATCTCATCCTTTTATAAATCTTATTAATCGTGTATCGCAAATGAAAAACTCACTCTCTAGTCATTTGACCAACTACACTCCTTACATCTTTGCTTCGTTCGAATACAAC
The DNA here is from genome assembly GCA_035044805.1 of Leucophenga maculata. Classification (NCBI taxonomy): domain Eukaryota; kingdom Metazoa; phylum Arthropoda; class Insecta; order Diptera; family Drosophilidae; genus Leucophenga; species Leucophenga maculata. The sequence goes on from JAWNNP010000465.1 coordinate 169,173, forward strand.
AGAATATTTCTTAAATGTTCACTGAACATAGATACACAATTTCTTTGAAGAAGCGTAATAGCCTTCTGTGGATTAATTTATTCATCACTCGGAATTCTAAACACATCGTGTTAGATACAGTACGACCGAACTTCCTAGAAACTGTGAATACTTTGTCACTTAACCAACTCAAAATAACCATAGTGTGCTGAGTTCAGTTAGGAGGACGTTATGTTACATTGGTGCAACATAGCTTTCACCCAAGCAAAAGTGGTATCATTTATCTATTTACAAGGAAAAATGTTCTCGATGGTGAAGTACGGCTAAGAATTATGAAACATGCCTAATGTGAGAGACTTTCGATTGTCTGCAGAATGAAATACATAATACTACACTTAGTATGTTGCTATATACGTCTATGACCGTGCTTGACAGAGTCTAGTCTACATCTTATAAGCAGGGACATTATTAAGGTGACAGGATATGACTGCACATTACAGGCTGATGATGATGCTACGATAAACTTTTAAGTGGCAGCGGATGTTAAAAACATTTAAATTTGTTTTTTTTTTTTTTGATGCAGAATCTAGATGTTATATTGATTCTCCGTGTTTTCCATAATTTACGACATAATTCCAACATCTATAAAAATTTTCCGACCAATACATAATTGATTTTCTACAACAAACAATTACCAACCATAATACATCTTATATTGCAAAGCTCAAACCATTTTTTCTTTGAACTCTGTCTTCCTTTGCATCAATAAAGAAATCTTTTGGCAATAAGTTAAGAACTACTTCTAATTTTTGGATAACCTTACCAACTTTAAATGATTTCACTTTCAAAATGATGCTTCTACTTTCTATAAATAAGTTATATCATTATCCATTTCAAAACATAAGAATTCAATCGTAACATAAAACTTTTCTTGAGTCATTCCAAGCGTATATGAACGTAGTAATGTATGAGTCTTCTTCACCCTCCATATCACTTAAGCAAAGAAGAAATAGCTTTGGCAAATCATGCAGCAAAATACACAAAACCAAACTGCAAAGATAAGAAATTTTTAACTTTTAAACTGCTAACGCTAACAGTTCGTTAACTATGTTCATGCCACGTTTATACGGCGTCTACGCATTATGATTATTTACCACAAAAACGCTCATTAACACAGCAAACATGAGCAGCCAAAAAAAAAGAAATTAAGTATAATCAAAAGAAAAACTTCACAAAACGCAAGTAAACAAGCAAAAAGAACTTGACTCGAACGCATTGCGCCTTATTGAAAAATTAAACTTGTAATAAAATTTAATGACTTGGCGGTTTTTAATGCAAAGGAAACAAACGTCAACACTAACACACTCACACACATACATAGAAGGCAACTAAGGACTAAGTGTTGGGAAAGAAAAAACCAAAAGCAAATGATTTTCTGCCAACCTTGGCTAAATTTATGCGTAAATTTGCGTTCATAATCACATTTTTTCTTTTTTTCGTACCTTTTCTTTTTACTAAGTGACTTTGAAGAACAGGGTTGGAACAGACAAATTTTTGACGGAGCAATGAAATACCACAAAAAATAAGCTTTCGCTTAGAATGGCTGGTGTGAAAAGAGGCAGAGAAATTAGATAAATGAGCAAATCCTATTATAAAGGGTGGCTGTCATATAATACTTGAAAATATATTTGGGAATTTTATTTTCACGCAAAAAATTGCTAATTAAGCAAGAAATACTTAATTGGATGTGTATATATTTATCTAAAGACCTACTTTGCACCGACACAGAAAGCGATTAGACGTACAGTTTGTTGTACACGTCTATTTGATGCATCTATTCGAGTTTATTCGAAAAATATATATAGATATAAAGAATGCTTCAAGCTATACTACAAAGAAAATAATTCACACTACTTGTAAAGAATTTCAAATTGCAATTGGAGAATTTATCATAATACACTTGCATGGTAATCCACATATCACGATAATGTGTTTATACGAATATACGCACTATTTTTAAACTCTCGTCAAATAATACCACTTATAAAAATATAGCATTTCTTCAGCTCTATTAGTTTCTAAATCTAAATCTTCAGGACAGCATACATGGCTTAATCATATTATCGAGGTTTTTATTAATATATTGGTGTTCCGTTAAGTTTCTTTCCTAAAGAGCCAGATTAAATGCCTAAGATGAAGTATCCAGAAGTATTTGCAAATAAATGAGAGAATACCTAATGCTTAATAGTCTCTGGGGCTTACATGGAATGATTTACCCGCCTTGGCTATGAAGAACATCTTCACATCAATCGAACAGTTAAGTATTCTTCCATACCTTAGTATCCTAGGGCACAATAGACCGAGAAAATTTCTTCTATCCTATAATAATAAATCGTAAGCCAGCGTAAGGTATTACCTAAATAGCAGGGAGATCCATTTATGTATAATCTTAAGGGCGTTTTAAGAAGACTCCATAAAGTACATATATATTCTCGATCAGCACCAAACATCGAGATCTTGAAGATTTTAGGAGATAGTGCCATAATATAAAAGTAGTCAAACTATTCTATTCCTTCTGCAGATAACCAATTCATTGAAACTCTCCAACCTCTACTATATAAGAGGTATCCAGCATATAAATGTGCACCTTTAGCTAAAACCACAAACGTATCTTACGTCATTCCTTATCGGACTATACCAGCCAGGCATCACTATCTCAGTTTTTGTAAGGAAAAAAATTATTGTTGTTACTTTAACTAGAAACGCTAAATTGGGTGAATCCTAATAAAATATCCTACAAGCATCCATATAGGAATATATGCCTATAAAATTTTATGTTCAAGGGGGTAAAGGGAGCTCGATGTCGACCACATTCAACTTTTATTTATTTTCTGAATGGCTCCGTTTAGTTTTGTTGAAGTTCTTGTATAATTTTTCCATAGTTCATCTATTTCGAGTGTGACTATATTTCCCAAGACATTATTCCAGATCATTTATATTTAATGCTTTGTAACAATTATTGGAACCTTTGTCTAGGAGTCTATGAGCTCGTCTGATTTGCAAATATGAATCCTGATGTATCACTAGTTAGTCTCTCTTGAGACTAACTAAACAGTTTTGCTCAGATAAAGGTGCAAAAATTACCTTTACTGCAGCTATATATCCTATATTTGGACGTTCTTAAATCGCAAATATGCTCTGCAATGATGATAACAGATGACGATGTACTAAGGCAGCAGAACTTATGATGATTGATACAGTTTAACCTCATTCTTACTTTGAAAAGCAACTAAATACTGTGCCGACTTCAGAGCAGGTCAATGATGCACCATTATCACTCTTATCCATACTCTTGTTCTCATTCATCTCGTCTTCGATAGATCCGTGGGAACAGAGGGAACAGATTCTTGGTTTCACATTTTGCTGTGTTCATTCATTAGCCATAGTTGAACTTCCTGTCCCTCTGCGCCAAAAATGAGTTTGACTCTTTGTTAAGTCAAAGCATTGTTATTGCTGATTGCTGATCGCAGCACATGAGAATCTGTGTAAGACAGTGCATCTTCGAATATAAGTTCGAAGTCAAGGAGCCATGAAGATTAATGAAATCGCCAACTAAATATGATGGAATCCGTAATACAATCAGTGTCAGTATATATATGACTGACCGCAAATCGGATGACTAATGATCCACAACGATCCAGCATTTTATCTTTAAATATTCGGGTTTGATTAGAACTACAGGTTCAATATTAGGTTACCACAAGCTAGTTTGAGGTCCTATAATTATTTTTTCCACCTAGATACATATAAAGCACTCAACTTTATCTTAATCACGAGTTTAAAAAGTCACCTCAAGATAAATCTTTATCAGGTAATTCGAAGCATACAGCGACTGTAAACGAGTGGCATACACAGAGCAGGGAACATAGGTAAGCCTGTATGTAACAGACTTTGGCGTCGTGAATGTGCAACATAAATTCTATACATGTATAAAAAGCCAAAAAGGTCCTGGTCTGGGTAGAACTGAATCTCTGCGATTCACTTCTCAAGCAGTTTCTCAAATTTATGACATTTTTTAAAGCATATGGCAACCAATCTGCAGCTAAACACCCAGAGCTAAGCCTTCTCAGGAAATGTGCGGGGAGCTACAACAACATTCTATGGTATATTGGAAAGTAGCTTTCTTTACCTCCAAAAGGTACAGAGAGATGCTTGCCTTAGCATAACTGGGTCCTTGCAACTCAGTTACCAAGCGGTTTTAGACGACTTTTTGAATCTAAAATTTATTAGCATTAGAAATCCAGCTAAACTATAGAACAAAACTCTCTTAGTATACGCTTGGGAGGCTAGAGCGGCAACCCGGTTTGGGGCTAAGGTGATTACGATGTTCCAAAGTTTATGTTGAGTACTATATAACAAGATCCCCGGAGAAGACGGAACGAACTTTCAAGCCTGTCGAACGAATATAAAATGGATGAGGGCAGAGTGTTGGCTGGTATAGCCTGGCAGGTGGTTCGCGTCCAATAAATACATCCAATAAATATGCAATTGAGGCTCTGACACCGCATACCACAAAAACCAAACTCAGACAAGTCCAGCAAAACTCAATTAAACTAAACTGACATTCTGACAAACAGACGAGTGTGTCATTACTGCATTAGCGCCACCAGTATCTCTTGAGGTGACGGACATACGTAAATCTTTAAATATGTTCTTCCCACGAATAATTAGAACCAACAGAGAGTTTCTTAGTAGGCAGTGAATAATTGCGCCACTCTGTCATGTTTGTGTGAAATACGAATCTAATCGGATATCTGAGCTCCTCCACTTTGACAAGAACACTTCTCAAGAACTGCATCTGATTTCTCGGAAAACCATTTTTGCGGAGTTAGTCAGGAGGAGACATATTTCAATGACTCTATGCAATAGTTCCAAGAGCACTAAGTGCAAAACGAAGCCAACTCAGTTCTTATCGTCAAATAAAATTGAATACCACCAAGACAACAAGCAACACAATGTGACGCTGGATGAACGGCCTAATTAACGCAGCTTAACCTATGGCACTAAACTGTCTATTATCAATTTACAATGGTCGAGTGGCAAACTTCAGTCGAATAAAAAATATAATTTTAAATTAGTCTAATTGCGGAAGTTACACGCTTGATGCTAGCAAACTTTCTAGCTGAACGCAGGCGGAGCACGAATAATTTAAAGAGCGAAGCAATCGATAAATCCTAACTGCTACAAGTGCCTCCCTACAAACGCTACTCGTTGCTACATGTTCGTACAACATCATCAATGGTGCTCATAATGAGCCATTTTATTTCACACGCTTACATTTTTACGCCATTTTCTTTGCTGCTCCTTTTTTGCTTCGTTCGGTTTGTGTAGTGTTCCGCTTCCGTTTTTAATAAAAAGTAATGACGCTGTTAATATTAGCAAGAAGAAATTTGGAAGGCAGACAGCTTGCGGTGCGAAATTAGTGACGCGGTCAAAACGAAAGATTCGCACATTAATTTCATGCTCGTAGGCAATTGGCGTTAATATTTAAATTGTGGCAAATATTCACGCCAGCATGAATACTCCGGTCCGCTGTGTCGATGGTTGTTTACTGCCTTAAAAAATATTTGCAGAATCACCTCAGCCGCAGCCGCAACTATAAACATATAAACACACACACACACACACACACACATACACAGTTGGGCTACATAGTAACGAAGACTCGCGCGGTTTAAAAAAACAAAAAACAAAAAACACAAAACAAAATGAAAGCAAACCGCAGACTGCGTTTCCGTTTCCGCTTAAACTCGTCAGACCAACTGTTTGTATCTCTCTTCAATATAAGCTGCCGTTACTTGTAATGAAACTTTTATATATATATGTTTGCCATGCTGTTTCAGTCTGTTCGTCAGTCTGTCTGTCAGTCAGTCTCGATATCTGCTTGCCCGCCTTGACCATGTCCATTTAAGTGTTTGCTTGGCTTGAGCTTCGCGGTCATTTAGGGTGGTCACGTTTGAACTCCCATATTGTATGTGCACATACTGCGACCAAACGCATACAACTTTAACAACCTTGTTTGCTATAAATATTCCTGTAATCATTTAATTTACGCCGTCGTTGACCTTTCGCGTACTCGCACACACATACATACACACACACAGAGCCACATGCGTAATTTTCCATTTAAATACATTTCGTGCATATGAAGTACGTTGTACTACAATATATATTGTTTAATCGTTCGTTGGTCCTTTCGTATTTTCGTCCTTTCGAATAGTTAGCATTTGCGTTCGCGTTCATAAAATATACATCTTTCACTCTTGAGTTGATTCTTAATTTATCGTGCATTTATATTTGCGGTTGGCAGCAAGCATAAATTATAGCTGATTGCCACTGAGTTGTATGTATATAATATATATATATCGGTAGGCATACATATCTCATACTCGTCTATAGACTTTATGCTTAAGCAATCATTTTCATTATGTTCTTTGCAGCAAGTCTTTATGTCAAGGAAATCTGAGTTGGTTTGTAGTTCTACGTTCCACGTGGCCACTTTGTTAATTGCTTGTTTGTTGCATATGAAGACTTTAAGATTTATATGACTACGACTGAAGTACATAAATATATATCACACTCAGTGATAACAACATAAAATTAATTTAGTTAATCCAATTTAATGAGGTTTTTGCATCATAATATATATGTACCACATAATTATTTCCTTTTCCCACATGATTTGCTTACAACTTTGCAGTTCTAATGAATGGCAGACTTATATTTCTCAAAAGAGTTCTTAATAATTAGACGTACTTGAACTGTATTTCTATATAGATTCGACTAAAATAAAAGTTGGAAATTGCAAAAGATAGAGATGCAGTCTTTAACTTAAAAAAAGCCAATTGTCTTTATTTGCAAAGCAGATGAAAGCGTGTCAGATCTCTCAGAAGCGCTTTGGCCAAAGACCTACTACCTCCGGTATAAACAATGGGTTCTAGACAGCCCTAGCCAGCTGTTCCTTCCAGCCAATCCATTCATACTCGAGTAGATCCAACTTCACATCAAAGTGTTGAAGAATAGAATGACCTCGAGCGAAAATCGTCTACACAACAAGACACTGAAAATGGCAACTATCAAAGCATTGACACTAGGGTACTTCCCATAACTTTAGAAAAAGACCCGAAGAGTTCGTCGGTCTTTGACTAATACTAGCCTCACAGTGTGCTGTCGTTCATTGACGAGGATGCTGGCGATCGATGAGGTTAACGAAGGATACCACACTTTCAATTTAGCTTTACAAAAGACACACGGAACCCCTGAGCAGCTGCACAGGGTATTTAAATTTTTCTTACTAGATTTCAGGCGAAGAAAAATACATTGGTGGTTTACCTGTACATCTGACATGGTATAGCAGAAGGTCCTACTCACAATAAGAAGCAATCTTTCACCTCAAAATCGCCCAGCTTGTACCATCTTTTCACTTGAGATATGCCCACTGACCGTGTCATCATGAAATCCTAAGATGTCATTAGCGAACAACCCATAGACTTCATACATATACCTAATAGTCACCCTGACCCGCTACGCACACTCCTACTGGAACATAAAAGAAAAGCAGGAGTTACAATGAAAAGACGTCTTCCTAGGTAGCTATACTTAAGGCATATATTATCTATAAGCTTTATTAGCAAGAGACCTCGCCCGTGCGCAGTAAAGCAGAATTGTTCACACTTTTCCAATGGATCTCACTTAATGATATCATATTATGATAATGATATACAGTCATTTAGATATCTATTACTCAATTGTCGACTCTTAGGATCAAAACTATTTCTTTATCCCTCGCTTTACAATATATTAGCAGCTTATGTGAAAGTCTGTGTACTTAATTCAAAATATGTTCAACTGTGAAACTAAATCGAATACTGATAGCGTAGAGACTAGATAAATGTGTCATATATCTGGAACCTGCAGAAACTACTTCTACTGGCTTCTATAGGAATGTGGTTTATATGCAAAAATATCCATCGAATTTCTGATATCTACTTACAAAGATGTAGAACATCAAATTAATATTAATCATTTACTCGTTATTGTTTTTATTTTAGCTATGTCGCTGTTTGATACAAATTTGAGAGTGAGATCCTGCACTCATTCAGATAATGCACTTATGTTTCCTTTGACTGTCTTCTATGTTGCTTAGCACCAGACTACACCAACTATTCAACCTTATTTTCGTTGTCGTCTTACCTCGAAAACGCTCGTTGTAATGGATTCGGTATTCTTGTTGTCGCTTTCCTTCACGACAGAGCGACTGAGCGATGAAGATATTTACTTTGCTATTCGTCGCTCTTAATCGCACAGAATTGTCAGAGAATACACCAAACAAAATAAAAATACTGCGAACAATCGATCTATATATATAAAAATCGCCGTTCGTTAGTCTCGGTAAAACTCAAAAACGGCTTAACCGATATGAAAAATTTTGTTTTTTTTTGCTCGTTATACTACAGGGATGGCTTAAAAGAAAAAGAAGTCCTAAAGTTCTGCTGAAAAATCGAACAATTAAAAATAGATAATTTTATTTGTGATCCTGCTACTTCAGATTACTCTTAATAGATGGCTTTCGTGGTGGATCTATCAGACGATATACAAAGGTGTTAATGGGATCGGAAGGAAATCACTTCATGGCTTTGGTCAAGCTCGGAGAGGGCGATGCTCCATAAGTTATAAAAATAATGCAACATATCTTTGCATCAGTTTTAGTATACGTGATAATGGGATCAGTAATTAAAGAGAAAATGGGAGATTCTGAATATCCAAACTTAAAAGCTAAATTTCATATAGTCTCCATTTAGATCTCGTTGTTTATACAGACAGTCAGACAGACAAACAGATGGACGTCAATATTGATTCAACTTTTGCTTTTGTTTTATAGTATCTACTAAGCTTCCTTCTGCACTTCACTAACCGTGACGATTTGGTATGTAAAAAGAAACAAACTGATAATCTGCCAAATAATTTAACAATTGTTAAATAAACAATGAATTTGGATCTTTCTAACTCTTAAGACTGAATATAGAGTTACTCATAGTCTCGTCTAATATAGAGCTCCTGTAAAAGTCCAAAAATCCTGACAGTTTCTTCATAGCTTCCAGCAGTTGCCGGTCCAAGCAAATTCAACGCATCGGCTGGACGCGGACCATACTTGGCTTTAGGAGAAAACTTTTTAATTGGCGCTTGGAGACCGTTGTATTTTGTATTGATTGGAAATTCACTTAATGTCGTGTTAAAAGCATCGGTCATATCCGGCGATTTTTGATAGGAGTTGTGAATAAATTTAAGAAAACGCCTGACTGGTACACCATTTTTTTTGTAAATAACGGTTAAACAATTGTCATGCACAATGTCTGGCGGTGAATCCACAATAAGTTAAATTTAATTTATGTTCGTCACTTTTTTTTCCTTTAACTCCATATACAACTTGCGAATTGTCGAAGAATGTAAGCCATGTCGAGAAATATGTTTAGCCAAAAAAGGGTTCAAACTCTGCAATGATTTTCAACTAATTTCTCATCGTTGTTAGAGAACAATCGGGAAAGTTTTATTTTTCTTACATTCTCAAAAACCTAAACTTATGAATGGACGATTGGAACTTATGATTCGATGATTCCCATCACTGGAACCATTTCTCTGTGTCCCTCCTTCGTAAGCAAAGCACGGTAAGCAATGATTATTTCCGATGATTTCACAGTAAATTATCTATTGCGAAATCTCTGATCCCATTCCCGACATGCTATCTACCAACCTTTTTCGAATAGAGCTGCAGAAGAAAGAGACGGTCTTAATTTCCCACACTTATGCATAAAAAAATTACAACCGATATTTGTTGTCCTAGTTTCTAGCCTTCCGAGCTTAATATTAAATAAGTTACTCGAAATTCAACACATAAAATAATTTAAATTAAATTCAATTTAAATTAAAATGTACGAATATTCGATTTTTTTATATATTTTACTAAAGCATCTTCTTTAAAAAGCCAAATGTCAGATTACATTTAGTAGCTTAGTTTGATTATATATATAGGACAGTGATTGCATAATGTATGAGTAATATTTTTTATTCTTTTTAAAATCAAAAATAATTTAGTACAAAAATCATGTATTCAAGGCAAACACATGACATTATTTAACAAAATTATACAAATTTTAATAAAATATATAGCGCACATCATAGGTAAGTAAATTCCTTTATTAAACAGACACGAAATGATCGCTGCTTTGTATTATTTATTTTAAACAAAATTCAAAAGCAAACACATACAGCACGTAAATATTTTTCTTAAAAGTTATTATTTACTACTTTGACTGTCTTTAGTTGCACATGCAGAGGTATGCAACTTTTACATTTTGAAATCCTTCACGACTTCCTTGTTATTATAGCACAGCACGAAAAATAAAAATAAAAAAAAAAACAATAATGATGCAAAAACTTTTGGCGAAAATTCAACTCAAAAATATGCTAAAAATTTCTTTTCACAAAACTGAACTCGTATTCGCTCAAATGCAAAACTATAAAAATTTTTGTAAAGTTTCAGCAAACTGTTACGCCCAGTTCCGCGTGCGCAAAGACGCGAAATGAATGAAAAAAAAAAGAAAATATTATACTAGTAGCAAAAGTAGAAAAGTAAACGCATTACAAACACTTGCAGCTTGCTACTTATTACCAGAGTATCTAGCATCTAAACAGGCCACAGTGTGAGATACAAATGCTGCTGCTGCAAAAACGGATGCAGCACACAAATACAAATACAAAGTATGCAGCACAACACTAGCAATTTTCCACGAAATGCCAAAATGAAATGCAAAACGAGCAACACTTTGCGCTATTTTCACAAAACAAAAATTTACAAAAGAAAACGTTTTTTTCTTTTTTTTTCGTTTCTTTCAACTGCCAAGAATTGCTGCAAAGTGTAGAAGTTACAGTAGAGATAGTATGAAGTACCTACTAACGGAAGTTGACGAAAGACGGAAGTTGGCAATGGCAGACAGTAACGTACAGCAGCATTCAAAATGGCTGCTGCCGTTGTGTGGGTGGTGCAAATGATTGTAATGGCAGTAGTGGTTGCATGTTATTTCCTTGCCGGACAATTGATGAGCGAATGATGCGCATGAAGGCGTCTCATGGCGCTGTACACACACAAAAATGCAAAACTTTGGCTTAGCGACAATCAAGCAAGCAAGTAGTAAGAAAGCACTGCTTTGAGCTGGGCCAAAGTGCAAAAATATAAACTTTGTTTATGAACTTTTCGCTGTAAAGTTTCATTTTCGCTGCTACTCTTTACTATACTTTATATATATATATTTTTTTTTTTTTTCGTTCTAAAAATGGCGTTCACTTGCACTTCCGGTGCAGTGCTGTGTGTCGCAGGCGTTATTTTCGCCATTATAATTTTCTATTGCATACCGTCAGGCGCAAGCTGTATCTACGCATTTTAATTTTTCTTTCTTTTTTCACTTTTCTAGCTTTTATCTGCATAGTTCTTTGCACTTAGATTGATTTGCAAGTTATTTTTATTTGCTCTAAACACCACTCGTAAGTTTTGTCGCTTGCTACTATATACTTTGCTTTACTTTACTTTACTTTACTCTACTTTACTACCTTTCGTTCTCTTTGACTTAAATACTTCGTCTGACAAGTTGTCAGTCATATAGAAAATTATGTCAACACTTGTCTATCTCGCTTGGTTGCTTGCTTGCCTGCCTGCCTGCCTGCTTGCTTGCTTACTTGAAGCTGCTCTACTCAAGTGCATGCTGCATGTTTTTGAGTCGAGAATTGTACTTTAGTTCCGCTTGAAAAATACCTTTTTACAAAAGCGGCACAGAGTGACTTGCGTAAAACTTTTAAACGCAACGCATGTAAAAGTTTTGCACACGTTTTGCAGTCTGAAAGCACACATGCGGATGCGACGCCATTTTTACTGACTTTATGTGAAAATAGAGGGAAAAATAGTAAAAATGTGCAGAGAAATTCGTTTGAAGCGAAGTTTTAATACTCTTCACACTTGTTTTTTTTATGAAGTGGCACTTATTGTAGCATGTTGAAAATTGTTTGGACAATTGTATACTACAGAAATCACCAAAATATGTCGTAAAAAGTTGATTTTTTTTTCAAAATTGTTTCTATTTTTAAAGTAAATGAACGCAAGCTGTTTTAGGAGCTATACCTCATGGTACCAGTCTAGTATAAGACTGTGTGATTTTTCTTTAAACTCCAGAAAAACATCAACATCTAACAATTATATTTTGTACAAAATTTTATTAAAAATTTATTTAAATATTGTCGCGTGACTCCATTTTAGTTGCTTCATACTGAAGGTTCAATTTTCATAACATTCGGAAACTAAATCTTCAATCGAAGCCCGCTTACCTGCGACTATTTTAAATATTCCACCTTCGACTTCGTCGAACTCGTGCATTAATACTGCTGCCAAGCTTATCTGTAATCTGAATTGGTTCGAAAAATATGGACTAATGAGACCCAACCTCGTTTAAACTCTCTTTTCACTTACGCTTAAAATAGTTGGGCTACATTGATGTCACGAAAATTCTGTTTGCTTCGAACGTATAAAGCAGGCTTCGCGTAGCTGATCCTGCATAAAATCCATGCGCAGGATCAAGTTCTCAGTTCTCAGCTGTCGATAGTCTATACACATATATACACAAATATTGGTCATTCTTCTTGCGAACACATACTACAGTTGAGCTCCAAGTTCTGTGAAACGATTCAATACGTCTGCCAAAAAGAAGTTCACCGAGTGTTGCTTATTGATCACAGCCTGTACATCCAGATTTCGCAGGCAATATTGCTGCATGAGAGGACGATTATGCTTCCAAATAATTCTATACTTCTTGATGTGGCTGCTACCATTTATATTAATATTATTATGTCTAAGAACCTCTGTTGATGCATTCAACTTTCCAGAACTGGCTTGTTATTCCACATATACAATTCCAAGCAACTTACTCCGAGGTACAGTATGTTACCGTGGTTCCTCTGCCAAATTCTTCTCCAGCATCTTCTTTCATATATATGCATTGGTCAGCATTCCGAGAAATGATCTGCTGCCTCTCTGCCCATTCACTCACTGTTGTAACTCTATGACTCGCATTACATCGTTCTTCTGGTCTTTGAATGAGTAGACCATGGTGGAGTAACATAAGGTTAGTCATTCCGAATCAATTGGAAGCAGTCTACAGTAGTATGCAAGCATAGGATAGAGAATGAGTTCTCTCAATTGTGTTCCCTTAACTCTTTTTAGGCCCTGTTCCAAAGGTAGAAGAGCCTGTTGGTTTTGCAAATGTATGTAACAGGTATAAACAATGGTCAGAAGTGATAGAATCAATATAGCAATGTCCGTCTGTCCGCCCATATGAACGAAAGGATCTCGGAAACGGTAATAGATAGAGACTTCGTTCTTTTTTGCTTTCGACAAGAATTTCGCCGGAATTTTACAAGTTTATTTTATAATTTTGACACTCCCACCACCAATCCGCATTATTATTAAGCCATCAAATTAAGGCATCATCCTTAAGCTGTTCTAACATATAAAATTGGTTCAAGATCTTTAAGTTCCTCCAAGAACTCTAATGACTTCGAAGAGTCATTGAAATGGAGAGACTAAATGCGCTTCATTTCCAAAATATTTTTTAGCTTCGAAAATTTTAATATTGGTTGCTGTCAATCAATTTTTTTGCTTCAAAATCTGTGCCGGAACCAAAAGAACTGATCAAACGGCCACTGACACATACGCTCTATAAAAACTAGTTCAATCTTGTTAAAACCAAATATTGGCAACGTTCCGTACTTCGGTTCCAGTTAACAAAATCTGTGACTCATAGCGCGGAAGCTTACTTAGATGGCCTTCAACCGACTTTCGGCCAAATCCTACGGAAAATCTCCCTCTAAAAGACTTCCAACGCTGTTCCATCTGACTCCTCTGCGCCATACAGTAGGACCGGGAGTATCAGCGCTTATAGATCTCGATTTTCATCTTTCGAGAGAGGGCTTTACTTCTAATAGCACGGAAGAGCTCGTCGTTAAACATGTAGTATGTACATGGTGAAATGGTATTCAGTACCAAATCGAACAAATGTTACTAATTAACAATTGTTACGCTTTAACTGTTAACAAATACCTATTGGAAAAGGTACCAACAAGTGGCCACACCAAGAAGATTTTCATAAGCTTATTGCTTCTTATTTTTATAACTCTTCATAGTGAATTTGGAAGCAACCTGTTAAAGATTGAAGAAATAGAGTTCATAGAAGTTGGGCATGCCATCATGATCTCTTTAATGCATTACAAACTCTGTGATAAAATTATACTAATATACTCACTACTTACGGAGATTATTTTAAAAAGAAACATTATTAATTTTCCTCAATATTTTAAATCACCTTCAAATGTGCATCTGAAAAGTTGTTGATATGAGTTCTAAGTTAGATTTTCTATAAAATCTTTTATAAAAACTGGACTTTTAAAATTTAAATTAAGATTTGCTACCATAGAAAAAGTTCAAACATGCACCTATATCTATTAAAATTATTATAGTATATCAAGCACATCAGTTCTGAAATCTAAATATATAATAAAACCATTGACATATGTTTATTTGTGTGCACATCACGAAAAGCTACTCATTGGTGTCAAGATCAAATTACGGAAAGATAATAAGTTTTGTTGTGAGTAACATTTAACATTTATTTTAACAAAATCGACACTCAGACTCAAAAGATATTAATTTTGAAATATAAATTGAATTTCTAAGCTTAATTTTGAGAAAAATAACGCTATTCAAACTGTTTGTCATTAAAAGTGCTTTTCAAACCTAAGACTTTTACAGTGTGCTACTCAAACTGTTATCAATTCAATTGCCTCAAACTGTACATATTCAAAAATACATCTATGTACCTTGTAGGCAGCTAAACCGCCTAAACAATACCTTTGCATACCTTTGCATCAATTTGAGGTATATGGATAAAATTGAGTATACATATTAATAGAGTAGGGAAATGTTGGAAGAGTTGAGATAGACATTGATACAAAATATAGCTTGGCAATAGATTTACTGACCCACCGTGACGGGTATAGCTTGTGTTAATACAGACCGCTTTTGGATCGATACCCCTTGTGCAAGGATTTTCTAATTATGTACTTGATAGTTTCTCAAACCCTCCAAAATATTCATTTTTTCGAATCAAATCTCTTTACGCCAAATAATTTCTTTAGGTTTGAATGCTGGAAATAGAACTGGTAGCTAAGCCTAAATAATATGGTGATTAATAAAGCAATTCGTAGCATGAGGACTGCGAAAGTGTGTACTCGAATTGGGATACAAAAATATCCACCATTGAATGCTTTTGCCTTTCCAAGAATAACAATGTGAATTATGACAAGTGCATCTGCACAAATTTTTGATATGCCTTCGTTGATGCACAGACATACCTTAACCTTCATCGGCACAGTTTTACCCAAAGAAATCGAATGTTTCGATTGGTTAATTGGTTTCTGGTCTATTGTATTGGATACATATTATTTTCCATAGCGCAAACAATGCAAGAACTTGTTCGGACTACAATTGAACTTCGCAATACACGGCCTCACTTCATTTTAGCGATACATACATTGATGCAGAGCACACACATATGCTTATACTTTTGCTCATTGCGCCTATGCTAGCTGTAAGCCAAAACTAAACGCACAGAGAACAAACAAAAGAGTTAGCTTATTTCGATAATTGTTCTCAATTTCAATAATTGCATGAAGCGGTCAATGGTTTCAAAAAAAGTATAATACCTTTAGCAAAGTAAATATGTAGCGCATCAAAACAGAACAGTTGAAACTAAAGTAAAGAACTCAACTTGAATTACACAAAAGTAAGTGTTACACGTCGTCTACAGTGAATTCCGGTGCAAGACGTTCTTGAGTTCTTGCCAGAGTTGAAAACATCATCTCTCCTCTACAACATATGGCAATGTTTGCCTGCTGCTGCGTCTGCTTGATTTTTTATGCAACTTTGTTAGCCACAAAAAAAATCACACTAACATGATTGCAAGCAATAAGTTTTCATGCTACACTTTACAACACTGCACACTCTCTATCTATCTATCTATCAACTGCATCTCTCTTTTACTACTAATTTCACTACTTTCTCGCCTCGTCAGTCACACCATCATGTACTTTTGTCGCATTTCACATGCCATGTAATTTCATCTCTTAATGTGTTACATTTTTTCCTTCTTAATTTGAAACTTTAATATCCATGCGCAATGCCTTTGCAACACTAATGCCGCACTTCACTGCGCATTATATTATGATTTTTCTTTTTTTGTGCACTTTTACAGTTTGCTGCTGGAACTCTGTGTAATTTTTTATATATAAAACTTATTCCCTTTTTTAAATTGGCTAATTAGCTTTCGCGTTGGCTTTTTTCGGGAATTTTAATTCGCAACGTGCCTTGTGCTTGTCGTGTTTGCCGATGCGGTTACTTTTTTTTTTAAGAGTTTGCAGCACTTTTTCACTGTTTTGCCTTTCTTTCCTCACCCTTTTTTGTTTTTTTTTTTTTGGTAATTTAATAACTTTTATGCGCTACTTGCTACCAGTCGAAAGTCTCACATTCCCAACTCAAATTTAGAGTTTTAAATTAGCTTGTCATGTTGGAATTAATGCGCTGCAAGTAAAGTTATCTCGGATTAACTAACATTTGGGCTTGTTTGAAGAAGCAGTAATGGAAGTCGCGCATTGCGGACAGATTTATCAACACTGTTGGAATTGCTTGTAGTTGTAAATATGCGTAAAATTGAGTTGAGTTGCTTTATCACATAGTTAAATATGTGCTCTATCAATCTTTGTCAAAGGAATAGTGGGATATTTACTGTAATATAAGCCTTTCAGAGGACGAAAGAAGAAAAACGAAGAAGGAAGTAGAAAAAACACATATTTACTGTAGAATTCAGAAATATTAAAGCTTCTAAACTATACCGATACAAGTATCTTGAGAAATAATATTTAAAAAAAATAAATTTGCGAAATCTTTTAGTAATATCCAGTCAAAAGGTCAGAGAGTTCTTCTTGAATCCTTTGCAGATCTCATTGATCCCACAAAACATTTCTTTGCCCTTTAATCGAGACACAACCTTCTTCTTGCTAACTGTTCTACCTCCAGCCAGCCATATTTCTGTTCGTTAGGAATTCAGAGACAATTGTTGCCAATTGGAAGATACTCCAATGGTCAATGTCTGGATTTCGTATTAAATGACGAAGTGCGTATTTCGAAAATATTAGTCGTTTTTCAAGCAATATGCCATCACAATTCTCACAAAACACTTCTTAACACTCAAAAATAGCGGCTGCCTCCTTCTTTAAAACTTATCTACCTTAAACCAGCCATATTTCTATCCATTAAGATATTATTTCTATATTATGGATATACACTTTCCGGGACTTTATGAAAATTTTTTCCCACTTGAGACATCCTTCATATTGAAATATCTCGACTATTGCGTATTTCGAGGAACATATTTTAGCAGCCCTATGATATAATTAGCTAGTTGATGGAATCGTTGGAATTTTATAGCTACTTCGATGAGGACCAACAGAGTCTCAATGCATAATAAGTTTCATCTTCTCTAATAAAATGTGGAGAGTGTGGAAACACAAAGACTATCCGGCACTTATTCATAAATGAAGCTGCTGCAGAAACAAATGTGGGAAGCTGTAAATCAATCCGCATGTATGCCGATCAAATGGTGTCTTATCAGTGCATCCATTATTAAGGTAATCTTCCGTCTTACTTATGAGAAGAGAAGCTCCTCTTAGTTCGACGACTTCGGCGACATTATAATGCTACAGGTATTAAAAAGGTTTCATCGTTTGTTGAACCAATTTATACAACGCCTGGCTGCCTTTCCTATTTCTAACCTAATAGTAAAAGAAATGGGGTTTACTTAATTAAGAATTCAGAATTCACAGAGGAAAACGGCGATCATTTTCTTTATAGTGTTGCGTTCGCGAAGATTTGTTGGGTTTGGCTAGTTTTGAAGCATTCATATTGTCGATTACTGCTCTGTTTTGAGCTCATATTTATATATCCAGGAGGCCGATAACATAAACGTGTTCGAAGTCACCGTGGCTGTACTCCGCTTGGCTTGGCACCAGCTTAAAAAGGCTTTTTTAGCCGATGGCCCAATTATGCTGTAAATAACTTCAACAAATCTTCTTGACACCCAAATATTCATGTAATAGTCAATGTACGTTGGTCCCACAAATGACCATAGATGCCTCAATCTCACTGTTTGTCACATGTCGTTCTTGCTTCATCAGTTCACGCACAACATCAATTGTTTCTGGAACAACAACTGTTTTCGTACGACCATCACTAACTTCATCCTACAGCGAACGACGGCCACATGTGAAATCTTTGTACCAGTTTTTCAAAGTGGCTTAGCTTGATGCTTTTGGCAGCCTTCGAAGTTTAATAGACGATACTAAAATGGGGGACTTTAAACGATATTCTCATTTTTTTTTTACTTGGTATATCCAAATATTATTAACAATCAAACCAAAAAAGGTAAATGTAAAACTGGTGCATAGTAACGATTTGAAATTCCTGGTCGTACGTAGCTGATTTGTAAAACAATTCAGAGAGTTTAGTGTCACCTGGCATTCTGAGAAGATGTGCCTAGATGGTTTGATTCGTGATCACACCGCAGAGAAGAAAGTTGATACTTCCTGTTTTATTGTCGTTACATCCGCTTGGAAAATAATCTGGGAGTCGGAAAATAGATGTAATTTCGTGTGAGAATGCATTACCCACCAATATTGATACACAGTGTAGAAGTATTGGGGAAGTCTCTGACCGATTTGATCGAACACGAGATTTCGAAGATCCAATATTCTATTCACAATATTGAGACCCCGTACCTACAAAAAAAATTAAGTCCCATGTCTGTTTGTCTGTCGGTCTGTCTATATATCTCTCGCTCTCTCTCTTCCTATGACTTGAATGCCTACGTCTTATACAATTATTTATAAATAAAGCAAAAAACGATGGGCAGGGACAACAGGTCACAGAGTTTTGATGTTACGAATACTTCTGTCTCAATATACAGTCTAGTGTTGTGGGATGTGCAGGCGATGGCATTCGTCTCAGAGATCCACTGCAGTGAAAAAGTGGAAAATTGTCGACTGTATTCAAAATATTAATATAAAAACTCAAAATGTTTCTTATCAAAGCCACGTGAGTGTTTACTATTCAAACTTTTTTCCATTTATATTGAGAATTTGTTTTGGTGTCTCTTTGTGCCCAAAGTGTTCTGTGAAGTACTTCCTTGACTCTCTGAGACTTGTGCCAGCTATCTTTCGAGATCCTATTATAATGAATCAACTCTTTAGTTTTGGCAAAGTTTACTCTTAGATTTTTCAAAATACCTCAACCTTTTTTTTTATCTTATTCTGAATTAGCAAAATATTGTAACAAGGTTTGAAGAAATATGCCTCTGTATATCATTGCCCGATCATCTGTGTTACAGTTTTCTTACTCAAGCCTCAGAATCTTATAGGTTGTGGTTTTCGTACCAAATAGCTGGAGAATATTTACCACTGTGTTGAGAGGTACTCCCATAGTTTCTTTGCACCTACTGAATTGCAGTATTGATCAATATTTTTATGCCTTAATACATCTAGTAACCTGTCTTCGGGGTTTTAAAAGCGACTGCAAATTCGTCCCAGAGAAGTTCCAATACATTTCTCGTTTCATGAATACAAACATCGATGGTAAGCGTAAGGTTTGCATCGCAATGACCGCCATCAATGGTGTGGGTCGCCGCTACTCCAAAATTGTGCTAAAGAAGGCCGATGTTGATTTGACCAGGCGCGCCAGTAAATGCACTGAGTACAAGATTG
The DNA here is from genome assembly GCA_035044805.1 of Leucophenga maculata. NCBI lineage: Eukaryota > Metazoa > Arthropoda > Insecta > Diptera > Drosophilidae > Leucophenga > Leucophenga maculata. The sequence goes on from JAWNNP010000465.1 coordinate 189,120, forward strand.
TCACCATCTCTGTAGTACAAAGGACGCAACTGGATTCTTAACAGACAGTTGACTTCATCCAATTTGGAATATTCGCTCGCATCGTGGTCTGCGTCACTACTGGGGTCTATATGTGCGACGTCAGCAGTATAAGACCACCGGTCATTGTGTCCAACAAGAACTAAGCCGCAATGGTGGAGAGTGCTACGACTGCCTTTTATAGCTTCACTTCGGAATAAGTGATTTATTTCAATCTTAAATACAAAGCAGAAAAATATCAAATCGAAAATAGCATAGCTTTTTCTACTAATGCTGAAATATTACGAGCTTGGTTTTTCTCTAATATTAGGATTTTTTTTTTTAAATGATTGAACTATGATCCTCTCCTGATAGATAGAAAAACAATAAAATATTCAAATACAGAGAAAGAAATAAAAATAACAAAACTAAAAGTGCTGCCAACTTTTGGGGGTTTCCCCTTTTGTCTTCATTCAACTATGGATTGGTGTATGAAATTTGTGATATGGAGAGAAAGAGTGAAAAAGTTAGATAGAAATTAATAGAGCAAAAAAGAGAGAAAAGATGAAAGATTAAAAAGGGAAATGAAAACAAAATTATGTATTTCTACTAGCATAAGTTGATATTAACTGTTATGTCTGATGCTCTTCTTTCGAACTTCAAAAATAACTCATATTTATGCATCAATGCTTTATGCTGATTTATTGAAGCTTTTCAAAATTTTGTAATGAGTAGATTTTTTTAAACCAAGTATCAAAGCTTGCGTAGACGGACATATCTAAGGGTGTGTTTATTTTGAATAAATTATTCACTTTACTTTTGAATTGGAACATCATTCTTGTGTCACACGTTAAAAATTTATTTCGTAACACAGTTTATTTTTGTTTTTTTAATCACTTTCCGAACTTGTGCAACACTGCATTGTTTTTTAACTGTACATTATGCATTTTGTAGCATTCTTTTTTTTTTATTTGCAACTTAAAAACAAACAATTTATTAATATTTTGCACACTCTTCACAGTAACTCACATGGCGTTCTGTTACCAAAAATAAAATAATTAATATAATTAATAAATGCAATGCACTATAAATAACTGCACAAAACAAAATAATATTTTTTTTAATTTCTAATTAATTTTTAAACAATTTTCATTTCATTATGTAACTGTTAAAATGTAATAAAAAAAAACTACACCAAAACACTGGCGACATCTTCACATGACCACTTAAACGCTTAAAAAAAAAAAACAAATAAAAAACACAAGAAATACTTTCTAAGAAAAACATCCAACTGACGCACATAATAAACAAAATACACTGAAAAAAACACGCTTTAAAACAACAAAAAGATACGCAAGAATTTATTAACTACTATGAAAATACACAACATTATTATTCTTATTATTATTATTATTATTATAAACTAACAAAATCACACACAACAACAACAAATATTTGATATATATATATATGTACTTTCTTGTTTCTTTCTTCTACTTGTTTTCTTTGTCTCTCTTTACAACAACAAAAACAACAAAAATCGTAAAACCAACACTTTTATATATGCGCCATATAAAAATCACAAAAATTAAATTTAAAAAAAAATATTTACCATCAAAATACACACACAAACACAAACATTCAACCAATGTTGTAAATGTTGTACAAACCTAAAACACGCTCGCTCTATAAAAAAAAAACACGCTAACTATATAACCATATATATATATATATATATACTACATATATATCCACCTATATGTATATCCAAAATACTTATGTATAACAGAGCGTACCAGTACTTCGTACATTTGGTAATCATCATATCGCGTAGCGGGAACTTTCATCACTCAATACTAAAATATTAACTAATCAAAATACAACAACAACATCTTCATCTGCAACAACAATAACTACAACAACAACATCTAGTACACCAACAGGCACACCACCTTTACCACCATTACCAAATTCTTTTATAGCAATTAAATGTGGTAAAACTAATAATGAAAATTTAGCAACGATCACAACGAGCAGCAACAACAACAGCGGCAACAACAGCAACAATAGCAGTTTTAAAGGTGGTGGCGGCGGCAACGGCGGCAATAATACCAACAGCATCGGTAGCAACGGCAACAATACCAACAATAAGAAAACAAGTCATAATCACCAGCAACCACAACAACAACAACAACAACAACCACCACCGTTGCCCATGAAAAATGGCACTAAACAGCAACAACAACAACAACAACAGCAGTTACACTATAATGCACAACACCATTTCAATTCACTTGATCACCAACAACCACACCAATATCGCACCAATACACTCGATCGTTCGAAGCATGCAAATAATGTTGCCAATGGCGATTATAATCAATTGAATGCACATTATTTGCAAGCTTTTGATAGTCTCGATCATTATAGCGTTGCTAATTTACACTATCGCAGTCAATCGAAATCACAGATTTATAGTTATGGCAGTAGCGGTGCTAGTGACACCTCAACAACACAACAGCAGCAGCAACATCAACTGCAACAACAGCAACATTGTCAAAAGCAACACTATCACAGCAGTAATAATTTGACACATCATGCTGAGAATCATTATCAAAGTCAGTTGCCACATAAGAATAGTAGACATCAACTGCAGCAGCAGCATCAGCAACAGCTGTTGCAACATCAAACAGCTGTTGGCACATCACAACAGCAACAGCAACAACAACAAACACAGTATCAGCATCACAGTTTGAAACATACAAAACATAATAAATCATCATCATCACACAATAAGAATAAAGCACATGCTACGAAAAATAGTAGCAAATCACAAGATGATTTTAAAGCAATGCAAAAGCAGCAGCAACAACAGCATAAATCTAGCAAACAACAACAGCAACAACAAGTGCCACCATTACGTGGCAGCAATTCGCAACAGCAACAACAACAACCGCAGCATCAACAGCAGCAGCACTATACAAGTTCAAGTGATAGTCTGCCATTTGATAATAATTACTATTAGAAAAATAAATAATAGCTAAAAGCAGCAGCAGCAACAGCAGTCGTCGTGTCCTTCTTTGTCCCTGAAAAAATTTGCAATAAGTGTTCTCAAAGAAAAAACACTGACAAAAGTTAGCAGCATGCAGAAAAGGCAACAACACACACACACACATATATATACAATACATAGCTATAATGAATACAATGAATGTCCTTGCAATTACACACACATACGTACATACATACAATATAACACAATAGCGTCCTGCATGAGTGTTTTCTAAATGGAATATACTCGTATAATGCGCACTCATTCATTTGTACTATGTTTCATGAATCTTCAATGGCTCATTAAATCAATACAGAATATGTATTCATTCATTCGCACAATGAATCTACATATGCATTTCATTATATGAACACCTTACAATATAACAGTAAACGAGTTAATTCGAAGTACATATTCTCGTTAAGCTTCTTTTGAATATAATCTGTTATATGACTCATGTAATCATTGCTTCAAACTCGTTTAAGTAACTTTCACTCATTCATTGATTTTTAATCAAGCTAATTCTGAAATGAAACTCATTCAATCATAGCATATAATGTTTCATTCGATGTACACTCATTCATACGTGCTCTGGTTCAAAAAATTTTAATATATTTTAGAACATGTATCATTGCATCATAATGTCTCATTGCATCATAATGACTCATTGGATCATTAGTGGTGTATATAATATATTCTAGAATATGACTTATTAAATCAAAATAATTCATTAAATCATTCGCCGTGCACTCATTCATTCGTGCCCTGATTCAGGAAACTTTAATATAGTCTAATACAAGTCTCATTGAATCATAATATTTCATTGGATCATTCGACGTGCACTCATTCGTTTCTGCTCTGGTTCAGGACTCTGTAATATATTCTAGAATATGACTTAATGAATCATAATGATTGATTAGTTAATTCGCGGTGTACTCTTTCATTTGAGCTCTGATTTAAACATCTATAAGATATTCTAGAATATGACTCAAAAAGTCAAAATGACTCATAAAGTCATAATCACTCATTGCATTATTGAACCTAAACTCATTCAATCGTACTCTGCTGTAAAAATCAACGTGTTCTCATTCTTCAAGCTCTGGTCAAAGGCTCTGTAATATATTCTAAAATATGACTCAATGAATCATAACGATTGATTAGATTATTCGAGGGGCACTCACTCATTCATTCGTGCTCTGGTTTAAGCATCTATAATTTATTCCAGAATATGACTCAGTGAATCATTAGTCGACCTAAACTCATTCAATCGTACTCTGCTTCAAAACTCTTTAATATATTCTAGAATATAATTCAATGAATCATAATGACACATTGAATTATTCAACGTGTACTCATTCTTCGGGCTCTGGTTCAAGATTCTGTAATATATTGTAGAGTATGATCCAATAAATCATAATGACTCCTTGCATCATTTCACGAGCAATCATTCATTGGTTTTTAATATACTGAAAAGCTCTTTGAGTGGTTTGGTCTTGGTAACGATTGAGGTGCCATACTCTTCTCAGCCGCCTTTTACCAGCGACAATTTTTGCAGCCCCATGCATCATACATTTCCCAATGCGCAATCTTTAATATATTCTACAATTTGACTCATGATTCATTAATCATATCTATTCTAGTATATTCATAGAACTATTCATAAAAAATGCATTCACGTGCACTCAATAATACGCTGTATAAAGCATCTACAATGTATTCAGAAAAAAAGTAATAACCAGTGGCAAAATAGAATCATGAAATGACTCAGTTGTTTTGAAGCATATGTTTCATTAAATCTTTGCAAAAAACGAATAGATAAAATGTGATTTATTTGCATACTGATTCAAAAATTTTCAATATCTTCGTATTCTATAACATGAACGTGCTTTCATTAAATCGTACATGAATTTAAGCCATTTAAACATAATCGAAAATAAGTGAATATGATATTCATTTCAATATACAATATTCATATCATTCAAGAGTCTTCAAAATATTCGATTATACGACTTATTGATTCATTACTCATTCATTTGTACTCGAATTCAAACATGGTTAATAATACTCAATCTAATATATCACTCATTGAAACATAGCTAAAAATAGTGGATGTGCATCCATTCATTCGCACACTAATCCTTGAATTTTCGGCATTCAAAAATCAAAAATGAAAACGGGTACACTCAATCACTCTACTTCTAGAGTACCGGGTTCAATTTTTGAATACTCATTTGCACACTTATACTACAATCATTTATATTATACAACATGACTCATTGAATTATAACGGGGTGTAAGTTTAACAAATCGTTATCCACTTTTTTCAAACGAATTACCTTGAATGTGATAATGGCAAGTTTACCCTACTACCCTTCAAATTAAATATATGAAAAAAAGTGCAGTACAGTACTGTACACTGAATCATATGAATGCATAATAAATATGCAGTTGTATTCAAAAGAAGTCTAGTCTTAACACAAAAGTTGTACATGCAGCTAAGGCATGTTGTACGATATTTAATGTGTACGTCCATCTATTAACGGCTGACAAACATACCCGAGCCTGCCCTCCAAACTGCATTAAATCAAATGTTTGTGTACCTTATTAAAATAGATCCATGCATTAATATTATTTAAACGCAAAGCTAGTACGCATGAGGAAAGGTCAATTTAATAATAACAAGGTGTAATGAAAATAATACTGAATCACTGAATCACACGAATCATTGTTAAACCATTCAATCATTCAGTGCCACTACACATGTTTTAATTACTAACAGAGTCATAATCCGTCAAACAACACACTTTAGCTATCGTTTGAGTATAGAACGAATCATTTGTGTATAGAACCCTTCATTGCAAGTCATACATAAGTATAAGAATGCATTCATTTGCTGTTTAGACTCCATTCATGCAATGCTCATCCACACAAGTATTCAATAACTCCATTCATATGACTGTGTCAATGAAACCAGATTTAAATGTTTGCCTACCTAATGAGTGCGTGTATCCAAGAAAAAAAAAATATTTTGACATATTTATGTTGTGAAATATATGCTATTCAAAAAAATCCTGTACCTACAAACCTCTTCAAATTCCTTGAGTGGTCGAATATTAGCTAAAAAGAAAAATATGAATGATCCTTTATGGTTTATAAAGACTTAAACCACTTTGCATTGACATTTTAGTAATTTTTCCATATTTTTTAAACGTGCCCATTTTTATTTTTTTGTCGTTTTTTTTTAATATTTTAATTCGATTTAGTTAAATTAACTTTAAAGAGTTATAAAGCCATAAACTGTCAAAATACAGTTTGAAATCGAGGGTACTCATGAGACTTCGAAAAATTAATTAGAAAGAAAAAATTGCAGTGTCACATATACGAGAGTAGCTCCAGTAGTAAAAATGTAAAAAGGAACCACAAAATCATCTAATCAAAAATTCAGAAAAGTTGCCACCGTGATCCGCCTACAGAACTCCACTATTGCAACTTCTATTTTTTCCGCAGTCGAGAAACGATGCCAAGGTTACACTAAAAATCCATGTGAATCTATGGTCTCCAAGATAATAGGGTTTATATTGGATAACCATTGAAAGATATAAGTTGCCACCCTGATACGAATCTAGAAAACTACACTATTTCTAGAAACGATGGCAAGTTGATACTAAAAATCCTAGTGACTTAACATTTGATAGTCTTCAAGATCTCGTGAACCTACGAAAAATGGACGGGCATGACTACATCAATTCATCTTTTGATTCTGATGAAGAAGCCTCCATGTGACTGTTACATAGATTGGCTGTTACACCCTTGATAATCCATGGCAGGCTATAATGTAGATAGACGTTAGACCTTCTGGAATTAAGCCCATAAATTTAACACGAAATTAATCTAAAAACTTTTTCCACAAATTTTTATACGCTGTACCCATAGGGTCTTACTACAGCTTAAATGTGTATATTAGGCAGAGAAGCTGGGAAATACTTAATAAAGTTTACTTGATCAGCCTCAAAAGTCGAGTGGATTTAGAAATGCCCGTCTGTCTGGCTGTCCGTATGAATATCATGAACTTGGAGACTATCAGAGATATAGCTTTTAAGCTTAATATACTTCGAAGCTCATTTTTTCTTCTTCAGGTCACTTTTATTTAATAAACATGCTAAAGCCCCTCCCTTAGGGGAAACTAAGACTTACCATGCAAACCTATTCCTCATTCTGACTGTTCATTTTGTTACAATAGATACACAAAATTTGGAGAAACTTGCATCAATTCTTATAAAACATTCAGTTTAGATGCAGATTGGAACACAAGAAGGGGTAGCCTGCATATAAATCTGTGCCATTTTTTTGGGTTTTTTGTATGAAAAGATTTTGTGGTGTAGCTAGAAATGTCACGTTTGATGTATTTTACATCAATCCTAATAAAATAATCTATATAAGCCTAATTCGGAGCACTAACAGCGTAGCCTATATAGAAAAAATTAGTAAGATAGAGATATGTCCGTCTGTCTGGCTGGCTATGGAGAACAAGATCTTGGTAACTATAAAAAATATAGCCTTCAAGTTAAGATGTTTCATGTCTTCTATTCTTTCTTCAGATAGGTGGTTTTCTCTTTAAGGGGAAGTACCCATTGAAACGTGCCCCTAAAGTATTTCTTTTTAAGAGCCTATAAAATCAAATTTTTATTTTTTATTTTGTTTTATTTTTACCATCAACATTTTTTACAAATAAAAAAAAATTTATATACAAGAGGTGAATTCCAAATAAAATTCAACACACAATTGTGAATGACAAATTTGTTTAGAGGTGAAAAAGGGTTGAATTAAACAGCTGATTAGCGAATAAATTAAAGTTTAAATAATATTTATTAATTGAAATGTAGAGGTAACGTGGTGTTGTTGTTGTCTAGCAAAAAATTAGAAGAACCTTAACTTGTCTTGTTGTTAAAAAAAAAACATAAAAAATCAAAAGCCAAAAATACTTTAAGAAAATAGTGAAAAAGAAAAACTAGTTTAATGAAAACAGAAATAGTTTATGCATTACCACAATTAATAAAATTATTAATTAAGTACAATATTTAAAATTTATTATTAAAATAAATTATATATATATATATACAAATTGAAAAATAAATATTTAAATGTTTAAGCCGTGTGCAGAACTGTCAAAGAATGTTTAACTTAAAAAAAAATTGATATGAACATTCTGTCAGTTGCGCACTCGGCTTGAGCTTGAATTTGGCACCATAAACAAAACACTTATTTAGCTACAAAATACATATATAAATGTTAATGTTAGTTTATGTATTGTACATATATATACAAGTATGAATGCTATGATAAATTAAGTTTTTAATTTCGTTTAAAAAGCTGCAATAATTGATTTGAATATTTAAAAGCAGTCGAGTATTGCAGCCAAAGAAATAATAATAAGAAGAAGTTATTTACAAGCTCACCTGCCCACTAATCAAAAAAAAAAAAATATTGCTTAATTTTAATTTTTTTAATATTTTATGCTATTAATTTTTCTTTCTCTTAATTTCATAAAACAATTATAAAAAAAATTAAATCAATTGCCAAACACACAAAAATACAACAAATTCAACAGACAACCACACTTGCACATGAGAGTGCGCACGATGATCTGGGCAATCTGTTGTGGCAACAAGAGGCCACCGAATTTCTGGAACAGTTTCCACGCACAAATGCAACACAGCGGCGTCGGCCAGTGCCGCCATTGCGACAAAGTTCAAGCGCCAGTGCAATCTATCGCAATGCCAATGCAACGCTGAATAAACGCGCCAGTGGTGGTGAGTTACTAACCATGCAGCAGAGGCATCAGCGTGACCTATTTAGTGGTGACTTGGGTATACCGGAAATTAATACACATGTCGGTAGCGTAGTACATACCTTCGAGACAATGGCACTGCAGCGACGTCTGGCAGAGCAACAGGCCAAGCAAGAACAGCAACAACAGCTGCAACAAGAAAGTAAGTATTTGTATAAGCAGGAGGCTGCCAGCACCATTTTGGGTAATACCACAAGCAGTCGCTATAATAAACTAAAACGCAAATCGCACGAATCGCGACAAAAGCTAATGCAGCAGTTGCACAAACAACAGCTGGAGCAGCAACATCTACTAACCATACCCATTGCTGGTAAGCTAACCAATAGTTGTAGCACACAAACGTTAGCATCACATCTAGCTGAACTCGCAGCAGCCGGCAGTTGCACGACAACACAACAATCCACTTCACAGCAGCAACAGCATATACTGGCGGAATCACGCAGCTTACATGGCGGTGAAGAGCGACGGCGCAGTGGACGTTATGCAAATATTGATGAGGACTACCGCAAAAATCTATTTGGCACACTAACACGCAAACAAGAGACACCGAATGCAGCACAAACAAACAGTACACAGAACTCCAGCGATGATGAGCTACAGGATGAAACATATATAGTGAATGCTGCCTTTGATGAAATCTTTGCAGGCTATAGTGGCATTGAAGATGAGCCAGATGAAGTTGAAGATGAACAAATGTTGGTTAGTCTTAGTGAATTAGATGATGAGGTATTCGCTAGTAGACCGGTGACCGCTGCTACAACACCAACACGCATAACGCTCGCCGGTTGTACACCGAAACGTGTCACAGCCGTGCAACACAAGAAACAAGCAGCACCTGCACCACCGCCAGCGCCTGCAACACGTCAAATAGTACCACTCAAACAACGTTCAACAACATTAAGCAATCTTTTCGAACGTTTACGCAGCAGCACACCTACGACGACGAAGACTACAACAGTTAGCAACAAAAAACGCTTGCTAAAAAAACTGCCCACCGAGAATCAATTGAAGCTAGGTCAATTGGGTGATATGAAAAAATATGCTGCACAAATGAATCTCAAAGAAACAACTTCAATTCCGCCGGCTGTAGGCAATACTGTAGATACTGCAGCTGCTGCTGATGCCGATTTTAATCGTGGCTCAACTTTGAGTCAATCGTTTGTGCGTCAATTGAAAAAAGCTTCGTTTAAGAAAACACGCGCACCTCCAGCACCGCCACCGAAGCCGCTCAAGAAATTATCACATGCCGGTGCCAATGTTGCACATGTGAGTCCTCTACGTAATGTGCTCATCTTTCCCAAACGTTCAAAATCGGCTAATGAGCTGCTTTTGGATGATTTAGCCGTGCAGGCGCGTAATTATTATCGCAAGCAGAGTGAGACTAATGTGGATACATTGGTAGCCGCTGAGTATAATAGTTTAGCCATGCTATAAGCATTTAAGCAAGAAGATAATATTTGCAGTTTAAGATTTTAATCCGCTCAAATGTTTTACTGTTATTTTTATGTGCATTATTATAACATTTCGCCATTCACCATGAATTCATTGTGACTGATTTATATACCCTTCACACAGTGTATGAGATGAAGCTTTTGAGTAGTCAACGGAGACCCCAAAAATTATAAGTGAGTAGCTTCGTGACTTGAAACCGTATGTCAGGCTGTCTGTCTGTCTATATGCATTTATCGGCAAATCTTTATATACTTATATTCTTATATAGGTGAATGTCACTGACCTGCTCCTAAACGACTGGACCGATTTTGATGAGCATTGCCCCCTCTGATTCGGACAAAAAATTATAGAATTACTTCTCCCGGTTAACATGCATACCAAAATGTCGTCTCTGTACCTCAAATGGATTCAAAGATATGATAAATATTTTATATCGCTTTTATGTAGAGGAGTTCTAACGGGGTATCCTCCTCTCCAATTTTTATCAAACCAAATAGGCATACTTCAAGTGGAAGCAAAAATATGACCAATATTGTTTACTGTTTATATAATGTTGGGTTATCGACACCTCCGATTTTAGGAAAAAATGCATTTGTTCTTCGTTACATACAATTTTTGCACATTTTGTAAAATTTGGTTCAAAGTCTTCCGGAGACTTGTATATTACATGGGTACCATTGGATAGCTCTAAGTTTCGGCTATTCATTTTATCCCCATGTTTCATCGGAATAATGTACCGTTAACATAAGAACCTCCTATGGAATAAATGCACTCGTTCTTCGTTTCATAAAATTTTTGCACATTTTGAAAAATTTTTTTCAAAGCTTACAGAGACTTACATTTGACATAGGTACCATTGGATACGTCTAAGTTTCGGCTATCCATTTTATTACCATATTTTATCGGAATAACGTGCCGTTAACGAAACAATCCCTTACGAAAAAATGGCTTACAGAAACTTGCATATGACATGTGTACCATTGGATAGGTCTAAGTTTCGGCTTTTCATTTTATCCCCATGTTTCATCGGAATAATGTACCGTTAACGTAAGAACCTCCTATGGAATAAATGCACTCGTTTTTCGTTTCATAAAATTTTTGCACATTTTGAAAAATTTTGTTCAAAACTTACAGAGACTTGCATATGACATGGGTACCATTGGATAGGTCTAAGTTTCAGCTATCCATTTTATCCCAATGTTTCATCGGAATAACGTACCGTTACCGAAACAATCCCTTATGGAAAAAATGTATTCGTCCTTCGTTGCATAAAATTTTTGGAAACTTTGAAAAATTTTGTTCAAAGGCTTACGGAGACTTGGATATGACATGGGTACCATTGGATAGGTCTAAGTTTCGGCTATTCATTTTATTCCCATGTTTCATCGGAATAGCGTACCGTTAACGTTACAGCCCCCTATGGAAAAATGCATTTGTTCTTCGTTGTATAACATTTTTGCACATCACATTATCACAACTGTATTATAGCGCAACTATCACCCAGCTGAAGGTATTGCAAGCACCAAACTCAAACTTCGGTAAATCTAGACTAGTTAAAGGAGCATAAGTAGTACTGGAAGAACTTCGGCATTTGGGCCACATTTTCAAACAACAGCAAGTTTACAGGCTTGCTAGAAACGGTGTATCTATAATAGGACCAAAGCATTGGAAGACACAATCCATAAAGAAACTAATAAGTTGACGAAATATGACTAAAGAAAGAAAAGATTTTTCTTGGGAGTTACGACCCGAGCAGTTTAAAAATCAACAAGATATACGTTAAGTCGGACAAGAAGAGCCACAGGCCAATGTCAACTAAGAAAAAAAATATATGTATATAAGCTGCTAAACAATTTAAAATAACGTGTGCAGGGTATCAGTGCTTCGGTTGCACCGAAGCTAACACATATATTTTCACATTTTTTTGCATTTCATTACGCCATTCACCATGAATTCATTGTGACTGATTTTACCAATTAATTCCTTGTCAAAACCAAAGCAGCAAGTGTCATCGTGTCACTAAATTTCGACTGATTTTAAATATTTTTTTTTTATATACATATTTAATAAGCTTTACTTATATAATATTCAACAGCAGCAACATTTTTATAAGCAGCAACAAACAAAGTAAAGCCTCACCCGCCGCCATATTATTGAGAAGCATATTTTGGATTATATTGCCATACTTGAAAAAGTTTTTTGAAATACTAAATTATGTTTAAAAGTTTGGTTTTTTTGCAAAAATAAAAACAAAATTAAAAAAATTATTATTAACAATATTAATGTACAAAAAATTATTAAAAATAAAAAAGAATCAAAAGAATACTAGTATTTTAAAAAACGTAATTTAATAAACTATTAACTAATGCATGTTAAATATTTAATTAATTTATTTAAAAAATAATCTTTGAAGAAAAAAAATTATATAAAAAATATAAAAAAATAAATAAATTTGTTGTAAATTTAAGTTAATATTATAAACTGTAAACTTAAGAAATGAAAAATACCACAAAAAAAATTATATATACAATTACTAAATATTTATGTGCATGCAATAAAAAATTAAATAAATAAATCTATTTGGAATTTTTATTAAATGAAAAGTGAAAAGGTAAGAGTTTTTTTTTTCCTGGGCTAGAGATATACATATATCTAGAATAATTGAGAGCGGCATCAAAAAAAAAAAAACAAGATGAAGAAGTCTACCAGAGAATATTATTACACTGTTGCAAGGACAACTCAAATAGATCATTAAGAAACCATTCTTTTCAGCCTTTTTAATAACTTCGACTTAGTAAATTAGTCCTATAGATTGAATTATATTGAAATATATAAGATGTTCTTCGGAGAAAAAACAATAAACATTACAAAACAGATCCTAGCTGTCCTTTGTTTTCTTTGTTTTCCTTTTCAACAAATTAAACTAATGTCAATAATTTGCAACCGCTAGAAACTTAATATGCTCTGCAGGTAAATTATAATATTTAGTGTCATAAAATTTATGACCTCCAAATACACTGCTTAAACATCTTTCGCTAATCGCTAATTTTGACCTGCAGCTGTTAGTTTTTTATGACAGCAATTTACAAATTAGTAGATAAAAACTACCTGTTTTCATATTCGCGCCTATATAAAGCTGGAACCCAGAAGAGTCTGCACATCAGTTTAAAAGTTTTATTCAAACGAGCAACATCGAGCAATTTAAAAAATAATTCAAAATGAAGCAATTTGTGGAAAACTTACAAAGGAAATTGGAGACCTGTAATACCATGCTATTAAGCAACAGAATTTCAACAAATAATGGCATAGAGTGGTTAAATAATTTCTGCTCTGAAATGTTTAAATTTGCTTCCGATTTTCATCAATATTTGTCGAAATGTATGGATGGTGCTTATGTCCGAGGCAATATGCACGTGGAGATAACATTTCTATGTCTATATCAGATGATCACCTGCATCAGACAACTGGAAAACACCATACGTGCCGAGCAAGCAAGTGGCACACCTGTAGCAGCAAAGCAACACTTCATCGAGAGGATACATTGGTGTCTCAAACGATTGCATGTGTCGCTGCGTGTGCTCGTCAAAGATCCTGTGGGAAGTACACAGATACCATTGGAAGAACACACATTTCTAGAATTGATGGATTTGATACTACAACATTTGTCCGTCTTCAGTGAGGAGACAATTACTGCGGATAAAGTACCAACTCATATGGGAACTGACAATTTACGCTCGGTTGTGGATCTATTATTGAGCCATGTGCTGGCATTTGCAAATGTTGCACTGCACGCGGATAAAAAGGCAATTATTGCACTCTGTCAAAGACTACTGAGCGAATGCATGTCCTTCGAAAGGGAATGTAAGTCGCATAATGAACCGAACTATAGCAATCTAAAGCTGAAAGCCATCTCCATGGAGAACGCACTCTATCATCTGGAGTCATTCATAAACGAAACACTACTTCGTTTAGTTTTTACATGCTTCCAGGACATGGAATTGATCTCGATTGATAATTTGCGCAAAACTATACGAAATTCGGATCCAGATGATTCTTCTGTAAATGATTTGATTGACGATTTCGATGGAAATATTGATCGCATGACTCAAATTGGCATATTTGCGATTGCATTTGCACCGGATATGAAGACGAGAACCAAAGTGCGCAGCTGTTTGGCTTCGCTCGAAGCATTGGATGCGTATATATTACCAGCGCTACAGAATGCTAAAAGTTCTACTGGTATACACTCGGAAATACTAGAACAACATTACAACGAAGAGGTTGCAGTGTTCCGGCGTATCATACAAGAAGTAATCGACAGTTCAGCATTCATAACGTCTTATCTTGAGCTGTTGCAACAGTGTTTACCTGCAGTGGAGAAACGCTTTCACAAGGAGCGTTTGCAGGAAATGGCGAAATTGGGTGAAATTCTATACGCGCACTTTACGGTTAAAGCGAATTACAAGGCGCTGAGCGAGCCACATGCGACTCAAAAACTTGAGCAATTTAAAAAGTTTGGTTTAATGCTGAGCGAGTGCAAGGCAATACTTATGTGTGCAGACCAAGTAGAACCGGCTCGCATAATTAAACGTTTCAAAATTCTACGTTCCGTGCTGTCGAAATTCCGTGACATGCTCAGCCCTTGTGTCGTTGTGGGAGCTCAACAAAGGCAGAATAAATCATCAACAATTAATTCTGGCGTCTTGAGTGAATCTCAATTGATGTTCGATTCAATGGACATAACACCTTCCACACGCGCCTTGAATGAATCTCAATTGTTGTTCGATTCAATGGACATAACACCTTCCACACGCAGCATTTTGTATTCTAAGGGCAAAACTATGCAACCTAAACATTCCAATTTAATGCCAGAAACAACGCGCGCTTTCCAAAGTAAATTAGCCAATATTTCTGGAGGCCAAAAACCGAATGTTCACCGAAAAGAAAGCCTGCGAACAGCCATGTTTAAGCGCCAAACAAAGGAGCAGCTGAGCGCTGAGGGTGAACTGGAAGGAAACAATAAAACTATTGATCAGACAAGTATTGATATTTCGGAAATATTGAACGAACTCAATCAGAGTATGAAATCAAACTGAATACGACAACATAATAACTATTTTTTGTATAAGAAATCAAGATAGTAAATAAATAATAAAAAAATTAATAATACATAATAATAAAAAAATCAAGCATATTCTTTGTATTTCTCAAAATTCCAACAGGAATCAAGCACACCCAGTAAAACCTGTAACTTAAGTTTGTATTAAATAATTGTATTGAATAATGTATTAAATAAGTTATTTTTATTAATTTAAGATGTAACATATAAGAAAATTTATTTTACAAAAACCCAGAAAGAAGGGATGGATGCACCACATTGAACACTAGTTATCTGAATAGGAAAGCCGGTTCCGGTTTCCGGTTTTATATGCACGAACATATGGTTCCGGGCAAAGATTGCCAGCCTATCGCCGGTTTTTATTTTTGCCGTCGGGCGAAAGAATAGTCTTAAAAATGAGTGAGAGAAGTTAAATTTCGATACAGATATATTATTACAGTATTTAACTGCCGAAATTATGTACGATTTTAATATTATTTTCAGTAGTTTCTGTAGACAGATGTGAGAGATAAACACAGACTTAAGAGGAACAACAATGGTCAGACTATTTGCTATGAATGAACTTTGAACAGATGGCTCAACAGAAGGGTTAGGTTCAGGTTCTACTGCTGCTGTGTCAGCTATAAAGGGATCAATATATGACAACAGAGCAGTATTCAACTAACACCAAGAAATTATTGGTAGCACTTGTTGACGGTTCAAAGTTGAGATCAGGCCTAATATTTTTTGTGTCAATTACCATTCGTAGCAACATTGACTAAATAGTTCCAACATTGCCGACAAGACAGATTATTACGAACGGAGTTAAAGATAATGGAGCGTTTATATGCATGATCGGAGTTACAACTTCATCCTGTGACGGCTTATACTTAGGAGATTTTTTCTTTTCTTTTGTTTAGGAAAAGTACGTAAATATTTAATATCATTGAAGGATTATTCTAGTTCAAAAAGTTTATTATTCATGACTTTATATCCACGCTGAAGCTCAGAGAAACAATGCCTCACTTGATCTACAATGAAAACAAGTCATATGCAGACCTTTGCGGTAATTAATAATGTCTAAAACGAAGCCATTGAAACCAATACAATACAAAGGCTCAACATTGTCGGAAGGTATTGAACAGTACAACTTATTTTCACTGCAAGTCCTGAATCTAAGAAGTGATTTTTTTATTAGTTTTAAAAGGGGTGGAGCGTCGGCAAAAACAAAAAATTTTAAATTATGTTTTGAGGAGTGTTCAAACCACGTTTTTTCCATAAAAAAAAACTAATAAATTGCAGAAAAACTGATTTATTTCAAAAATAAATTTTGTAATATATTCCTACCTGGTGTGATTCTCAGGGTTTTCCATAATTTGTAATTTCCTGGACCTACCAACTTCTTAATTATATTATTTAGCACATCGGCTTGTCAAAGTCATAAAAACTGGTTGCTTTCAGGATTTCCAAAAACTCTACACCATCGCAACTTGAACATAGCTTCGAGGCATTTGCACAGCTTTCTGTATATGGTCATATTCAATGGAAGTAGATATTTTCATTTCATCGAAAGACAAAACGCACAGTTTGTGGTCCTCTGAAATGTCCTCAGCATTCTTCGATAATTGAAATACGAAATACGAGGTTGGACATCAAATGTTGCCAGTTTTGCAGCGTTTTTTCCACAGGAAGAGGGAACCTGTTTTTGTAAAGGTGTCGGTAGGCGCGTGGACCAGCAGCACGAAGGCAAATATGATGATGATTAATTAGATAGCCAGGCACGGATTGTGTGGCACATTCTGGGAATATGTGCGGATGCTTCTGACATCCAAAATAGAAGCAAATGTAGCTTTTCTAAGTGCTCACGTTAATATTCATTCTAATGTTGATAAACTAATTCGAAGACTTAACCTAACCAGAGATAAATCAACCATTGTGCATCGTACATAGAGATACTGGATACCATAGGTACTTCAATACTAAGACGGTCCTTCAATTGTGCTTAGATCCCCCATGGAAGCTATGTGTTTGCTGGAGCTGTGAAAAAGGGTATACATACTAAGTTTGTGCAAATGTATGTATGTAACAGGCAGCTCATAGCTCATACAGCTCGTGCTTTTTATGGGACCATAGGTCAAAAAATCATATGTAGCATCTTTATCGAAAACTCCCAAAGGCGTCTCATTACGTTCTGTCAAAATTTATGCTTCTGCGACATACATTAGTTTCGTTTTATTGTAAGTATTTGGGTACTTTTTTGAACTTTTTGGTCTGAACGCAAACTGATACTATCCTATCCGTGCACCTGACTATGTTTTCAGCCGTTTGCACAGAACGCGAGGCACAATTTTATATTCGATTGAAAGAAGACATCCTTAGTTGACCCAAACAGCAGACAGAATAAAGAATACAGATTCTAATAGTTGAACCATTTCTTGCACAACAGTTTATTCGCCGCCAGTCTTGAATAAAGCAGCTAGTAGCTCCGCGAAGCCTTCGCTTTGTTTATTTAAGCATTTTAAATAACTGAGTCAACCCGATCATAGTTCGGTAACAGACTCCACCATTTTTAGTGATTACTTTGCATCTGTTGCCAGTCTACCGTTTTCGTATTTGCAGAAGTAACTCCGGGCTTAAAACCATCATTCAAAAGCTGGAACCTTTGCTAGACTTTTCGAGTTTCATTTCTTTCGTATAATCTCTCAACATATTTATGCTCACGCCATTAATCTCCAATGTATTTTCCTTTACTAAACAGGAAAGCCATACAAATTGTTTCTAGCTTCAATGAAAAATGTCTTCAGTATGTAATTCTTCCTTGGTGGACTAAAATCTTTGGAATACTATGTAGTAGATATGAAGGTCTGAAGGTCAATTAGTCTTATATATGTTGATATGTTGAAATATTTGAGATTATATTTGGAATAAAAATTATACAAAAGGGATCCTAACTATCGAAAAAATTAAACAAGCGGGACCTAACCTAATTATCAAAAATAGTGGCAGCTCCGGTTGGGTCGTTAGGGACTCAAAAAACTATTTGTGTACAATTAAAATAATTTTCCCTTTAAATTAAACTAACGCCACTTCAATGTTTTACAACTCAATGTGCTGTGCAGGTAAACTATAAATATTTAGAGCCATAAAATTAATAACCAGAAAATACACTCTTAAACATCTGTTGTCCCTATCAATAATTTGCAAATTTGACCTGCAAGTTTGTTTTTTATGACAGCAATTAAAAAATTAGTAGATAAAAACTACCTGCTTCATATTCGCGCCTATATAAAGCTGGAACCCAGAAGGGTCTGCACATCAGTTTAAAAGTTTTATTCAAACGAGCAACATCGAGCAATTTAAAAAATAAATCAAAATGCATCAATTTGTGGAAAAATTACAAAGGAAATTGGAGACCTGTAATACCATGCTATTAAGCAACAGAATTTCAACAAATAATGACATAGAGTGGTTAAATAATTTCTGCTCTGAAATGTTTAAATTTGCGTCCGATTTTCATCAATATTTGTCTAAATGTATGGATGGAGCTTATGTCCGAGGCAACATGCACGTGGAGATAACATTTCTATGTCTATATCAGATGATCACCTGCATCAGACAACTGGAAAACACCATACGTGCCGAGCAAGCAAGTGGCACACCTGTAGCAGCAAAGCAACACTTCATCGAAAGGCTACATTGGTGTCTCAAACGATTGCATGTGTCACTGCGTGTGCTCGTCAAAAATCCTGTGGGAAGTACACAGATACCATTGGAAGAACACACATTTCTAGAATTGATGGATTTGATACTACAACATTTGTCCGTATTCAGTGAGGAGACAATAACTACGGATAAAGTACCAACTCATATGGAAACTGACAACCTACGCTCGGTTGTGGATCTATTATTGAGCCATGTGCTGGCATTTGCAAATGTTGCACTGCACGCGGATAAAAAGGCAATTATTGCACTCTGTCAAAGACTACTGAGCGAATGTATGTCCTTCGAAAGGGAATGTAAGTCGCATAATGAACCGAACTATAGCAATCTAAAGCTGAAAGCCATCTCCATGGAAAGCGCACTCTATCATCTGGAGTCATTCATAAACGAAGCATTACTTCGTTTGGTGTTTACATGCTTCCAGGACATGGAGCTGATCTCGATTGATAATTTGCGCAAAACTATACGAAATTCGGATCCAGATGATTCTTCTGTAAATGATTTGATTGACGATTTCGATGCAAACATTGATCGCATGACTCAAATTGGCATATTTGCGATTGCATTTGCACCGGATATGAAGACGAGAACCAAAGTGCGCAGCTGTTTGGCTTCGCTTGAAGCATTGGATGCGTATATATTACCAGCGCTACAGAATGCCAAAAGTTCTACTGGTATACACTCGGAAATACTGGAACAACACTACAACGAGGAGGTTGCAGTGTTCCGGCGTATCATACTAGAAGTAATCGACAGTTCAGCATTCATAACGTCTTATCTTGAGCTGTTGCAACAGTGTTTACCTGCAGTGGAGAAACGCTTTCACAAGGAGCGTTTGCAGGAAATGGCGAAATTGGGTGAAATTCTATACGCGCACTTTACGGTTAAAGCAAATTACAAGGCGCTAAGCGAGCCACATGCGACTCAAAAACTTGAGCAATTTAAAAAGTTTGGTTTAATGCTGAGCGAATGCAAGGCAATACTTATGTGTGCAGACCAAGTAGACCCGGCTCGCATAATTAAACGTTTCAAAATTCTACGTTCCGTGCTGTCGAAATTCCGTGATATGCTGAGCACTTGTGTCGTCGTGGGAGCTCAACAGCGGCAGAATAAATCATCAACAATTAATTCTGGCGTCTTGAATGAATCTCAATTGATGTTCGATTCAATGGACATAACACCTTCCACACGCAGAATTTTGTATTCTAAGGGCATAACTATGCAACCTAAACATTCCAATTTAATGCCAGAAACAACGCGCGCTTTCCAAAGTAAATTAGCCAATATTTCTGGAGGCCAAAAACCGAATGTTCACCGAAAAGAAAGCCTGCGAACAGCCATGTTTAAGCGCCAAACAAAGGAGCAGCTGAGCGCTGAGGGTGCACTGGAAGGAAACAATAAAACTATTGATCAGACGAGTATTGATATTTCGGAAATATTGAACGAACTCAATCAGAGTATGACATCAAACTGAATACGACAACATAATAACTATTTTTTGTATAAGAAATAAAGGTAGTGAATAAAAAAAAAAAAAAAACAATATTATTTGTATTTCTTTAAATTCCAACAGGAATCAAGTATACCCAGTATAGCCTTGAGCTTTAAATTTTAATTAAATATTTTATTTTTATTATTGTACCAAATATGAAAATTTATTTTATAAAAACCCAGAAAGCAGAAACTTACTTTTATAAATGCAGCACATTAAACACTAGTTTTCTGAATAGGAAAGTCAATATTCGAAGAAAAATAATCATCCAAATGAGTGATAATAAATTTAAATGACGAGAAATCCTGACGCATTTTTTTTAAAGGAATTTAAATATCGAATCGGAAGATCAGACTTGAAAGTTAAACATTTTTTCTTTTTTGAGACAAAACTGCCATTTCTCGGGTTTTTAATAAATTAGTAATATCGTTAAACGCAATACGTAAAGGATATACATTTTTTACATATACATACATATTGGTTACACAAATCAGAACATATTTTTGTTTTAATTTCAAACTCAAAAAATTAAAGTACGTGCTTTGTTATATACACATTTGTTGGACGCACGAATACTTTGAACAAACGTATGGGCAAATGTTCCTGCAGGATTTGTGGTCTCTGTTCAAAACGCCATTTCACAAGAAACAGCAGACTAAAAAAATATATGTACTTTAATCATATAATTATGCAAAGATTTTTTTCAATTTTACTTACAAACGCTGTAGACCGCAAATTTTCCAATAGGATGTACCCTTACACTGCTCATATTTAAACCAATCTTCAGGAGATTTATTAGCGGCCACATCTGCAAACCATTGTGTCCAGTCAAAACCATGCGTATGCTCCTCTTTCACCCAGTCCAGATAAGCAAATTGATTTTGTAGCGCAAAATACGGCACATGCACCTTAAAAGTTGTCAGATTCATAAATTCCAGCACAAAGAGAAACTCATGCGTACGGGATTGTGTCAAAGCGTAAAGTTTATCCACACCAAGAAAATATTCGCCAGCACCGATATCATTATAGCCATTGCGATATTCCTTGGCAGTACGCGGTGTGCCATTGTATCGCTGCAGCACCAATGTCCAGCCACCGTCTTCAAGCAACTGCTCGCAATAAACTAAAAAGGGTTTGCTATGCTCCTCCAATTGTATTGTCAAGTAGCCATTTTCAGTGGTTAGTGCGCAGTTTAGCAGCATATTAGTATTTTTCATGGAGCCTAATGCAACCGTCATATTGCCGAGCACCTCATTTTGTTTCTGAATATTTTAATAAAAAGAGTAAAATAAGCTTGGTTGGGTCTATAGTTATCCGATCTGGAGCTATGCATATTTTTTTACTTACAGTAAGTTTCTCGCTAAGATTACGCACGGCTGTTGTTAGATCTCGATTGCTGTTTCAAAATAGAAAGAGATACAAATTAAAATTTTAAGTAATATAGTAGAAAATGTCAAACTTACGTTCTTGCTGGTAAAGTTACATGAACGCCCGCCAGACAAGATTGTACGCCGATAGCCAAAATGGCTACAAAGAGCTGCAGTTTGCAGTGTAGAACCATGTTGCAATTGTAGCACTGTCAAATTTTGGGCGTAGTCTCCTAAATTTAAAGCTTCGAGCAGCGCTTGTTAGATAACCTTAATCGCATATTTAATTGTTTTTTGCAAACTTGCGCAAATTAAAAACTGATAACGGTTGACCACAAAAAGCATGAGCAGCAACAGCCATTCACTTGCAAACTAATCATTTTTGCTGTATAAGGTTGGCAATAATGCTTTACAAAGCATTGTAAAAAGTAAGAAGAGGGAGCGTGATAAACAATTTTACAAATTCAAAAAACGTAGTTTCAACATGGACACGTTTAGTTTTTTACAGAAAATGCCTAAAATCGAGTTACATGCACATCTAAATGGTTCACTTAATATCGAATCCATACGTGAACTAGGTGAGCAACTTTACGGTGCAAATACGGCAGACTTTAATACGCTATGCCAGCAGTTTATCAACTTTGATAACAGCAATCTCAATGATTGTTTCAAGAAGTTTCAGTTTATGCACGAATTTACTGCCACACGTAAAGGACTTTCGTTGGCCACACAACTGGTCATACGTGATTTCGCTAAGGATAATGTTATATATCTGGAACTACGCAGCACACCAAAGGCAAATGCGCATATGACCAGACGTCAATACGTAGAATGCGTATTAGAAGCAATCAAAAATGCGCGTCTATTATATGGCAATTTGCAAGTAAAACTAATGCCCTCCATTGATCGCAGTCAACCACTGACAGATGCACAGGAAACTGTCGCATTGGCACTTGAATATATGCAGCGTGAACCTACTTTGATAGCCGGCTTAGATTTAAGTGGCAATCCAAGTATTGGCGACTTCAACGATTTTCTACCGCTGCTGAAGCAAGCGCGTGCCGGTGGCTTAAAGCTGGCATTACACTGTGCCGAAATCGACAATGCTACAGAAGTAGCGGCCATGGTTGCCTACAACGGCATGTCACGCTGTGGACATGGTACTTTTCTGACTTCGACACAAATTGAAGAACTGAAAGCGCGTAATGTAGCTATTGAATGTTGCCTAACGAGTAATGTAAAATCGGCAACGGTAAGCAGCTACAATGATCATCATTTAAAGCGCATCATGGAGGCTGCATGCCCCACGGTACTGTGTACAGATGATAGTGGTGTCTTTGACTCTACGCTGACGCAAGAATTCAATATAGCAGCGCAGACGTTTAACTTAAGCCGTGAGCGTTGCTTAGAGTTGACAATGAATGCAGTACAGCATATCTTTGGCAACGGAGCAGAGAAACTGGAATTACAACAACAGATTTTACAATTTCGCTTACAAAACTTGTGATAAATATTTAATAAAATTGTTTTCATAAATTCATATTTAATCGTTATTAATCAATTTATCTAGCGCTTAACTAGCATACATATTGTGTGTCACAGCTCGTTTATTAATGCTCGTGTTCATACAACTAAGTTACCATGTTGCTGTGCCGCATGCTGCACCAAGAGATGACGTCGTGAAAAATGTTTTTTGCATTTGGGGCATTCGTGTAAGCGTCCAGTATGAATTTGAACATGACAATGTAACGAGCTTAGCTGTGTAAAACTTAGGCTGCAGTAGGAACACTTATATGGTCTTTCACCCGTATGTGTACGCATATGTACTTGCAATAAAAAGACACGTGCAAATCTTTTACCACATTCCGTACAAATGTGTGGTTTTTCGCCAGTATGCCTGGCTACATGTCGTCTCATATTGCTTTCATCGGTAAAGGCTTTCTGGCAAAAGGAACACTTGTAAACTCGGACGCCAGCATGTACTCTTGTATGATAATCTAGACAGCCTTTAGTTTTGAAGGTTTTTGCACAGATGTCACAAACGAAGGGACGTTCGCCGGTATGAATACGTATGTGCGTGTCCAATGCAAATCTTGTAGGAAATGGTTTGTTGCAATGACGGCAATGTAGACTATTGTTTTTGGTGCGTTGCTGTTCTATGTAGCCAATATCAGCCTTATGTTCCCTTACTAGATGCCGCTCAAAACAGTGTGTATGTTTAAAAGCAGCGCCGCATATTTTGCACCTTAGTATTTTGGCATATTGCGTTGAGGCACGTTCGGCTGGTGCTGTAACCGTTGGCTCCAAGTTAGACGTTGTGGCTGAAGTTTCTGTTGTTGCTGTGGTTGGAGCTAAGTCAAGCGTTTCTACATCAATTTGTGCCGGATCATAGCTTTGATTAGTTGGCGTTGTAGCCTCTTGTGCTGATATATTGTGCGTTTCTATTGCTGCATATTCAAGTTCTGCCGGCTCTGTTTCAAGTATTTCCAAATGCTCCATATCCTCTGGATCAAGTTCAAGTTCTACCGGCTCTGTTTCAACTATTTCCAAATGCTCCATATTCTCTGGATCAAAAATTATAAAACTATCATCATGTGTAGATTCCACCACAACTGTATGCGTTGTGGTGTCCTCAGTCATTATTTCAGTGCTGTCTGGAGACACATTCTCCATATTCAGTTGCCCAGCTTCCTCACTTTGGTTCAGGGACGCCATATTGGTTTCAAGTTTAGCTGCAGCCTCTATCTGACTGAGCTTCTCCTTCGTTCTGGCGCATCTTCTGCGAAATTTTGCTGATAACAACAAATCACTGGTACAATTTTGACACAAATACTTGGGAAATGGATCCGTTTTGTCAACCTAGCGAGTGTAGTTAAGCAAAATCGTTAAATAGTTTTAAAAACAAAAATAAAATTTTTGCTCACCTTTAAATCACCGCAGGTTTCAAGTAACATACTAAGATCTGTCTGCAAATTACCTACCTGTTCATATAAGTACACCATTATTTCGTCCTCTTGCAGACAGACACGACAAAGTAGGTCATGCATATCGGTATTCATTATTATAGACAAATACTTATTTTAAAAATTACAGAAATTACAAAGATAAAATCCAACATGCGCTCAAGTGCTGTAATTGTCATTCACTGTGTAAGACTGAATTGTTCAACAGCTGTTGACAAATAAAACTGTGACTGTCACAAAAAGAAGCAGTGGAATACAAAGTAATTCAATATATCCTTATTCCAGTCGAGAAAACCATGTCGGACGCACATTTGGATGCACCGCCTTCGGTGCGTCTAACCAACGATGATTTTCGTAAATTAATCGCAACACCACGTGCACCACCAACGGGTAGCGCCAGTGGTTCATTAGCCACCGCACAGTTTGCTACACCAGCATCGGTCAATGAAAAGAAAAAGGTACACAGCAGTGCCGGCGGCAGCAGTAGTGGCAGCAACAGCGCCGAACGCAATGATTTACGTCGCAAAAAGAAAAACTATTATGCAGCGCTTAAGAAACAAGAGGACATTAAGCTACAAGAACTCTCCGAGAAGTATAGAGATCGTGCACGCGAACGCCGCGATAATTCAAATCCAGACTACCAAACTGCTGCCACACCAGGACACGGTAATACAAATGCATACCGTGCAGTGGCACCCGATCTTAAATCAGGTTTTGATGCTGCCGAACGTAGGCGCCGCATTATACAAGAATCCAAGTTCTTGGGTGGTGATATGGAACATACGCATTTGGTAAAGGGTCTCGATTATGCGCTGCTACAAAAAGTTCGCTCCGAATTGGTAACAAAAGAAATGGAGGAAGAAGAGAAAGCTGCAGCGGTAGCACGCGAAAAACTTGCAGAAGCAGCAGCAGCTGCTGCAGCTGCAGAACAATTGGAGGCAGAACGTCGCGAATCGGAGGATATTAATGCTATTAATGGTACGGTAGCGCGTAATGTCTATAATCTAATACAAGCGCGTCGCTCCAAAGAAGTGCCACGCAATGAACTCTTTGCACCGGGACGCATGGCTTATGTTATTGATTTGGATGATGAAATGGGCGAAACCGATATACCGACAACATTGAAACGCTCGAAATTCGAGGTGCCTGTTAATTTGGAGAATATTGCTACGCTGACAACCAATGATATTGTCATTAATAAACTATCACAAATTCTTAGCTATCTGCGTGCCGGTGGGCGTAATAAGAAGAACAAAAAACGTGACAAAGATAAGCCATTGTTCTATGAAAAGGAAATGGAGGAGGTACGTGCCGGACGCGGTACAGCGCCCAATGCAGGCAGTGGTAACAGTGCATCAAACAAACCCAAGCAACCGCTGGGTGATAGTATCTATGACGATATTGGTGATTATCAGCCCAGCACGCATAATGAAAGAAAATCGCGCCATGCTAACGATAAACAGCAAAACGGTAAACCAGGCAATCAGTCGTACTTTGGCGAAAGCGAAAAAGAACCAGAGCCGCTTATTACTAGTATACCACCGCCACCTAAGATAAGTAAGGCAATGGCTTCACGTTTTACAAATGAACCAGAGGGCTATGCGGAATGTTATCCTGGGCTGGAAGAAATGAATGATGCCATTGATGATTCCGATGATGAGGTTGACTACACTAAAATGGATTTGGGTAATAAAAAAGGACCAATTGGTCGTTGGGATTTCGATACACAAGAGGAATATTCGGACTATATGAGTACAAAAGAGGCGCTACCAAAAGCAGCGTTTCAATATGGCGTCAAAATGCAGGATGGACGAAAGACGCGTAAGAACAAGACCGAAAAGAGTGAGAAGGCCGAACTGGATAGAGAATGGCAAAAGATACAGGTTAGTAATGTTTCAGTTGTGTGGCACTTTTTATGAATTTTCTTTAATACATATTTTTGTTACAGGGCATCATACAAAAGCGTAAAACTACCAAGGATGGTGGTAGTGGTGGAGGAGGCGGTGGTGGCGATGGAGAACCAGAATATAAATCAGCTAAATATTAATTTGCATTATATAATTGCTGAGATTTGGCTGCAATTTTAAAGGATTTATTCTCTTGTTTTTTTAATTAGTTTTGAAACTAACTTTCCTTTTCCTAAATACTTGCAATATGCTTAAACTAGTAAAAAAAAAATCGGAGAAAAAATTAACTTCGGTGGTACCGATGTCATTATATACTCTTCATACTTGTCCTACATACACTTGTACTTATTGAAGCATTGGCTAGAAAATTCTAATCAAGGCCAAATCTTAAGCAATTACAAAAAAATACAATTTGTTTAAAATAAATAAATGATAAGCACTTTTGTATGAGCGCTGTACCTTATATTGTCCACATCATTGCGATATTTATAAGATTGCTGCTTAGGTATTAGAAAAAGATATACCTACCAACTTTCAAACCAAAATATGTTAAATTTTGCGTTAATTTATATACTTTATGGAGTGTACGTTGCTTCATTTAAGGCAGCAAATAAATTATGTGTGAAGAGTACAAAAAAATTATAACTATATAGAAATTATAAAACTTTTTAAAACACTTTATTTTAGTCTGTCACATTTTGAAATTCCTCTGTCAATGATTTAGGGTTTATAAATATGTCAATTGCGAAGTTGTTAGTCTGAAAATGAAAACTTAGTTTAAACTCTCCAAGAACTATAGTCAATGTCTATGTAAAATAAACATGAAAGTCTCGAGAACATTCATTCTCTGCTAACGAATCCGTTGTTGTACGCTGATTTCGAATCAATAGTAAAAAGCTTTTCTGTTTTGCTATTTGTAGGTAAACTCAGTTAAGAATTTTATCGCCGTGACATTTTGGGAACTTGCACTAGCAGGGTTTAACTGCACTTTGGCTTCGTTTGCTGGTAAAACTTGAGAAAATATTCTAAAGCATATATGCTTCCTACTAGTTGAACAAGAAATACCCATGCCGTTTGCTCAACTATTTCTATCCCAACCAGGAAGTACCTTACACAGCCATTATTTTAAAAGACTAGCGCAAAAGTTGCAACACTCATCTAGAAGGGTACCTGAATAAAATAGAGGGCTGCATGGATACATATAAGGTATTAGGGAAAGCTGTTCAATTAGTTCATACAATGTCCACTTTTCGTCAAAGCTATCCTTTTTAAAGGCGTACCAATACCTAAGCTTTATACAGATAATTATTTAAACATCTGATTGGAAAAAATACAATTTCAAATTTAATCTGGAAATGGGAACAAACTTTTTACTAAGTATGGAATATGTCAGCTGCATGGAAGAACACCATACTTCAATGGTATTAAATTTTGCCGTAGTTTTTTCTTACTTGAGCAACAACAATGGCAAGTAGGCTGAAATTTATTCATAACTCGTCAGTTTAACGAGTACTCGATAGTCTACTTCGCCCACCAATTAGGTTTGGGTTGTTCTGCGCTCAGTTCTCTATCTAAATATGACCAGCATAGCTAATGGTTTATACTTTAATGGTCTTCAACCGTCGTTCGGTCATGGCCACATTCAGGAAGGCACGCACGCTTCTGAAGGCTTGTGCGCGTGGTGCCAATTGTTTTGAATGCCAAGTACGGAGAGATCTCTCCATACCGGATCATTCTAACGCGTGCCATTTGAATGAGGTGAACAGCCCAGTGCAGCCGTTGGAATTTTGTGCGCTACACTATGTTAACTTCATAGAATAGCTCATACAGGTCGCGGTTCACACGAGATCTAAACTCGTCGCCGATTCTAAGTTCGTGGTTCATATGGAATCGAAACTAGGCGCATACTCAATAGGTCCCAAAGTCTTTCTTTCGAAGACTCTCAAAGAGTTTTCAACTAATTCTATTAGCGACCATGATTCTGCGCCATGCAACAGAATCGGAATCATCACTATTTTGTAGATATTAATTTTAGAGAGGACAATATTTCTTATTTGAATGCTGAGACCAAAAAAGAATCTTTTTTTTCGCCTGTTCTTCAGCTTTTCTTTTGAAGCCGATGAGTGAAAAATATCATTTTACATCATTATTTAAGATTCGACTCCATAAAACATACATCTTGGTCCAATTTCATGAACCTTTTATTTTTTCTATGCCATCAATGAAAAGATCTTCAGTTTTCTGAAACAGTATGATCTAATTACATATTTATTTTTGTAAAACATTAAATTGCAATATTTCATTTTTTTTTTTTAATAATTGCCATAAATCTTTTTTTTTTTGTATAATTTTTTTTTTTGTTTTATCACTAATTATATAATTATTTCTTTACACTTAGAAGATGCAACGCCAAAAGCGAATTTCAAGTACAACTCCATTGACTTCTTTTGCATTTGTATCAGTAGGTGGATGGAGGGGAGGGACAGCGGCAGCACATTTATTTATAATGCTACTAGTAGTAGTTAGAAGTGACATGCAAATTTAATATTAATACATAATACAATTAATATATTATTTATGATTTTTCATTACGTTTTATGTACATTTATAAATTGTTTGCCTAAAATGTGCGCAGTTGCATAAAATGAGCAAGTCTAGAAAATATATGGTGTATAATTATAAACCTAAACTAAATCTTTACTTTTTTGTTGTAATCTTTACATTTACGAAAGATTTTATTTACTGCACTATTTGATATACATACTTGTATTTAGTTATGGTGTACTGAAATATTATCTCTTTATATATTATATGCGCGCGTTTTTAAATTAACATATTACAATACAAAACAGCAAAAGTTCTTTACTGGGCAACTGGATTCTGAGAGTGAGAGATCAACGTCCAAGCGTTTTGAACTTTTACTGTATCTATATAATTATGACACTAATTGTAAGCAATGAGAACATCAAGAATTACGGGGAATGCATTACTAAGCTCATTTTCTTCGTTTATACTTGAATACTCGAAATTATAAAATTAGTACGAAAAAAAGTATATAAGAAAATTCTTTGGTTTAAATCCGGGCTATGTGTGGGTTTAGGTGTGTGTGTGTGGTAACTTCTGCAGGATGTGTGCTACAGCTAACTTGAACGCGGTCGGCTCAAGTTTTGCATTATTTTGTGTGTGTGTGTATATGTGCTACTGCTTAAATTGTAGAGAATTTGTGTATGCCAACATTAAATACATATTTCATAGTATGTAAACTGCTCTGATTTTCTAACTTCATTCATTCCATTTCAGTGTCTTCTTGCTTTCTTGCCACTGCTATCCATTGTTGTTTGCTCCGTCCATATTGTTGATATTCCGACGCCAAACGATTGTCACACCCGCACTAACGTGCACGCCTTACTGCGCACTTTTCTCAGTCCGACCACTTATGGCCAGCAGTTGCTATGCGTCGCCTTTCTACCAATTTAACATCCTTCACACAGAGATTATGTTTTGAATTGCTCGCAAAGCGTATTACCGATTGCGTCGTCACTTGTGGTACATGGCGCAAATCGAGCCAAACGAGATTCTCGCATTTGGACAAATGCTCCAGCGAATTCTCGGAGACCAGACGGCAAGCGCTCAAGTTTAACTCGGCCAATGTGGCTGTAGCAGTTGCCGATGTACCAATTTGTGCTATGCCCGCATCGGTAATGCGCTGACATGACGAGAGATCCAAATGTTGTAAATGTGGCAGCGATTGTGTTATATAGCGCACTGCTACATCTGAAATATCTGTGCCGGCCAATTTCAATATCTTCAAATCGCGCAAACGCGTCTTCGAGTCGCTCAGACCCGGACGTGAATCTTTCGGCGGCGAAAGTATATCACGTATGGCTGCATCATTTAAGCCGCGTACAAAGCTCAAATCCAAAATTTGTAATGGTGGACAGAGGCAGGTGTGCAGTGCGAGCACCGCCTGTATGGGACAATTCTGCAGTGAGAGATTCTTAAGCGCCGGTAGACGTGCAATAACCCAGGCTAGCTGCCGTTTAGCAATCTGTGTCCAATCGAGTATTAAATGCTCCGGTTGACGGCGTACAATTGCCGTAAGCAGTGATGCGGACATTTTGTGCTCGGAAATGTTCATGGTCTTCCAAAGATCCGGATCGACGGCAACATTTGACCATGCCTTACAAACGGAACAACATGTGACTAGCGTTTCTGGCGGCAAATAGCGGAACATGATCTTCAGTGCTGTTTTATCGAGCGCTAAACTTGTTGAGCTCATATGCATGCTATTCATGCTGCCACCCGCGGCATTGTGTTGGGCACCGCCAGCTGGACGCACAACATATTGCGGTTTCTTGAGCACGCGTGAAGATGAGTTCAACATCTGTTGTGCGAGCTGCGAACGTATGGAATTCTTTTTGCGCGATAGCTGTCCACTGTGATTAAGACTAGCAATGCCGCTGACGCCGCCAATATTGCCACCCCCGCCGCCACCACCCGAAGCGCTGCAATCCATTGATGCACTTACTGCATCCATGCTCTCATGCATGCTGCTGCACATGCTAATGCCATCATCGCTCTTGCGTCGTTTAATCTTATCACTACTAGTGGTTGGTGAGATGCCAGGCGAAGATGTATCGTAGTTTATGCGTTCTGTTTTTATCTCCAGCTGATGATGACGCTTCATGCCATGCTTCCAGTGTGTTGTATTGGGTGTATGCGATTCCAGCTCAGATTCGCTTGTGAAAACAAAATCATTATACTGTCCAATAGGTGGTGGCAATTGCTGATTGGCTGCGCCAACAGTGCCAGCGGTGCTACCAGCAGCATCCGAATGTCCATCCGTTTGTGCATTATTAGCGCCACCAACTGAAGTGCGCCGCACCTCTGAAGATTTCTGACGTGCACGAAAATGGCGTGGCTGAAATACAAGGGAAATTAAACTTTATTTTTATTTTTTTTTAATTTGTGGCAACTATAAAAATACCTTATAATCATTATTTTTGCCCGAACGACAGCAGCTGGGACATTCCCAACTATTCGGCAAATCCTCGTTAACAATGCCCTTGGCATCGGCTGCATCCTCTGTGCCATCGAGCTGCGATAATGCACAATCGGGATGCGCTATTTCATAGCAAACCGAACACTCCATTAGCTCTGATGGCCCATCCAACGAGGCAAGTTGCTTGGTTTGCGGTGATACCGGCGTCTGACGCCAACCATCCAAATGGCAGAAGACACATTGTGCAGTCACGGGCAACATGGGCGACAGACATTGACGCATCATGCAGGTTTGTTTTGCGCGTCCCGGTCCACCAAATTTAACCATATCCAAGCAGAAACTGCACTCACCACAATCTGAACGCTGACAGGCAGCACAATTCTTACAACGCGTACGTCGTCGGCGTGGCTGTCCGGTGCCGGTGACATTAGGTGAGAGTTTCGAATCACTGGGCGATGGACAATTGCCATCAGATGAGCTGTGCGTTGCTGGCGCTGCTGCTACAGGCGTCGATGTAATCATGTGGTGATGCTGATGGTTGCTGTTGTTGTTATTGCTGTTGTAACTGGAGCAGGAAGCAATAACGCTGACCGCATTATTCACATGTCCGCCAACTGTTAGGCCGTTGCCACTGTGATTGTGGTTGCCGTTGCTGTTGTTGTTGCTGTTATTTATGCTATTGCTGCTACTACTGCTGCTACTACTGGCAGCCGCTGCCACAGCATTGGCCAAATGCATTTTCTTTGGTGGACGATATTTGAGACTATCGGTCGGTGAGACAAATGTAGCTTCTAAAGAAAACAAAAACAAAAGCGTTTATCACAAATATGTTCAATCAATTCAGCCTCAAAAACTCACCACTTTGTGCGCCATTCTCGTGCGGCTCCTTCTTGATCTCATTTGATGTAATCACACCATTTGTTGTATCATGCACATAGCCATGCGTGCTCAACACGGCTGTACTACTTGCACCACCACTGCTGCTGCTCACGCTTTCCGTTTTTAAGCCTGCTTTAGCTGCGGCCGCCGCTGCGTCCATTTGCTGTTGTTCACGTATAATCTCTGCATTTTTACGTGCAATCTCTTGTTTGATTTCTTGCTTCACACGCGAACGTTCGTATGTCTGAAATGTGGGATGCATTTCGCCTGGCGTACGTAACACAGACAAACCCGTCACGGCCAACTCTTGCCTATCCTTGCAGTGGCGCTCGACAAGAGTACGCACATCTTTAATTAATGCCACCGGATCATGCACAAGATCCGGCACATTCTTCTTCTGTGGTGGCAAGTCATACAAATACATGACAATCTCTTTCAGCCCGAATAGCTCATAGTGCGTTAGATTGACATGCGGTCGTGCAGCCATTTCCTGCTCGGTAAGTGAGCGTTCGCCATCGAGATGTGAATGACCCAACAGAGTGTAGACATAACGCGCCAGAACGTACCACAACATCTCCGTAAAGAAGGGATAGCGAAACTTTTGTGGTACTTTAGTATTATCCTCCACTAGTGCGGTCTTCAACTGTTTAACAATGCCAAACGAATGCAAAAAATTACCACCGAACACCAGCGATTCCGTGGGCGTGTAGACTGCATGTATCCAACCAGTTGGTATAAAGAAAGTATTACCCGCAGTGAGATAAACTCGCGCACACTTCTCTACCGTATCGCCAAAGAAAATATCTGCCTGTTTGCCGGATAATACCCATTTCTCGTAGAGCTGCAGATTAACCTCTGTCGGCGGTATTAGCCAAAATACTTTGCTGCCCTTCAGTATGTGATACCACACCGAAGTGCCACCGAAATCAATATGAAAATCCGTATAACAATTTCGCACTGACATCAGACAGTATTTCTGCACTTTCGGATACATCATACCGCCGAGCAGATTTGTGCCCTCCTTTTGTGCATCCTTCAACTGTTTCGGCCAGACAACATCGACCCAGTCGATCTGTCGCACAATCTCCGGACTCTGTATATAATTATCGAGACGCGTATGTGAAAATTCCAATGAAATGACATTGAGCAAACGATCCTTTTGTGGATTATCATAGTATTGCTGCCACTCTTTCATGGTCATCTGCAGATTCTTTTGTGTATTGACATCCATAACATCAAGTAGACGCCGCGAACCAACGCACAATCGAACATCGTTCACGGTAAACTCTTGCGGATCGGGCATGCGTAGTCCAAGACCGGTTTTTTCCCGAATCAGTAGTGGTATGATAAAGCCATGTTGTTGCAAAAAACTGAAAGTGATCGCACACAACAGCGTATAGAATCGATCGGTCGTTGGTTGAATTGCAATAGTTGGAGATGCGACGATGACATGGAAGAAGAAGGCAGAAGGAAACACGTTTAGTATACATATGTACAATATATAAATATTTACTAGTTTAGATGCAAGTCATGCAAGGTGCGATTCAAAAGTAAGAAGAAATATAAATTAAAGCTAATTAAAATCATAATTAAAAAAAAAAAAAAAGATATGTATAAGATTCTTACTCACTAAAGCGAAATATTTATATAATCTTATTATCCATGAAACATAGCGACAGCTTGACGTACAATATCTGTTTTAATAGATTAAGGATACGATTCAGAGTCCTTCGGCAGAAATTTGTTGCAAACGCCGCAGCTGAGTGATGGAAGTGAGATTTAAAGTTCTCAAAGTAGTACTGCACCGGAGCGTACTGTCTTGAACCAAACGAATGGTGTCCCAAGAAGTAATTTTCATTGAAATCAAAATGAAATGGAAAAATTTGGCTGTCCGACAAAAGTGTAGACTATATCTTGATTTTAAAAAGTCATATTTAGTTAGGAGAAAAAACTTTGAGATTCTAATTACCAACTCTGCAGACAATTTCACATTCATCTTTTTTAATAACTCTCGTACCTCGTTTTATAGGTTACATTATGACCTTCAAATATGTTAGACAAGTGGTTTCTCCATATTCTAAGTGATTTCTGTAACAGGTCTCCATTTTCATCCAAATTTTTAGATTTTGGCTAAGAGGAACATTATCTCTATACTAGCATTTATTTGTGCAGAAGAAATTTTTAGCCTTGAGGGTAATTTTATTGAAAAGAGGAGAGGGGAAAAATTTTTAAATTCCGGCGAAGTTCTAGCCGAATGCAAAAAGAACGAAGTTTCTATCCATTTTTCTTTCCGAGATCCATTAGTTCATATGTATGGACATGGCTATATCGACTACTCTATCACTCCTGACCATAATTGGAAAATCTTTTTTAAATGAATATTAAATGAATTATTTGCTCCAGAACTTTTGAATCAGACTTTGTAATTTATGTAAAAAGTTTTCTGCTTATACTTACGCCACTGTCAGATCGGTGCCACGCATTTCCCGAACCATGCCGGACTGTGCAAATTTCGGAGATTCAAGTTTCTCGGCAACGCTAAAGCCGCGTGCACCTTCCAGATCATCATCACCCATGGCCCATTCTTCGAGATAAAGTTTACGTGTTTTACGTTCACGCTGTAAAACAAAAACAAAAAAATAAAATTTTAAATAACAAATAAAACGAAATGGCATACAATTAATTTTGGCTTAGAAACAAAATGGCATTGAAACAACACTTGTAAGCTCTTGCATGACACATCTTCCTTTCACTCTCTCTCTCTCTCTCTCTCTCTCGTATTACACGCTTCTTACACTTCAATATGGCGCAGTCTTATTGTCAGAGCTACGTGCAAAACGGAAATGTAAAACTGAAACAGTCGTAAATACGTTTAATATCTATTAGCTGATAAAAATGAGCTTAAGTATCTACAAGCGCTAATATGTGCGTGTGTAGCGCAGCAAATCAGTTTAGTGCGCTACATGCGTGCGACGTGCTACGCTGCGTCAGCACCTATTGTGAGTATATGTAAGCGTGTGCGCTTATACAAGCATAAAAAGCTCTCCCATTAATTCGCTCGCTCTGTCTCTCGCACGCTCACTGTCGTTATTAAGATGTTTATTTATAATACGCCGTTTTGACGTTTTCATTTTCATTCGCAGTTTGCGTTCCGTAGGCAATGGATGTGATTATGTACGTACGTAGTTACTTCAACCCATGTTGCTGCTGCTGCTGTAGACGACACTCTCAAATTAGCTTGCAATTTTTTTATTTACGTAGATTTTTCCTTTGATGTTTTTTTTCTTTATGTGTTTTGCATTGTTTTTCAGTGGGTGTTGAATGGTGGTTAAAGTGCTTCGTTTTTGCTCGCCTGATGCGTTGGTGCTGCACCACCACAATTTTTGTTTTGAGTTGTTGTTGACTGACATCGCTAGCTACTTCTACTGCTGCTGTTGTTGCTGCGGTTGAGACCCAGAAAAACAACCCCTGGCTGTTGCAACAAATTGGTTGCATGTCGCCGCCCGCCTTGCATTTTACAAAAACAACAACAACAGCGATACTGCTTACTTGTAAACACGCACAGGAGTAAAGTAAAAAAAAAAATCGAAAAGCAAATTTAATATATTTGCATTTAAAAGGCAATGAAAATTACGTTGGTACACTTCGCTTAAATTTATTGAATTTTTTTTTTTTTTGGGCTGTATAATTTATACATTATGTATTTTCAATAAACTCTTTGGATTTTTGATTTGAAGGATTGATTGGAGTAACGTATTTCTATTCAATAACTCTTTGATTTCAATATTATGAGCCTATTTTTCTTATAAAGGAAAAAATCAACCAAATATGGAAACGTAAAAATAGAAAATTAAATATATTTAATTTTAATACGTAGACCGTCCAAGCCAGATATGGATCATTCAAATGACACTTCCAATGTAATTTGCTGCATATACATATAATATATATAAGCACACACAAATTTATTAGTGAAAGTCAAAATTCGCACCAATAATTACCTCATAAGACCTCTTAACAAACTTCATATAGGAGATGTTTATTGCAAGCACGAATGTATGCGATTTATAAAATGAATGCATTCGTGCAAGGCTCTATATAAAGCAGTGAGCGGCCGACTTCCAGAAGCTGCCGACCTGTTGCATAGATAGCGGATGTTGCTTGAAAGGAAGAGTTTAGAATATACCAAACTTATAAAGCTTAAAAGTTTACATTTTGATGTTGCAATCATCTTGAGTATTTGTTTGAGAGCTCTCAATGGGGCTACAAAAGTCTTAGACCAACCAATATCAAAGCGTAAGAAAATTTAACTGTAGGGAAGTTTGCTTCTTCATTTACAAACGGAGAATCTTGCTTAGAAAGCCGTATGCGCTGAACGACCATATGAGATGACTACAAATGCTAAAGAAAATCAACAAAAAAGTAATCGCATATGGACTGGATGGAAAATAAGGAAATGAGAAACCTAAAATCTTTTACTCGAGTATTTAGCGACATAATTTCACAGAAATAGAGCCCAGTTTTTTACATTGACTTAACATGGATCAAACATTCCACACTTGAGACGAAGGAACAGCCAAATTAAGAGACTGTAAGCGCATATTCAAAGGGAGTTCCATCTGAAAGCGAGTTTATGGCATAACATTTTTGGAAGCCAGTCGACCTCCAACTCAACCTGTGGCAGCTCACCAAGAGCATCAAAGGCCTTTTAAAGAGGAAGGAGCCTGTGAAGGATGCCGGAAAGAGCTACAGCCTTAGACAACCACCTATACGAAGCATTCCCACCCTTTGAAAGATGCTTCCAACTCGAGACAGAGGAAACCTAACTTTCTTGACCTGCCCTGTCAAATGGCACTACCTATTCCTGCAGTTGAGACGGATGAATTGAGTTATGAAAGTGGCAAACTAAAAGCATGCAAGTCACCTGGGTACGACAATATTAAATGTCCCTGGAATCATCAAGATCATCAATAAGTGCTTGCAGCTAGGCTATTTTCCCAACCAGTGGAAATGTGCTCAAATAATACTTATTAACAAGCCTGGGAAACCTGCAGCCAATCTAGCCTCATACTGCCCGGTAAGTTTACTGACGGTACTCTCCAAAGTAATCGAAAGAGTACTCCTGCGTCATTCCACCATGATCTGAGCCTATATCTTTCAATAACTTCAACTCCAAATGTTACATTTGCGTTCCAAACCTTGGTGGAATAAAATATTATATCTTTTCACCATATTCGAAGTCTAATAGTTTCATTAAGTTCTGAGCTATCTTACTATCTTGAAACTTTTTTATACATTAAAAATTTGTCAATAAATTCAAGAGCACATATGGTTTATAAAATGGAGATTTTAATGCAATATAAAGCTTCACCTCAACTATTCCAACTTTTATTGTATATGCCTCACATTTTGCTTAATATTCTTAAATCACAGAACTTAGTCAAAAAATAAAATCGATATATGATACACAATATCTGGTAGCACATAAGATATTCATACAAGCCGCATGAATTTTCGCTTCATCTCCCGCATACATAATGGATTTTTTTGATGTTTTTTTGTTGTTGTTCAACGGCGGGTGGTGGCGCAATGGTGGCGGTTACCGACTGTTGCTCCGAGGCTTGGCTTTTGCGCTGCGCTGCTATTCATTTGTCGAATATTTATGCCTGCACAGCTTTATTTTTTGTTTTTGCATGAGAAATGCATTTAAATCTTAGCAATGTCGTCGTCGTCGTC
Source organism: Leucophenga maculata (assembly GCA_035044805.1). Classification (NCBI taxonomy): domain Eukaryota; kingdom Metazoa; phylum Arthropoda; class Insecta; order Diptera; family Drosophilidae; genus Leucophenga; species Leucophenga maculata. The sequence goes on from JAWNNP010000465.1 coordinate 227,633, forward strand.
GCACTTTCTGGAAATCGCTGCAGCGCACTGTGGTGAATATGTTTGTTTTTTTTTATGGGTTGGGATGGGATGCTGCTGCTACTGCGGCTACACAGTACGATTAATTTTTTCGAAAAACCAAAGCAAAACGTAAAGAAAACGCGTTCTAAAATCCGCTGCCATTCTGTTATTGTCGTCATGGAGTTATATCCTTTTTAAGCATTTTCAGCGATGCGACGCCGGTTTCATTTCAACATCTGAGATTTAAGACTCGACGCGGTCGTCGGTCGGTCGTCTGGCCCAAAACTTGTTTGGCTTGTTCGTTCGTTCGCGTTCTAAGCAAAGATTTTTATGGATGATGTGTTTTTTTCTCCAATTTTTGCGGTGTTACTACTCTTGGCTTTGTTTGTGCGCATTACAGAAAGCTTGTTTGTATTTTATTATTTGGCAGTTCGACAGGTATATGGCATGTAGATATACTGAAACCTTTTTCGTATCAATGCGTTAAAAATTCGTAAAGTTTTCTATAGTATACAATAAGAAATGGGTTTTGGTACTTCGGGAGAAAAATATTTTGTAATTTAATGTAAACAAATGATATGCAAAATTGCCAACATGGTGGTATTCTAGGAAGATTCTGTGTAACTCCAACATTTCATTGTAATATATATTATTCTGGATACAGTTTCTGCAACCAACAAGCTGTAAAGGGAGATTTTATTAAAATGATAGATTTTGGAGAATTTCTATGTGGATTCACATCCATACATTACTTGCCACATACATCTATTTCACCATGTTGTGTATTGGGGTCTTAAAATCATTCTGAATGCCCATTTAAAAATATTGCTGAATGAGGATTCACTTCGAAGAATTGGTGAATTCGTGAAGGCATCATCTTTCTGGCAAAAATATATATATTATACTCAATGGTATACAAAACTCAGTTCTATTCACTTTAATTCAACTCATTCCTTGTTGATCTAAAGATTTTCTAACTTTACTCCTCAAGAGCGTTAGCTTCAATAAGAACGACCATAGAATGCGTTTTTTTTAATTCTTAGATTTTCTGAATATATGCCAGAACCTACTTCCAGGACTTGAGATTCAGATTTTACTATTTGATTCGTTATTACTTGTGTAGCTCTGTTTAGTCTTTAAAATTTGCTAATGAAGCGCATAGAGCACATACTTAGTTTCAAAAAAAAAAAAAAAAATTTACCATATCGGAGTTTACTAAAAAATAAAGACATCTATCGCAAATCGTATTCAAATTATGTTTTTTAAATATTCTTTAAAGTTCTAATACTCTTAAAATCACCCTTTTTATAATACGCTGGCAGGATATGTGTATTTAATTTTGTATCCTATTTTTCATACATTACCCTTTTAAGAACTACTTGCATACTAATATACACATATACATACACATACATATATGTGCATGTGTAACACTTAAGCAAATTCAACACACCGCTGCACAAAATTCAACACACACATGTAGTGCTGCATTTGAGTTATTCACCTCTTTGGGGGGTCAATAAGCAAACTGCAACTGCACTACGAACTGTTAGAGCGAGGCGTGCAATAGAGAGACTAACGGAACGGAAGAACAAGCTAAAGTGCGCGGGCGGCGTAAAGAGTGTATGTATGTACATATGTACACCGCATCGCGTGTTAAGCTACTTGGCATGCGTTCTACAGCGATTTTTTTTTCTATACAGGAGCATTTCATTACCAGTAACAACAACTAAGTACAACGGTTTTTTTTTTTTTAATATTATTCAAAATATTTTAGTACGTCAGCTCTTTAGCTATTTTCAGGTGCTAATTGCTCACGGCTGACGCGCTGCTCCACACATGGACGGTCGGTCTGTCGCTTGTTCGCTTTGCTTTACTCTCTAAGTGTGCTGCTGCTGCTGCTTTTCCGCAGCGTATTACAATATTATTGCCGGCGTGTTCATAGCGTTGTTTTTTATTTCGTATATAGGTTTCTACAAATATATTATAGATATATACATACATACATATATATTAAACGCTCTCACATCATCAGCATTGCAGCCTACCTTAGTCAACTCGGAATAAATTTGCCTCAAGTGGTTTTCGGTACGCTTTAGTTTTTAGCCATAATGTCTCCTCTGCTAGCTTTTTTTTTTGCCAGCCAGCTCGTCAGTCAACATGCCAGACTTCTTAAACGAGGGCTAAGCAAAAAGTCTTGAAGATTCAATTATATTATATATATTGTAGAAGTTTTCAAAGCAATGAAAGGCATGCCATATATCAATCTATAGCAAAAAACATTCTGGAATACAATACGAATAAGCATAAAAGCTGAAATAGTATGAACGGCAATACCGAACTGTGTGTCTAAAGTTTGAACACTGTCTTATCTTTAAAACGCGCAATGCGACAGTCATTTGCGAACTTTCCTCCAGGGTGGCATCGTCGATTTGGTGAAGTTTCGGCAAGAGATTCGGTGTAAGCTTCAAAATGTAGCGATCTCTTAAACTGCCCTCCACGACTTAACTCATAGCGAAAATCATGACAAGCATCTGGATGGCGAAAACGTCCTATAAACATCAAGAATAGACGAAAAAGTGTGGGTTATGACCTGAAGTATTTCTCGTCTTTCACGTTCTCATGTTGAGGTATTGACAGAGAGGAACTACCGCTACAAAAAGACTGTGAAAATCACGTCAGATTATGTAGGACGAGCATTGAATTTTGACCAGCGATTAAATGATGAATTGGATAAGAACGATCTGTACCAAGCTCACCAAATTAGAACAATGACCAAGCTACAGCTGTATCTTGGAGTTCTACTACCTTACAACAATTGGTATTCCAACGTTTTTTTTAACCCCATACAGAAGCTTTGTAACTAACAAGAAGACTTCCAAGCATAAAAGAGTCAGTGGCAGAAGGTGCTCGAGATTCCGTAGCAGTAGAATAAAAATTTAACAACTTTTACTCTACATAATTTCCCAAAATGTCAATTCCATTGACCTTCCAAGGAGTCCAGTTCATTGACACCAGCCACCTCCCCCCTCCGAGGGATAAAGTCCATTAACCCCGCAAGGGGTCAAATCTGTTGAACCCAAAGGGGTTGGTTAGTCCATTGACCCACCAAGCGATCATTTCCTAAGGGGCCAATTCGATTAATCCCCAGGGAATCAAATCCCCCGTCTGGAGAGGTAAATAACCTTGGCCAACAATTGATAATTTTAGCCAGAGGTCGATAGCTTAGGTCATAGGAGGTAATAATAAGGATTTAAGTTCGTTGACCTCCCCAAGCAGTCAAGTCCATTGACTCCCTCAAGGGGTTAAATCCATTGACTTTCCAAGAGGCCAAGTCCATTGACCTACTAAGGTGCTAAGTCCAATGAACCCCAAAAGGTCAAGTCCATTGAGCTCCATGGGGTCAAGTCCTACTTATGTATAGTTCCCCGTCTGGAGAGGTAAATAATCTTGTACAGAGGTCACTAACCTTGGTCAAAGAAGATTATTTAGTCCGGCCACATTGTTAGATGACCTTTTTTTGTTTTTTGAAACAGTCTCTTCGGCGATTCTCAAAATTTGATTTTTGATCGAAATTTAGACCGTGGGCGGAAACACTCTCCTAGGCTATTCTCAAAAGTGAAAATATAACCGAGTTTATTTGATCGAAAATTCTCCTTGTCGATTCTCAAAGTTGATATAACTGAGTTGATTTCATCAAAATTACGATTGCGGTCAGAAATCGAGTTCCCGTCTGGGGAATGCTACGTCGAGTCCCCCGTCAGGACATTTTGCCATCTAAGGAATCCTCTACCTGGCGATTCATTCTTCTAAAGTTTCCTTTATCTGGAAATTCTCTCGTTTAGGTATTCAGCCATCTGGAGATTTCCCCGTCTAGAAAGGAATCTAGTAAGAAATTCACCCTTCTTGAGATTCCTCCGTCTGGGGATTTCCTCATCTGTGGAATCCGCGCCTGTGAGTTTTTCTACTCTGGTATTTTTTATGTGTGGTATATTAGATTGTTGAGTTATAATTAAAAGTATGTAGTATAATATGCAATGAACTGATTGGATTGGACTGGGCATCGTCCTCTACAAATTCAAAATGTGATCTTCTTCCGGTTCCATTATCACTTACACCAAATATCATCTCTATACCTCAAATGGATGCAAAGGTGTGACGAATTTGGTTTATCGCTTATATGGAAGGTGGAGCACCGCCCAAACCGATTTTAAATAAATATAGACTAAGTTACACCTTACAACAACAGCTATTAGGCAGTGACAGCCCAATGAAAATCGGTTAATACATTAAATTTTCCACCATGTATCACATGCTGACCCTCGCAAAAAAATAAAAATTGCGCTCTCTACTATTCGGACATGTGTTTTCGTTTTCATTTGTTCGCTCACTCTGTCGGACAAGGCATTCGCGTAATAAAGGCAACAACTATTTATTTGCTAACTCGCTCACACATACACACGCACACACACACACAGCGATAGGCATACAAATATGGAGCGATAAAATTACGTGGCTGTATGTGTTCTGGGTATTTATGGAGTATTTGTGTGTGTAACATGTGAGCCTACTCATCGTTATTTATCCGACTGCAAAGATACACACACACACACATATATATAGAAGCAGGCATCCAGCCATGTACACAGAAAATACACTTTAAGCGTATATTTATTTTATTTCTTTATAAATCTTTTATGCGTTTTGCCTGCTTTGCTTCGCCTATAGTTTTAGTAGTTTTTCGTTGCGCCCGAGCAGGCAAAGCGTCGTCGTCGTAGTCGCTCAAGTAGATGAAGAGACGTCAACGACAATTTTTGTATTTTGTACAACGCGAAATTGTTTTTGCTTCCTGTGCGACATTATTTAAATATGCAGAATATGCGCTACGACGATACACCGCTACGACTTCTTCTTGCCTCCTCCTAGCCGTAGTTTCAACAGCAGTTCGAAACAAACAAACCAACCGAAATGATTGCCACCGCAAACGTCGTATCCACAAAACGTTGCGGTTAGGTTAGTCGGTTGATAAGATGCACAAAACGCGTCTTTAAAATTCATAGATACATCGTTTCTTTGTGTGATTTGGAGCCATGGAGATTACTAAAAATTGTTTCAATTTTGAAAGTTTCATCATGTGTACCCTATAAAGTATCATATTTGGTTGTTATCACTACTTCACCTTCACATAATTGATGTGTGTAATTTCAATATATAAAATTTGTACTTGTCAGATACTACCATAAGACATCGTACGACACACAATGACGCACTTTTTTTCGATAGCCAAATAAATATCTGATTTAAAAAAGTACTTCAGAAGCAACTAATCGTACAGCTAAAGTAATGATTCACTTGATAACATGCCTTCAGTCTACATGAAGTTTGGAGTTCAAATCCAATTCAAACTAATTAAAGAAGCTTTCAAATCCGTTATCATGCTTCTTAAGAAGGAACAAGATATCAGAGAATGTTTTATATAGATACAGAAAATTAAAGGAGAACTTTAACTTCTTCATCCAACTCTACTTGATTTAGAAACTCAGTTATTGCAAAGAATGTTGACCATCACCTACGCACAAAACAATAAGCAGCAGCAGTGAAATCTATTGAGAAGTCTCCAAAGATGCTTTTTCTTCTAATAAAGAAGCACGAAAGGCGCAAACCCAACATCAAACTCATTTTCCATTCAAATAGCTTTTTTATGTAAAAAGCATGATTCTCCATTTTTAACAAAGGTAGTTGCATAAAATAGGTCGAATTCAAGTTATTGGCTTATTTTCACATATTCAAGACTCGCTTTAAGTACAAAATGAAGAGAAATTAATCACCAAATGAAGCGACAAGCGAAGTTTGGAACATATTTTCAATACAACTACGCAAAACTAAACTTTCTTTGTGTGTTGCATAAATAGTAAAACTGTGTAGGCGTCGTACACAACGACGAAATAGGAGACTGGAACATTGCAAAGTTGCAGGCAAATGCTAACCTCCTTGGAATCAAACGATTTGCAATCGCTCAGCGTCACTGAAGGTGTGTATAGGAACAAAATTATATTCAATAAATAAAATTGGCATTGATTTCATGTTTCAGTTCAAGTCTTCCTGGTTAGCGTGACTTCTTTAATGAGCATAAAGAAGTCGCTTCAAAATTGTAATTAGGCCGCAAACTTTTATTGATTTTATATCAATACTAGCGGACTCGGCTTGAGCTGCTGCGCCTTCACTTTGTCCTCCTTTTGTGAAGGTGTGTTCTCACCGAGCATGAAATTTATCAAGTCCAAGTTTCCAATATTTGATTTGTCATGGCATGCTACGATGCTAAACTGACCCAACATGCTATGCTATTGCATCTCTTTGTGTTTCTCTTATATGAGACCATGTCACAACAGGTATCTAGTGATGCTAGATTTATTGATATCTGATGTTACCTTCTAAGCATAAGGTAACTCAAAGTTTATTAATTGTAATACATAAGCTTCAGACGCTTATGGGTTGGAATTTGAAAAAAGCCAAGAATTATAGCCCACCATACTTCCTACAACCAGTTCTACCTGCTGTACCCACAACAGCTCTGTCCTAGCACTCTTTCCCTTCCTCGCCTCATAACCGCGAATTATAAGTGCTTTTATTACTTCCTAAAGTTTCATGGTGATCGGATGAATGATGTAGTAATCCATTAAGGACAGAGAAACATACATTCTTTTATATATATATATATATATAGATGAGCAATATTAAAACTTGGAGACTGTCCCTTTGTTTGACCGAGTTTATCTCCGAATCGACTGAACCAATTTTGACGGGACTTTCATTGTCAGATTAAGCTGTTTTAAAGAAGATTAAAATAGGCAATCACGCCTCGAATATAGAGACAAATAAGTCCACCATATGCAAGAACATATCCAAGGACGTTGAACTCCTAATTAGGATATGTACATACATAGTCCCAATCAAAATTTTTATAAATATTTTCTTAAAAAAAAACTTTAAGTGAGCGATCTGTTTGCATGGGTTCTAACTCTAAAATTGGGAGTAACATACTGGCTTGGTATCTTTAAGCGATCCAGCCCAATCGCTGATTTCAACTCTTCAACTAATTCCACATCTTCCACATTCCAATAACTCCTATAAAAGTCAGAAGAATTATACCACAGCCTTATGGACATATTTTCCAATAAGAACTTTGCGACTTCCCTATTAAATTCTTGTTTCTCTTTTTTGGCACTTCAAAAGGAGGTTGTTTGCTTTAGAAGTTATGCTTTGGCCAATTGAGTTTCGAGACATTGAATATGATTAACGATCATTTTATAAGCAGGTCACATTTAATGGAGTAGTAACTTCTCTGACCGCATTACAGCTACCCTCAATACTCAGATGTCCCGGTATCAAGTAGACATGATTAAAGTGCATTGAGTGCTGCTTGAGTACCACAGATAATGTAGACCTCTTCTAGTTAACATGAATGTATACTTTTGACTGGTTAGCACTTCTGCTTGGCAGTGGTTAGGAAGTCTAAAAAGAACATATAACCTCTGGTATTATCTTTATCGTAGGTAAAGTTCCACCATTGTGACATGACAGAGACTTCATATTTTCCGTCGAAGGTTTGTTATAACCGGGATACCATAGTTTTTGCTTGGATATGTTTAGAGTTGGAGTCTCCTGTAGTGCCTGAAGGTTCTTAACTCCAAAAAGAGATTTTTCCTAACCGTGTGTCTGCGCTTAGGGCTTTATTCTTTGCAATAAGTTCGGAGAGTACGTAAAAAAATACGTTAACTGCGTTCCATTGTAGTCTAAATTTCCTAAAAACTAGGCGAAACAGTGGTTTTTAGAAGGAATTGCGATCTTGATGTCAAAGTTGTTGAATGACAACGAAATTTAATGTAGAGGTGGTCTTATTTTTTCTAGTTATTGAATTAGAATGCAATTTGGTGTACACTAGGGTGGGTCGATTTAAAAATCGCTTAGGCGCATATGATTTTCGGATTCTAGGGATCAAAAAAAGGAACTTTGCTCAAGAAACCATACCTCTAAAATGAATTCTGGTGTCCCTCGTTTTAAGGTGTAGGTACCCAAAAAAAAAAAAAATCCTGTTTTGACTCATTTAGAGTGCCCCATTCGAGTCTAAATGTATGACCGACCCCCACTAACTTTGGAGGGTCGACCCACCCATGCTAGTGGTACCCCCTCTGGGACCCCCCCTAGGGGGTCACCCATACACAAATATCAAAAAATATCACGTTAAAACGTTTCTTGAGCAAAGTTTCTTATTTTGATCCCTAGAATCCGAAAATCATATGTGCCTAAGCGACTTTGAAAAACCTCCTACAAATCGAACCGCCCTAGTGTACACGGTCTTTAAAGGTGGTTAATCCAATGGCAAAATTTCGAGGAAAAATTGCCACTCTAATATGGCGAACCGCATTCCGAAGAAGTGCTTGTATATATTTTGAATAGCTTTTTTCTTAAAACCAATTTGAGGAGCACATTTTTGTCGAAAAAATTTAGATATCGAAGAAATTCAAGTTTGGTAATTATTTAGTATTATTTATACGAAAATCGGCAGCAGTTGGCAGCCATTATTTAAATATTTTAATTCAAACTAGGATGGTGAATGGTTTGCAATGGGAAATACATCAGGATCTAGGAAGATTTTTTACTTAGATCTTCATAAATAAAGTTTTCCGGCATTTTTGTTTTAAACAATTGTTTATCAATTATGTATGTATTTGTTTATTCACTCATATAAAAGCTGCCCAGTAAAATGTACAATGAAGGATTATAGAAGCACATCCATTAAATATTTTGATCCACATATCTACTTTGTACATACTGTTTCTGTTGCTCTGATTCGGCAAACAATAAATTAGTTAGTCTATGATCTATGATCGAATGATATTATGAAATGGCGTTACTGTGAACTAAGACAATTTTTTCAACTCTTTTTGAACAGCTGTACAATCATCGTTGTGGTGTCTTGAGCTCTTCTGATACAGATTACTGGACTTCGCTGAATACTCTGTACTTGTTTAACGTTGGTTAAACTTTCTAATGCCGAACAATAAGCCACAAACTCCGTAGAACAAGATCAGCTGTATATAGCCAGTAAACTATAGATGGAAAATATTCTTTATCCATTTACAGAGAGCTATTTTGATGCACTCTTTAACAGGTGCGTACCAGTTTAACATCCTGCACAAAATTACTCCTAGATATTTGATACAGTAGCTTCTTATGTTTTTTTTTTTTTTTTTTGAGGCATAAGTATTTCGGAATATTGTATTTTGCAATGAAGTAAATAAAATTCATCTTCGTTGGTTTATATATCTCAATTCTCTTCAAAATATGAAGATAGCAATCAATTGACAAACTGACAATTTTACTCTTCGCTTGAACTCATAAACATTTGTTACGATACGAGGAGGTCTTCACATTAAACGATAAGCTCTACTTTCATTTATTAGATACGAACTAATGAGCCAATTCAGCAAAAAGGGTCCAAACAAGTTGAACGCTTTCGGCAGTTTATTTAATCGCTTCCACTTAAAAACAAACATAAGACTTGTATACACAAAACTTGATAATTAAATAGCTCAATAAATATGAATAACCTCAAATAGTAAAAAGAGTGCACAACAGATCAACAAGAAGTACTGCCCCTGTTCTGTTGTGCTATGGACTTGGACTTGAGAGAAGCAACTAGACACACAAATAATAACGAAGTAAAATTCAATTTCAGTACAGAGAGCGAGAGAGAGAGAGGAGACACCAATTTGACGAGTTTATACAAGTAAAAGCAGAAAATGTGAATGTGTTACGACTATTTCCAGCATAGATATACGTTTATATATATATATATATATAGATAGCTATAGTATATATGAACAAAATACATACAAACAACTGCAAAATAAATACGGATACTCGTATAAAAGCACTCAGCACTCGGTCATGCGGCGTCAGTTGAATTTAGACGCTCAACTGTGTTGTAACAATACTCGTCGACTGGCGACTCGGCGGCGTCTACAGTCGAAATATAAACCCGGCCTGTCTAAATACGCAATTTGAAACGCCTCCAACCAACCATGCTTACTAATCACTTGCATAGCACATTTTTATTATTGCGCTGACAATTAAAGTTTATGTGGCAATCATTGAACTTGCTTTATTTCAAGCATTTGTTGTGCTGTCATCGTCGTAGCAGATGATAATGATACCATATACATATATATATATAATATTTCTATATGACGATTACTACGTTGCTGATTAAAATGCCGTGTTTTGTCATTTAACGTTCTTATCGGTTATTGTTATTCATCGGATTAAGTGTATAAATAAATAAAGAGAAGTAAGAGACCTATTAGTCGTTGTCTCCAATTATATGATATACTATGATATAGATTTTTGGAAATATTATGAATGTTAATAATATTTTTCAATTTTTCTATAAAATTTTAACAAGTACCGGGTATTCTAGTTGGAACACCGGAAATTTGTATTTCAATAGTAAATAAGCCTTAAGTTTTTGTTCCATGGTGAAGTTCACGAACGAGTAATGATTGGAAATTTTTAAAAATTATAAATGATATTCTGCGACATTTGTCACAACTTTAAGTGCGCTTACATACATCAAATGTTTGGTGGTAATAATTGTCCAACTAGACAGTCTATACATGATACATATATTGGATTAATATAATCACCATTGCACCTATAAACCGAACAAAAGAAGACAAATCTGTTGATTCCAGACTCTTTACAGGAATTGTGACACCTTTACAAGCTCAATTTAACTTAAGAACTGTGACCTCTTGATCATTAGAAGTACCGAAACTTCTTCAATTGGGCTCTGAAAAAATTCTAAACTTAATCGAAAAATCATCTTCAGCAATGAAGTTTATTTTGGGCTTAATGGCTTTGTCAATAATTAAACCATGTGTTATTGGACAGCAGCAGACACATGTGCTTCAATATTCTCCATTGCAGGTACAACAAGTGAGCGAGTGTGTACGTATCATGGCGGAAGTCTCTTCGGGCCATATTTTTGGCACGAATGGTATAGACTTGACAGCAGTGAAATGTGATTGCAAGCAGATGGTGTCTCATAGCTTATTAAACAATTGATGTACTAAAGGGGAATTCGGTAGGCGAGTAATCTAGAGAAATGGTAGGGTAGAATGGCTATTTAATGATCCCAATATAAAAATTCACAATTTTACAAGTTTTGACGTCGGTACAACTCGAGAATTGGAATCCGAGAAGAACCAACACTAATATTAAAAATTATATTGTAGATATCCGATTAACTTTCTTTAAACAATTTTGTTTTTCTCTTGAAATGAAACTTCTTTAGTTGTGAGGTAAGAAATCGTCACGAAATTGTAACCTTTACAAGCTCAAATTAACTTAAGAACTGTAACCAATTTCCGATCCTAAACGTAAATTGGTTTAGAACTACAATTTTGACAATATTTACCGGAAAAACATTTCTTCACTTACTCTTTGAGCCAAATAAATGAAGAACACTGCGACTAATGGTTGCGAAATGTTCATAAAAACTTATGATAATTGACAATTAGTGGAAACACGCGATAGAGCTCGTTTGAATGGTGTTTTTTTATAAAAAAAAGAAAAGCAACGTCCCAGCCAATCCAATCAGAAAAGTTTAAAGATAAAGATTCGGAGGCATTACTCAATGAAGACGCATATTGAATTCAAGAAGAACTTGGGAGCATACAAATAGTATATGAAGATTAGATTTTTCACCTAATAACAGCAGCTTCAGCGCCCAAAAATGTAGTTTTTGTGACTGAGTACGAACAGTGGATCCATTGCCCCAACTCAAAGCATAAAACATCAACCGTTAAGCTTAACCAACCATTAATATTAACTGCGAAACTAAATAGTTATGCATCCAATAAGTTAAAATCGTATGAAACCATAAAATTGAAAAAAAAAAACTTCAAAACATTGCAATGGGTAGTTCTATACCACCCCACATTGCGCTCTCCGTTTACCACATGTTGCAATCGATAAATTTTGGCGTAGCTGAGCGCTGAGCATCAATCCCCTAATTATAAGGAAGCCATAAAATGTTTCGATTCTTAGATTATTTCTATATAAGAGTTGTTCTTCGTATGTATGTACATATATGAAAATTATATGTTGCCAGAAAGATGTATAAAAGCAGTGGCCAGCGTTGGAGCGGTGTAACTAGTTAATCAAATAAAAAGTACCTGCTAAATCCTATCACTGTATACGTTTGTCTACTTTTAGTGTCGCTATTACGTTTCATCGAACATTAAATCGAGCAACAATGTTAAATAAGTTTTCAGTTGAAAACCCTCTTTGCGAGCTAAGGACCAAGTGATGGAAGCAGAAGTTTTGTGAGTTGTAACTCACAAAACTTCTGATAACAATTTTGTGACGGATGATTTGTATTTTACATTTGGTTTCATGGAATTGATTGTTAGCTATGTTGGGCCTTTTTTTAAGCAATTTTCAATTAAGAAGAGAGAATATGAACACCAAATTTTGGTCTCATTTTTCAGAAAATCAACTTAATATTAAATTATTTTATTTCACATCTTCTTAATGCATTTTATATGTTTTTTAAAAGATCTCCAATGATTCATAGCATGTTTAGCTGTTTGACTACAACAGTCTATTGAAATCAAAGCTTTTATAGGCTTCAAAATATTTTTTTAAGTGAAACCTATTACATTAATTCGTCAAAAACTTCAAAAAGTAAATGAGTGAACGTATGTTCTTCATCTTAGGATCGCTAGACTCATCTCCATGGCTAGAATAAACTAAAATTAAAGGCCCGAGGAGCTGGATTTCCGCTTTTTGACTGGGTCTTTATATTTTAAACTGAGTGGAGCTGCTTTTAAAAATTTTATGAATGTAGTTTTAAGACGTTAAGGAGTTGTCATTAAAAATTTCACTACGTTGGATTTTCGAAATCTGTTTGAAATACAATTTACAGTTATATACAAAGTTGCACAACTGATTGTAACGTTTGTGGGTATGTTGTATGCTCTTTTGATTAAACGGTTGTACAACAAATGACAGCAAATGTAGCTTGCATAAGTTCAGTCACATAAGACAGTGTTATATATTATTATATTGTCTTAAAGAAAAAAATTTACCAAAACTAGACAACGACATTCACCCAAGAAAAAAAATCTTAGCTCCGCTACTGTTATAGTTCATAACCGAAGGCCATATCTTTTATAATGTGAAAGTTAAAGGTAATTTTATGCTGTTTTAATATAGGAAAATATGTTAAAAAACTTGTTCTAACGTGACACACAGAGTGTATAGACATTAACTTTGGTGTCTTCACTTCTTCACAATCAGAGAGACAAATGGACTGACAGAGCAGTTCATATATAAAATGTTTAGATTAACTTGTCTCATTTAGCTGCATAAATTAAGTTTATAATAGGTCCGAAGTAACTTAAACAAATATGTATATTATAAACAAATATATATACATATAACAATTATAAAAACTCATAAAAAAAAGACATTTAATTATTTTCATAACGCTATTACTAGTCTACTATATACATATATATAATAAATTTTGTACTTACCAATTGCCGGCGCTGTACACCTTTCTGACTTTTGCCAGGCGACGACCCCGTTTCGGCGGCGGACATCGCCACGCCGCTTTTGAGGTTGAGAGTGAGCTCGTCGACTTCTAATCAAAATCAATTTACGCTTTATTTGTTATTGTTTTTTTTTTTTGTTTTTCTCTATTTAAGTTTTTTTATGTGTGTTGTTGTTTTTGCTTTTAATGCGGTATGCACGCTTTTTGGTCGATTGTGTTTACTAATCTGCTGAAATGATAATTGAAACCATTTAACCTTTTTATTTCGATTTTATTTGATTTTTTTTTTTAATTTTATCTATAAGATATTTAAGTGAAATGTGATTAGAAATTATATTGAATGCGGTGTGTGTTTATAATTGATTATATTTAGAAAATATGATTTTAAAAATGAAACTAAATATAAAAGTTTTACAAAAAATTAAAAAAATATTTTTTTATTGCATAATCTATATAAAGATGTACATATATGCTTTTATGATTGATGATATAACTTATGACTTAATGCCTTCATAACCTTCTTATTTTTAACACTTTTAATGTTTTTATTCATTACTAATAACTTGTTCATGCTCGTTCTCGTTTAATACGCTTTTATTCCTTAATAAAATCTTAATCGCTCCAGAACTTTATTAGTTTGAAGTTTTCCATATTGGCGTTAAGTTCTAAAACCTTGAAAGCATTAAGTGTAGTTCTACTATTTTCACAAACTCTCCTTCATTTATGCATCTGCAGCTCTTGAAAAATATTTTTCCCATTAAACGTTCGTTGTCATCCATAACACAAATGTAATTAAATTAGATCATTATTTCTTCTGTTTGTTTGGACAATCCCCTACTCTACTGTATATGCAAATATTTATTGAATATATGAATATGTTTATACAGCGCGATGGTAATATGATATGCAAACATATATTTTTTTTAATGTTATCTAAAATTGATTAAACGATTATTTTTTGAGAAGCCACAACTGCTTAATATGGAAATAAAAGGATTCAGTCCCAACTTTTATGTAGAAATAAATTAATGAAATAAAATCAAACTTTTTAATGCAAATTGTTGGGTAACTTGAGACACTTACGATGTTAATTTTATGTAAGACCAATAATATTTATAATATTTCATAGATGAAATACGTACATAGGCAGAAAATATGTTTCAACATATAAAAGTTCTTCTTTAAACTTCGCAAATATTCGTTTAGTGTGCAGTTTTACCGATTTATTATTTGCTGTACCCATACATAAGGTAAAAGGGTATATTAAATTAGGGTATTATTGATCAGTATCACAAATCGAGTTAAGAACTTAGAGACCATTAAAGATAGAGCATTTAATTTTGGACATTTAGTGTATTCTATTCCCTCCATATCAGAGCACTCACAGGGGAAGATCCCTCACAAAACTGTTCACCCTTTTTGTTTAATTTAGTTTCCCGATAAACCTCGATAACAATGCTATAGATAGGTCCAGATAGGTGTGTCTCAATATAGAGCAAATAATCTGCCGCGCTGCATGAATTTCGTTATATGTATATGGAGGTATCCCTCAATGGAAGCTAGCTAACCATATCAGATAAGCCAGAGCTGAGCTCCGATGCACACTAGACGCTGCTGTTGTTACATATTCAGTTAAAGAGTTACTGATAATGGATAGTAATATCGATAGTAAAGAGCTACGCGCCCATCTTTGAAGAAAACGCCACCGACGTATCCACCAACCGGAAGACAAAGCTGAATGGTACAGAGCAAGCATAACCCTTTAGAAGCAACACAGCCAGTTTTTAAGCCAATCTCCCATGTGTGATAAAAGCGATAAATGGAACCATTTATATGCTGAGCAGGCAAATGTCTTCGCATAGCATCTTTCATCTTTTTAAAGATGACATTGGAACCACAATCGAAGGAGAGGTATGCAATAAAAGAAAAATTTACCAACAAATTATTGCTATACTCTGAAGGTCAGATTTGCTGTATGGCAACCAACTTCCACATAAAATATACCAATAAAATATGCCACACGACTCCAGATAGCTATATATTCCCCACACAAATTTAAGGTTCTATAGAAGAACAGGGTATCTCCATGTCTATGATAAGCGCGGGCATCTATGTACATACATGCCCGCGCTTATCACAAAAACTACTACGGGGTTTTTCATTTGGTTTTCACCAATAGACACATTGACTCACTAGAAAGGTTTAGGTATATAATTCAAGATTATTTGTCGATTAATTAATAAAATAACATAAGACAGTAATAAAAGACAGAGTCTATGTTTGAAAAAAGCTACACCGATGGTCATGAGCAACGTATTATGGTTGATAAACCCCGCACGATGTTTTTGCACAGAAATAGATGACAATAATAGATGACAAAATTGAATATTGAAAGTATCATCACACATTATATATGTCTCGTGCCATAAGACCATTTTCACTAAAATTGGTCCAAAAATTAAAACACGGTTCGAAAGAATGCTAATGTGAAAAATCGAAGTCCCTCAGAAAAGTAAAGAATATATAGACATTGATTTAGATGAAGCATCGGATCATGGTTTGTATGTGCGCCTCTTTTAGTGATCCGTTTCGGAACTTTATGAAATAATTTATTAGAAAATCAAATTTGGAGTTTTCAGCTAAAATAAAAAGAACAGGTTTATATGGGAGTTAGCCCTTAAAGAAGGCTTGCAACATTCATTAAATAGTGAGTTAAGTACCCAGACTTCAAGCTGTATCTCTTACAGTTTCGATGTCTTATAGACTTGAATTTTGATGCTCATATGGTTACAGTGTATAAAAAGTTTTACATTTCACAGTTTGGTTCATAAAATGTAATTAATTCATGATAAAGCGTTTAAAATTAGTAAACAGCCTTACTTGAAAAGCACTTCAAGTAACTGTTTTTTAGGCCCTGTAAGGAAGGTCCCCCCAAAGTTCCCACCATTATGATCAGGAGCGATAGAAGAGTCGTAATAGCCATGTCCGTCTGTCGGTCAGTATAAACGAAAGGATCTCAGATACGGTAATATATACCCCCCCCCCTCGTTCTTTTAGACTAGAACTTCGCCGGAATTTTACGAGTTTGTTTTGAAATTTTGTAAAACGTATGGGAGATTGTATCAATACTATATAGAACATTAAGAATTAGCAGGTTTTTTTAAGGAAAATTTAAGTAGGTCATATGAGTTTATGATTTTACTGATAAACTTCTTACTTTTATTTACTTTTTTTTATTTACTTATGACACACAATACTTTTTCAATAAACACCTCACATGGTTGGAAACGTTACGCTTGAGCTCAGCAGTTCCAATTTCAAATAGTTTAATTAAAAAAAAAGTCAATTAGTATCTTAATACCTTGTACTGCCATAGCATACTTGACTGAAGTGTTCTTTCTTGTTTTTTTGTAATTAATATTTGTAGCAATATGATTTTTTAAGATTTGTTACACGACACTTTATAGCACACATGGATGAAAATATGCTGTAACTAACTAGGCTCGAATTCAAAATATGCTACATGTTTATTTGAACCATTTATTTCTATGGCGACAATATTCTAAAGATATTCACTCTGAACCAGTGGGGATTTTGTAAGAATTGATGTAAGATTTAAAAAATTAGAATCCACCTCATAAAGTGGGTTTACTAAGTTTTTTTTAGACACTTTTTTCGAAAAGGGTTGGAAAAGACAGAAACGTACAGATACATGAATATTTCAATATATTTACGCTACATTTCTTTGCACACCATTCCAAAGCCTTATGAAATATGTCAACTGCTTGAGTTACGCTAACTTTTTGAACACATATTTAAACCAAAAATAAAACATTGAATAACCCAAATGATGTAACTGTCATATGCATTGTCAATATTATGTGATGCCCCCCAAACTCTTAAAAATGTCAAATACATGCATTGTCAATCAAAATTAAATCAGTGCATTTTTATGAACAAATATTGTAAAAATATCTGTTTTAGAGTTATCAATGCTAAAAATAGAATGTTAACGTTTTGGGATAGCTCACGTTGTGCAATGCTTACTGTATACATATGTATTTGCGCAAACCTAATACATAATCTATTTTCTTCTACGTAGTACAGTGTTTAAAAACAGTTATTCTTTTTGAGTCACCTACATTTATTGACCAATTAAGGCTCTTGTTAACAAAAAATTAATCAAAAAAACAAAAACAACACATGTACATACATTAAATTTCCCTCAATAATAATTAAATCAGTTAAACTTTGAGCAAATTACAAATTCATTAATTACTGTTGCTGTCGCTGCTACTGCGCTGCAGCGTTTAGTATATAAGTTGAGTCAAACAAAAACAAAATAAAATAGATGTAAAAAAAAATCAAACTTTTGGCACGAACTTTTTTTTTTCTTGTGCTTTGCTTGACGACGACGCCATTGCCTCTCTTTATTACTCTTATTGACGATAACTATTAAGACGCTCTCATTCGGTGACAATCACACCCGCCCACTGCTCTGCATCTTGCCCTATACAAGTTGTTGTTGTTATTGTTTGTTACTGTCGCTTTAAATCTCTGTTTGTTGTTTATGTTGTTGTTTTTGTAGTTTTTGGCTTTTACAAAAGTCGTCATCGTGTATAGAGAAAGAACATTTTCATCGTTGCACAGTGACTATAAACCTTGGAAAGTAAGTTCAAAATGCAAAAACAGTTACTATTTTTGTTTTCTGCGATACAACAAAGAGCAGGCATGCACGTATGTTTTGTTGCAGCCTAAGATTGTCTGTGACCTTGAGCAAAATTTACCGTATGTAATGGTACTTTATTTGATAAAATCAACAATATTGCGAGATATCTACAGTCGAACTTCGTTATAACGAACTTTTATACAACGAAACTTTCCCTATTACAAATGAATATTCAAAACTTAAGCAAAGTAAAGAATGTCAATGTAAAACCACAAACAATAGGGAACTGATTTAGAAAGGTAGCATTTTTGAATAATGGCGTGCAGACTTATTGGGATGAAGATGACTTTCCTATTTAGCTACTAAAGACGCTTCATTAAGAGCTGTAGCAAACAATAATACATAATTTGAAGACTAGGTCCGTGGTGACTATCTTCATCGGATGGGGCACAACCCGGATGGGGCACAACCCATCCGATGAAGATAGTCCCAGATGTCTTCTGGAAAGTCGTACAGCTCAGAATATCTAAGGTATGTATTTTATTATTATATGTCCATACTATTGCCTAATAAATTTGTTATGTACAAGGTATGTCTCAAAAATTCCAAAACTTTTTTTCCAAGGCAATTTCTGATGAAAGGGACACCTTTCATTGGCATTCCCAACAAAATTTCATGACATTGGACCAGTATTGACCAAGAGTTCGTTCCACCGAGCCAACAATTAAAGGGCCATATTATCTTGGTGTTATAAGTTGTTTGTCCGTAGTATCCGTCATATTCGGCCAGAATATCGCA
Organism: Leucophenga maculata; assembly: GCA_035044805.1. Lineage (NCBI taxonomy): Eukaryota > Metazoa > Arthropoda > Insecta > Diptera > Drosophilidae > Leucophenga > Leucophenga maculata. The sequence goes on from JAWNNP010000465.1 coordinate 246,721, forward strand.
ATGAAGAAAGTTGCACGACAATGTGCCATCTCATCGATCGACACTTGTGACACATTTTTCGACCAAAACTCGCATTTTGACCATCAACCACTCGCCGTATTTGCGCGATTTGGCAACATGTGACTTTTTTCTGTTCGGCAAGCTGAAATTATCCATAATACGACGGCGCTTAGCTATTGTGGAGGGCATCCAAAAGCGTACATTGACGTTGAAAAGGTCATTCCGGCCAACGAGCTAAAACACTCATTTGAAATGTTATTGGATCGAGCTAATAAGTGTATTCAGTCGGTGGGAGAATACTTTGAATAGGAAAAAATCAAAAATCTATAGTTTTCATTTTATTTCAAAAGTTCGGGGAAATATTGGGCCATACCTTGTATATATGTATGAATAAAAAATTTTTTTTTTTTTTTTTTGGTTAAACCGTAATCTAAAATTTTTTGTCTGTCTGTTTAAATAAGTTATTCACCGAAATGGCTGAACCTATTTTAATAAATCTTATAATGGCAATAAGATAATTTTTAAGGAAAATAATAATATTATTTAAGCGGAGACAAGAGAAAAATGAAATTAGTCAGCATACATCGACATAAAGCTGTAGTAGCTGTTTAAACGGTAGCTATTATGTAGCAATCGATACATAAAAGTAAAATAAAATTCAAACAAACTTGTATTGTGTACTCAAAAAAAAATTTATAGCTACTAGATACAAAATAAACGAGCTACAAATGAAATAAGCCTTTGTAACAATTTCTGTTAACTGACTGCCCACAGTGCAACATCGGCGGTTCGGTTTAATTCGTTCGTTCGTTCGTTTCGTACTTTCGGTTTGACTTTAAAATTCTGCTTCTGGGTGCTCACTGCCTCAGTGGCGTACTATACGCTTGGATACTTAGCCCACGCGTTCACTTGAAAACGCTGCACACAGAAATAGAACACGCCACTGTATTTTATTATGCTCATGCTTTGCCAGCTTGCTCGACTTAGTGCTATGCGTGTGTGTGTGAGTTTGTGCTGGCTATATTCTTATTTTTTTTCTAGCTATATTTTGCTATATTATTTCACAGGTCAACGAAAAATATTCTGCTGTGCTGACTTCAGTAGTTGTGCGGTTGCTGCACTGTCGACATTTGTATTTACGCTCGGTCTGTATCTTTTGCCGTTTCGGGCCATGTCGTATGTCTATATGTTTGCCAACTCGCTGCTTTAGCGTGATTTTTTTGTTCGTATTTCATTTGTTTCTTTTTTTTTTTAGTTTTTCATTGCTGATGCTCTTATTTTTGTACACATTGTTTTTGTTTTGTGCAATTGCACTTTCAATAGCAAACAAAAAAAACTAGCTTGCATGGGAGCGTTACGTTAAAAAAAAAAAAATGATATCTTACTGTTTTTATTTGTTTTATCACAAATATCTTTTTAGTCACTGAGTACATAATGTAAAATAAAAAAAAAACAAAACAATTTTATTGTTTAATTTTTTTTATTCCCATGAACTTGTAATAAATTATTCTAAATTTGCACTCGATTAATGTGGTTTCTTGGAGAACACTTGAAAACGCCGTATAGCAAGTTTTTTTTTTCTTCATCTTTTCTTCTCTGCTTTATTATTATTTTTATTATAACACGTTTTGTTCTTGCAACTTTTGCGTTACTTATACTTCAGAATATTTGTTTTTTTTTTTTTTTGATTGTCGATTACAGACGCGTTTCTTTCTTTAGCTACATATGTATCTATATAAATATGCTGACGATGATGATGATGATTACGCTATGAAATATAAGTTTTAATTATAATTAATACAAATCTATATACATGCAAACACTTATGCACACACACACACAAATTCAGGCAGCTATGCTCATACACTCACACACACTTACGTAGACACCGCGCAGCGCATATCTATGTATGTACATATACATATGTATGCATATATATGTATGTATTTATGGCTAGCTCAGCACTTTACATCCAACAAAAAAAACACACACAATTTGCCGAAATATCTCAAATTATTAACCAATAATAATAGCACAAGTTATTCATAATTAAAATTGCGCCGTTTTCTGCAACACATACGTTTAAATGAAAATAATTAATTTTAACGTTTTTTTATTACTTTTTTCGTTCTTAATTTTTCACTGCTGCTGCTGCTCCGTTCACTGTTCACAGTTTGCACTCTCGTTTGCTTTTGAATCTGTTTTTTCCTGACTGTAAGAACGAGATGTCGACGACGACAACGACGTCGATTTCGTGTGGGTTAAGTTCGTCCGACCGCGTAAGCAGTGAAAATCAGACGTCCACACCTCGCAAAGGCAAAAACTCAATTAAAAACAACAGCTACAGAGTGTGAACAGTGTGGCCGTTTTTGGAAATGTGTAGAAGTATGTAGTGGCAGCAGTATAATTTGATATACGTGTTATAAAATTTATATTTTAAATAAATAATAAAATATACAAAACGATTTAAAAAAGAAAAACAAATATTTAATTTTAAAGTTTTGACTTTTAATTAAAATATGCTGTAAATATTTCAAATCGGTTCTTATTATCATGCAAAACGGTTAGAAGCGTGCAACATGTATGTTTTGGTATTTTTTTAGTGTATTGCACTTTAAATTTTTAAGCGGGTAAAAATTCCATAGATTTAAATTCGAATACTAAAAATGATGCACACAGTACAACCTAGAAAAAAATCATTTATTTTTATTAAATCATTTATTTTACGTTCCGTAAATAATAATTAAATTAGAGATATTAATTGGCATTTTATTTATTTAAACATTAAGAGACTAGCTTAAAGTTAAAACAAATGACCTAACAGGGGATATAGCATGCCTTCAGCTATATAAGTTATATTGCTATATTTAGTTATTTACATATATATACATAATTATTTACACAAACATAAGTTAATTTAATTAATGTAGAGTTTTCTTATATTTTGTCATAAAGGTTAGTATTTTTGAGAATATTGAATATTGGTTGCGTACGGATGGTTGTTAAGGTGGGACAATGTTTTAGCTGCTCAATGTTTACAATGATGTTGTTTCGGCAGAGTGGGCAGTATTTTGAGGTAGTGTTGTCTATATAGTGTTGATTCCAAGTCTATGTTTAATTATTATTTTTAGGCCCTGTACCGAAGGTACAAGAGCCTATTGGTTTTGTGCAAATGTATGTAACAGGAAGAACTAATTGTCGGAGACCCCCCAAAGTTACCCCCATTATGGTCAGGAGTGATAGAGGAGTCGATATAGCCATGTCCGTCTGTCCGTCCGTCCGTCTGTATGAACGAAAGGATCTCGGAAACGGTAATAGATAGAGACTTCGTGTTTTTTGCATTCGACTAGGACTGCTCCGGAATTTCACAAGATTATTTTAAAATTTTGCCCCTCCCCCCCTTCCCCATAAAATCACCCCTTAGGGTAAAAATTTCTTCGGCACAAAAAAAATTTAGTATACCAGTATAAAGTTAACGTCCTTCTAAACCAAAATCAAAAAAGTTCATCAAAATCGGATAATAAATGACGATTTTATAAGCAATTGAATTTGAACGACCCTTTTCTTTTCATTCATATTCGCGCAGTGAGAAGTGGTCATGTGTTTGGTCATAAGCTCGGGAAACATTTAATGTGTTTGTTAGGCGACCTGAACTGGTACAGGGCCTCTTACAGTCGGTTACGCCTGACTGTATTTTCTTACTTGTTTTTTTTTTGGTCAAGCCTTGATAAGCCTTCTCGATTGCATTTATTCGAACGGTTTACTTTTTCGAAAAATTTTCAAAAAATTATCCATCGGAAGCTACGACGTTTGCCCATCTTTCCAGCAGTTTGTGGATTCCATACCAAAAGAACTCCTCCGGCTTAACGGCCAAGAACGAGTCGAGCGAATTTTGATACCCTGTTCTGAAGTAAAGCATATTCCGTTGAGGGCATTTCGCATTGATCTGAACAATTAGTAATCAGAAGGAGCCATGTCTGGGCTTTAAGGCCGTTGAGGTAGAACTTCCCAACCACAGTTTTCCAAATAGTTTTTAACAGGTCCTGCAACATTTGGCCGAGCGTTGTCATGATTGGATTCGTGTCTGGTCGTTTTTCCGATTGCTCTCTTTAAACGCATCACTTATGTTCGATAGAGGTCTCCTTCGATCGTCTTCGTGGTATCACTTAGTACAAATGCTACATAAACTGACTACGAATTATAAGTTTCAAAAGAAACATTCGCAACTAAATATATATACAATGCACAATTTGTAAACCCGAGCAATATAGAAAAATTAAAAGCATATTTGCTTGGCTTTTGCTGCCAAATGCCCGGAGCCATATATTCGTCCATATAGAACCGGATAATAAATTACTTTAACATTAACAGCTTAGGTAATCAACTGAATTGGGCAGTTTGCTTTGGCTCACTTCTGATAAAGCCGAGATGTTTGCCAGGTTTTGTAATAGACGCGTTTCTCCATCAATATTAGTTGTAATAAATTAACTTTCTCTACAAAATTCTTTTAGACGGAGCTATATCAGTTATATTCTTCATGCTGATGATCAACTGTCAAGATTTGAGTCGATATAGATATGTTCGACTGACTGGTAGACCGTATGAACAACGGGGACTTGGAAACAATAAGATATTTGGGCTTTCCTATTTCCTATTCAGATAACTAGTGGTCAATATACTGCATCTATAAAAGTAAGTAAGGGTTTTTGTAAAATAAATTTGCATATTTGGTACAATAATACAAATAAAATATTTAATTAAAATTTAATGCTCAAGATTATACTGGGTGTACTTGATTCCTGTTGGAATTTCGAGAAATACAAAGAATATGCTTGATTTTTTTTATTATTATTTATTTATTTATTTACTTTCTTGATTTCTTATACAAAAAATAGTTATTGTGTTGCCATATTCAGTTTGATGTCATACTCTGATTGAGTTCGTTCAATATTTCCGAAATATCAATACTCGTCTGATCAATAGTTTTATTGTTTCCTTCTAGTTCACCCTCAGCGCTCAGCTGCTCCTTTGTTTGGCGCTTAAACATGGCTGTTCGCAGGCTTTCTTTTCGGTGAACATTCGGTTTTCGGCCTCCAGAAATATTGGCTAATTTACTTTGGAAAGCGCGCGTTGTTTCTGGCATTAAATTGGAATGTTTAGGTTGCATAGTTATGCCCTTAGAATACAAAATGCTGCGTGTGGAAGGTGTTATGTCCATTGAATCGAACATTAATTGAGATTCATTCAAGACGCCAGAATTAATTGTTGATGATTTATTCTGCAGCTGTTGAGCTCCCACGACGACACAAGTGCTCAGCATATCACGGAATTTCGACAGCACGGAACGTAGAATTTTGAAACGTTTAATTATGCGAGCCGGTTCTACTTGGTCTGCACACATAAGTATTGCCTTGCATTCGCTTAGCATTAAACCAAACTTTTTAAATTGCTCAAGTTTTTGAGTCGCATGTGGCTCGCTTAGCGCCTTGTAATTCGCTTTAACCGTAAAGTGCGCGTATAGAATTTCACCCAATTTCGCCATTTCCTGCAAACGCTCCTTGTGAAAGCGTTTCTCCATTGCCGGTAAACACTGTTGCAACAGCTCAAGATAACACGTTATGAATGCTGAGCTGTCGATTACTTCTTGTATGATACGCCGGAACACTGCAACCTCCTCGTTGTAGTGTTGTTCCAGTATTTCCGAGTGTATACCCGTAGAACTTTTGGCATTCTGTAGCGCTGGTAATATATACGCATCCAATGCTTCGAGCGAAGCCAAACAACTGCGTACTTTGGTTCTCGTCTTCATATCCGGTGCAAATGCAATCGCAAATATGCCAATTTGAGTCATGCGATCAATGTTTGCATCGAAATCGTCAATCAAATCATTTACAGAAGAATCATCTGGATCCGAATTTCGTATAATTTTGCGCAAATTATCAATCGAGATCAGCTCCATGTCCTGGAAGCATGTAAAAACTAAACGAAGTAGTGTTTCGTTTATGAATGACTCCAGATGATAGAGTGCGTTCTCCATTGAGATGGCTTTCAGCTTTAGATTGCTATAGTTCGGTGCATTATGCGACTTACATTCCCTTTCGAAGGACATACATTCGCTCAGTAGTCTTTGACAGAGTGCAATAATTGCCTTTTTATCCGCGTGCAGTGCAACATTTTCAAATGCCAGCACATGGCTCAATAATAGATCCACAACCGAGCGTAAATTGTCAGTTCCCATATGAGTTGGTACTTTATCCGCAGTAATTGTCTCCTCACTGAAGACGGACAAATGTTGTAGTATCAAATCCATCAATTCTAGAAATGTGTGTTCTTCCAATGGTATCTGTGTACTTCCCACAGGATCTTTGACGAGCACACGCAGCGACACATGCAATCGTTTGAGACACCAATGTAGCCTTTCGATGAAGTGTTGCTTTGCTGCTACAGGTGTGCCACTTGCTTGCTCGGCACGTATGGTGTTTTCCAGTTGTCTGATGCAGGTGATCATCTGATATAGACATAGAAATATTATCTCCACGTGCATATTGCCTCGGACATAAGCACCATCCATACATTTCGACAAATATTGATGAAAATCGGAAGCAAATTTAAACATTTCAGAGCAGAAATTATTTAACCACTCTATGCCATTATTTGTTGAAATTCTGTTGCTTAATAGCATGGTATTACAGGTCTCCAACTTCCTTTGTAATTTTTCCACAAATTGCTTCATTTTGAATTATTTTTTAAATTGCTCGATGTTGCTCGTTTGAATAAAACTTTTAAACTGATGTGCAGTCTCTTCTGGGTTCCAGCTTTATATAGGCGCGAATATGGAAACAGGTAGTTTTTATCTACTAATTTTTTAATTGCTGTCATAAAAAACAAACAGTTGCAGGTCAAATTCGCACAATATTGATTAGGGACAACAGATGTTCAGCAGTGTATTTGGGGCTCATAAACTTTATGGCACTTAATATTTATAATTTACCTGCAGAGCACATTATAATTCAAAGAAAGGGAAAATTATTTTAATTATACACAAATTAATTATACAACCGGAGCTGCCACTATTTTTGGTAATTAAGTTAAGTCCCGTTTTTTTAATTTTTAATTTTTTCGAATGGAGATTAATGGGCGTGAACATAAATATTTTGAGATTATGCGATAGAAATTAAGCTCGAAAATGTTGTAAATAGATCCAGCGTCTGGATGTTGGTTTTAATTAATTTCTGCAAAGATGAAAACGGAAGTATTGTTAGAGATGCTGGCAGGGCGGCGATGAAGAGACTTTTATTTATTTACTAGCTACACCCGGCAATGCCCGCTGTTTCCTATAGACAACCAAGGCATCCCAACTTTTGAAAATCCCTTCAAAATCGGTTTAGCCAATCGGAGATTAGCCGGAACAAACATTCGCACAGTCAGACAGATTTAATGTTTTCAGTTCTACCAAAATTTTTCATTTTTTCGGGTAACACTTTCATTTTTTTTTTTTATTAGAAATCTTTCTCAGACTTTTTTGAACATTTTTAAAAAATTATAGTAATTAAATCGATCCGGGCGTTCTCAAGATACACGAAGCTGTTCATAAGAAACTTTCATCTATCTGCTTCTCCACGATAGTGCATGCGTCTATTCCCATAAATCAAAGAACAAAAACAAGTGTCAAGTACATTAACCATCCTCCAGGGGTTGAAGCTCATTGACTCCGCAAATGTTCAAGTTCATTGACCCCCGAGAGGTCAAGTCTATTGACTAAAGGGGTGAGGTCCATTGACCCTCTAAGTGGTCAAGTCCATTTACATCCTATTTGTACGGTGTTCACAGGTGCCTTACCTCTAGAATATACAACTTACATCTGCAACGCCCTGTGGATTGTGTATAACTTGGTCATAAATAATCACTTGAAAATGCCCAATCTTTTTGAAAAGAAAAATCTGCAAATCTCAAGGCACAATGTCCGCCTTCGAGAACTCACTAACCCTCAGATCCTTTTTCCTTTCAACACAAGCAGAAGGTGCCTCAATAAACTCCAACGAGATGCGCTACTAACACAGCACCAGTTTTTATGTGAACTATTTATATATTAATTAATTATGCAAATTTCGATCACTTTTAAATTTCAATAATAAGTTTAAAGTTCATTGGAATGCTCAAGCTAATAAAAATAATGTAAAAAATAAAATCTAGAACCAATTATTTCATGTAAAACCTTTTTTAAAATGTTTGCCAATTAATTTTTATTTACGTTATTTCAAATAGCTACGATTATTTGGAATAAAAATATGAATCAAAAAGCAATAAAAAGCTTTAAATAAATTTGAAAAACAATATATATAAAAACTTAGCAGAAATTTTCTTTGATAAAATAAAATTCTGTTACAACATAAAATTAAAACTTTCTTTCATATGGCTTTGTTGCGTTTACGATTTTATACATTTGCTTGGTTAATTAATTAATTAAGCTGCACGCATTAAGGCACTTCGTAATTTTGTGCGCTACATCAAAGCAAAATTTAATACAATTTAAAAGAATTCATTTTACATACGTTTCAACTAAAAAAAAAATATATTTGTTAGTATGTAGTACAAAAATTAAACAAAATTACGCGCTATATAATTCGATGGCATTTTGTTTTACTCATTTTTTTATTAGATTTCGAATTCAGTCAATTTATAGATTATATACCACTCGAGGTGTTTTCGCGTCGTTTGAAAACAAACGCATAATCTTCGCTTCGACTAAAACAAAATAATATTTGTTAGTAACTATCGTTCGCTCATTTAAACAAAATTACATGCTACATACTTAGATCACATTCAGGCTTAATTATTATAGTAGGGTCAAAAGAAAAAAATAATAAAATAAAATAAAAATAGTTCAGTAAAACGACTACTGATTAAATTAATAGATAAGCAAACGAGATAATATGATCAGCTACAGATCTTCCATATCCATTTGATCGTCAGCCTTATTAAAGTTTATATTTGAAGTGTTATTATTATCCAGATAGTCGACAAAATCATCATCATATTCCTCGAGCTCAACATCGTCGCATTGCTCATGTTTTTTCAGTTCTTTAGCAGCAACATGTCCATTTGCACCAGCACCGACATGACCATTACCCAAAAGTTTCGGATCAATAGGCGGCGGTTGCCAAGGAATTAGTGCAGTACAGGCGCGTGGTATAGTCTTGAGCAGTATTTGCGGTATTTCGGTACATTTCTGACGCACATCCTCCAATGGCTTTATGCCATCACAGAGCACAATGCGTTGTGCATTGCGAAGTTTTTCTTTGAATTGATGTGCTGCCAATTGATAAGCCGGCTCTGTGCTAGGTATGAAACTATCCGTTTTACCAGTGCTGGTGGAGGGCATATCATCACTGGGTAAACCGCCTTGTATAAGTGGCTGTTGTGTAGTGTTTGTGTAAAAAGCGTCGGCATTAGCGCTGTGTTGCTGTTGTTTGTAGGCGCCACCGGAGATATGCAAGCCGCTAAAATGTGCAGTGATACGTTCCTCCGTTATGTGTTGTTTTGGAGGTCTGAAAGGAAAAAAAGAAAATATATGAAAAGTATTGCCATTGCAGCGTATCAGCGACAAACTTACACGGTCCACGGAATATCCGATTTACGCTTAGGTACGTATTTAGTCATTTGATTGTTTTGGTACGTCAATGCGCTAGCATCAACGCCTACTGTCTCTTGTGCGGCATTGGCAGCACCGAATTGCATGACACCACCAGGCGGCGCATTTGTTGTTGCAAGTTTCCATGGCATATCAGTAAGACTCCAATTCCAGGGTGCGCAAGGCTGTGTGAATTCGGGTTGCTCAGCTGTATTTATGTTCATGACGACGCTATTTGTTGGGACAGCCGGATCAAATGGTGTTCTGCTAAATTTTGTCCACATATTAAAAATAAGCTTAGCAAGAAATCAAAAGCTACTTACTCCATTTTCACTGTTTATGAGATATTGTTACTTAAGCTCTCTTTTGTTATATATTAGACGAGTTATTTATTTATGCTGCAAAGATATTAATATATACAAATAGTTTGTAAGGCTGAGTGCACCAGTTGGAATACGAATGAACTAATAAATTTGTACAGACGACGCAGGCAAGCAAATATGGCAGCACTGTATAATGAATGGCAGCACAAAATATGTAGAAAATTCGAGAGGTTCGTAATATGTTCTTCAACATATTCGCTATTAATTTTTCATTTTTATACCCCACATTGCGGAACCACGGGGAAAAGCTAAAAGGTGTTTATTTAATAGAAACTATCTTTTCACTAAAAAACGAAATTAATAAATTAACGTCTACAGACAATAACAATATTTCAAATGTTGTAAGGAGTATTAAAGAATATTCTCTTGTTTTGTAAATGCTTACTGAGGATGGATGATTTCTAGATGGTCTGTCCCAAAAAAATTGGAGGAACATGTTCATTTGCATATGTTTGATCTGTGTGATCGAAGATTTCATGTGATTGAGATAGATAACATGATTATCATCACTTTAGATCAGGTGCACTTTGAGTGAACAGTTCGAAGCAATCTTTGGACTAACATTAGTGCAATCCTTATTAAATTGAGTTGTACATAACCATTAATTAATGATAGATCCATCCATTCACGCAGACTTTAGGCCAGCACCTAATCAGCCACTTAAATGTGTAAATTCAGAAAATCCAATTAGATTCCATTTTTCTAATTGGTTTCACCTCCGCATCCAGGGGAAGCAAGGCCACTGGATGCGCCAATGTGCACACCAGAGAGCCAATATCCCTAAAATCAGTGAATAGAAACGCGCTCGAGTACCCTGAAATGCGCAAAGGATGTTAACTGAAACTATATGGCGACTGTTTTTTTTCGATTCACATTGCATAATTCTCTGCGACCATTTTGAAAAAAAAGGAGACCCCTGTTTGCGCCAAATTTAGCTCCAAACCCATTGATACCAAGAGAGGTTTCAGGCAGGGCGATGCGATTTTCAATTTTCCATAGGAATATATCCTAAAGGAAGTGATGCTGCTCGCAATGGCGGATGATAATGATATCAATGGTACGCAGGACCGGCGAGTCATGGAACTAGCGGTGTATGAGTACAAGACGAAATACTTGGGGTCTTCTCACACGCCGTCATTGCATCTTAGGCGGTCTGTGACGATGGAGAATTTGAACATCAATGTTGTAGAAAACTTCGTTTATTTTGTATCCGAGATAACCACCAAAAAACGAAGTCAGCCTGGAGATAAGGCGAATAATCATAGTTGCAAGTAGATGCAATTAAGTGCAGATGAAACAGCGCTGGAAGTCTTTGAGAGGAAGATTTTCCGCAATATTTTTGGACTTATTAGTGTCCGCAACGAGTATAGGTCCCCGTGAGCTGTACGAGCTATTCGATGAGGTTGACATAGTCCAGCGCATAAACTCCCAGCAGCTGGTTACCTTCAGCTCGCATAGCTTACATGGGGGCCCAACTTGATTGGTGGACGACGTAATAGAGGACAACCAGGCACGCGTTGGAATGACCAGGTATGGAGAGATCTCTCCGTACTTAGCACTGCCGCCAGAGCGCACAAGATTACATCTTTCTAAATGCGGCCATAACCGAAAGACAGTTGAAAGCTATCTAGGCAGGTAAGGAGCCAAGTTGAACTGTAAACGTTGTTCTGGACAAACTTGGGCTCTCCTCGAAGACGATTTTCTGGATAATGGATAATGAACCAATTTTAAAATATGACATTTATGTATGTTCTAGCAGCAGATCTCAAAAAATCTAGCTGTCTGGACATCAAAATATTATAGAAAATATTATAGATTGTTTGACGATGGAGCTTTGCTTCAATCTTTTTTCAGGTCTCTCCCAAAATCGTATGGACTGAGACCATCAACTACTTATTGTGTCCTGAAACCCAGATTTCTTTTGCAATGGATACCTGACCCACATGGTTCGAAATGCCAGCAATCCTATATTGTAAACCAGCGTAATTAAAACGTTCTTATGACCAAAATATTATTATTTCTATTTCTATTAATTTATTATTTTAAATATAACAGCAACGATATCAATTGTTATATATCGAAACTCGGCATACTCTTTTTCGATAACCAAAAAAATCGTCTAAGCTTATAATTTTCCTAACGCCGTTTAAGCAACAACATTTGAAGCCGTTCATTGATTAGGGTTGGCATTACTGACAGCATTGCCGCATTTGAATAATAACAGCAAATAAATATAAAGCGCTGCCGCATTTCAGCGCAGCTCATACAAAGTTTAAACTTAAAAGTGACAACAAGAAAGTTAATAGTGAATAATTAAACATTAAAACAAAATAAAAAAGTAGTTAAATAAATTAAAAAAATTTTAAGCATTCAAATAAAGTGAAAATTAAGAACAATTAAACAAAATGCGTTTTACAACGTAAGTAAATAATAAATTAAAACAAAAATAACTGCAAATTCTATTAAATTATGACAATTATTGCTCTAAACTATATAAAGCTTTAAATTAATTCTACTTTATGCATATATGAAATAATTAAGGAGACAATTTTCTTTTGTTTCATCATTATAATTAATTGAAGAAGGAAAATTATTTCATAAGAAAATATTTCAGTAAATTAAAGCTAAAATCTGAAAAGTATTCAAAACCTTTTCTAATTTATTAGTACTACAGAACTGTGGAAGTATCTTAAGATACAATAAGTGGACATATGTAGATATATGTATTACGAAACTCGATCAAAAACTATATTAAACTCGAGCTAACTATAATTTTCTATATTTACATTGTCAAAAATTAATTAAAATATAGATATATGTATTACGAAACTCGATCAAAAACTATATTAAACTCGAGCTAACTATAATTTTCTATATTTACATTGTCAAAAATTAATTAAAATATATAAGAAACTTTATAAAAAACCTTGGTTTAACTTAACCCACCAATATATCGCCATTATGACACTGGCCCTTTCCACTTTATTTTGAAATTATTCAACTGACATTATTTCAATACCATCTTTTTTTAAGCCGCCCAGCTTATCAGTTAATATTTTTTGAAAAACATGTTTTTCACACATATAGAACATAAGAACAATAAAAACAAGTGCAATGAAAGCGAAATCGAGCGCATTTTTATGACGCTTGCACGTTATTTTTCATACTCGTATTGTGCGTACATTTCATCAGCATCATCATCAGTAATTATTGTTATTATCACACGATTTATACAAATATATAAATTGACTTACCCCATCCTAAAAGTTAGCTGGGTAGGTAAAGCGAGGGGTTTGACTTGTTAGCTTATCATACACGCGCATCTCTAGTAGAGACCCCCTATGAATTTTCATCAGTTGCCATAGCAGTTTTCCTAAAGCTTTTGACGTAATCTAAGTGTATAGACAACGATAGATGAGATTGCGCCTGGCAATTGAAAGTTCGGATTTCATCATGCTAATGTGAACGCGAGAATAACAAAATGTAATCGTTGAAATTGTTTTTATTGGAAAAATACCTTCGTATAAACAGACAAATAAGGGCCTTACGATCTGACAACGCGAATTGTCGTCATGCGGGTGTTGCTATTGAGTCTACGACAGATTATTCGAAATGTGCATTTTGAGTACAGTTAATACTAATAATAGTTTATATTTTAGAAATTATTCTGTCATGAAGCTTTAATTTTCGATAATAATTTTGCACCTAAACAATAAAAAGAAATCTTTAGTTCCTAACTTATATATTTTACTGGATGTTACCACTTTTGCTTAAGATTTGTTAGTTTTTTTTTTTTTTTTATTTTTTATTTGTTATTTTTTTTTTTTTTTGTTTTGATTATTTTTGCTTTATCAAAGTTTAAAGCTGTACAGGTATGTAAATACTGAAATCTTATAACGAGATAAAGTTTATTAGTTTATAATATTCTTTTGAAAGAGATAGAGGTCTGTTGCATATTATATATAATAAAAACGCATGCATGACGTATTGATAAAGCGCTTTACTATGATTTATTGACTCATATCTACATTAATCATTCTTTTTATGGTCTCCCCTCAGCGTGTATAATTATTCTAATTTAGTCACATAATATGCCAAGCATTAAAGAAAGCAACGGAGACCATATAATGTACATAGATCATAGATGATATATCTTAATTATATATCTATATTTTAAGCAATAATTCAAAATATCTAAAATTGTCTTTTAAAAAAATTTCTCCAAGTGCATTCAAGCTGTACTCAGCAAAATCAGCTGATTTTACCCACTCTCTGACGATCAGGTACTCTCTCTCACTCTCTCGATATACGATATATATATGTCGCGTATATCTTTGTGTTGCTTTGCTTTTAAAGAATTAAAGCACGTGTAAAAAGTCTCGCAGTTGTTCAAGAAACGATCAAGTGTATAGAACATTACGCGATCAAATTCGAGTGCATTTATTTCAATTTAAAGTCACAAAAAAAATTAAATTAACAAGGTAAATTAAGTGTTTAAATTTAATTGTAACGCCTTGAATTTTTGATTAGTTTGGGCGTATTGTAAACATTTAAAATTTTATTTTTTGAATACAAGCAAAAGCTGATTTTGTATAAACAAAAATAAAAGACAATAAACGAAACGTAATGCATTTAACGTAACGCACGAGTAAATTTGTACGTAGATATAATATACTCTTCTACCCGCATGTCGGCAAATTGCCCACAAACTCATTCAATGCCGAAAAGCGCTTGTAGCAAGAGTGCAAGGTACTGACATAAGCGAGTGAGAGAGCGAGAAAGAATAAGAGTTTACAAAAACAACTTTCAATTTTACACAATTTGGAGCAGTTTGTCATATTAAATTGTCAAAAAAAAAAACAAAATCGGTTTGTAATAATTTAATTTAAAAGCTCTGTACGCACAAATTAGTCAAGGACACACAACACTCCGCCCACTTCGTGTATTGCAGTATTCAACGCGTTTGAGAAATTTGCATTGATTTTGTTTAAACAACTGTGTTTCGTGGTATAGTTTTATATGAACAAATATGAATATCGCATTACATTTCAATATGCGTTTGTTTAAATCGTTGTTCGTTGCACGTTCTCGTTATATTTCCATAAGAGTGGAAAACGTTAAAAGGTTTGTAAGAAAAAGAAAAAAAAAATGTACATAAGATTCTATTGCAAAACAGCTGCAGCCGGTAAGTGCTGTGCAGTGTTGTATAACAAAGCAAAAAAAGAAAAACAACAAGTGAAAGGCACTTGTACACGTTACATTTTGTGTGTTGGGTAGCTTTGTTTGAATTTTATTTAATAAAAAGTATTCAATTAGCTAAAAAAGTTATTTAAAAGAATTTTTTATAAAAAATAATACTTTATTCATTCTTTTTGACAGTAAGTAAATACCTACTTAAAATTATTTCAAATATAATTAATACAACTTAGTGTTTGCAAAACTTTAACCGAGAAAGTATTTAAATCAAAGACTTGAACGGAATAAAATCTAAAATTCTTTTCACAGGCTCTTAAATATTTTAAACACTATTGAAAATGGTTAATTTCAATAAATATGAACTTAAAACGCACTTGTATATCAGATTTTGAAAAAATTGGAATATTGTACTGTTTTGAAAAATCAAAAGTAATTGCACAAAAAAAATTAAAAGTCTGAATAGATCTTTATAAAGTCAATAAACTATTGAAACTAAGGTAATAATTCCCATATTAAAAACAGACCAAAAGAGGGACGTTGCCACGATCAATATTTTTCTATCTGATTAAAAATATATTTTCTTTTTATTTCACAAAAACGGCTAACCTTTATCAACTGAAGTTTACGATGTCATAACTCATAAAATTTCTACAGAATAGTATAAAATACGAAAATTTTACCAATTTATACCCATAACTTTTTAAGTAGTCATTTTGATATGTGAAAATAGAATGAGTTTTATAGGTATGTATGTATATGAAAAGCCAACGAGACATCACATGTTAAAATATTCGTTCAGCCACAGTAGGTTATATTAAAATTAAGCTCTTTTCCGCCCAAAAAGCCATCATTTTGGAAAAAATTTAGAATCAAACTTTTTGACAAGTTTTATTTAAAGGATATAAACAAACTATTACATTAAATCATCAAAATTAACGAGTTTGTTGGTTTCTAAATCTTAAATCCGCTGTACCTGTCCCAAAAAAACAAAAAATTTGTTTGGGGCTAAGATGAACCGATTAGAAATATGGTTAGATGAAAAGTGAGGGACTCACATACATACGAATATTTCTACATTTGGTCGTCTTTTTGAGCTGATAAAGCAAGTACATGCATACATATATACCAAATATTTATATAAAAATATTAAGACACATGTTTGCTGATTTTATAAAATTTTTCGCCGGAAATACCAGCTAGTACAAAATATTTGTCAAACATTTTCTCAGAATACTGGCTGTAATAACACTTGGCAACACTATTTGAAACCTGTTATCAAAAAATATGGTGCTTCCATAATTTCGACGATCTGATATTTCAGTTCATTTGCACGTTTAGACTTATCAGCGCTCATTTCTTTTGCTGCTGCATTCGGATTAAGTTTTTGATTTCTTTTCTATCTTGTTTAAATTATTCATACGGCGAGAGCGTACACTGGTTGTTCTTGGAACTACATATATATAAATGAATATATATTATAATTAGTATATAGAAATATTATATACATATGTATATATATTTAAGTTAACATTTGTGTGCGAATGAGAGCGTAATTGTTGTTGTATAAAGTGCGAGAGAGCAAAAAAGTAACTTATCGTGAGTGAGGAGCGACCGCAAAAAAATTCCACAATACGTGAAATTATCACTGAGTCATACGACTGCCCGCTGCTGCACTACATGCTGTTGGCGTCAATGGAGATAAACTTTTGTTTTAATACATATACAAATTTCTATATAAATACATATATGCTTAGCAAGCCGTACAACGGGGAAGCACACAACTGCACAAACCGAATCGACTCCATGAGTAGATTTCATACTAAATGCTACATTCGAGTTTAGTCAGTCGACTCGCGTAGAACAAATGTACGCTGCGCAACAAGTTAATTACTAGACACGCGAGTGTGTAAAACGACGCAATTAAAACTGAAAAACGAGAAGCAAAAAAAAAACAAAGTTATTAAAAACAAGTTTTTACATTTTATGTAAATGCAGCGCGACGCAACAACGCGCAAACGTGTGACAATTTTTATATGTGAATTTGAAACGTTGCAAAACAAATAAAATATGATATCGGAATTCTATGATATGGACAAGCAAGAGAAGATACGCTACGTCAGCGAATCTTCGAATGCAAGCACAAGTGGTTATTCAACGGGCGGGCAGACGATTGGCAATAATTCACCTACTTCGCAATTCTCGTTGTCTCCTGCACAATCACCCGCAACGGCGACACTGCAAACAGAGTTTTCTAACCTCAATTTACCGTCAAGTTCACCATTACAACATATTCAACAGCAGAACTCACCACAACATTATATACAGCTACAAACAGCTGGCGTTGGCGGTGGAGTAGCATTGCAGACTGGAAACATGTTTTTGGGTAATGTTCAACATCATCAACAACAGCATCAGCTTATGAATGGTGGCAATATACATTATAATATAGCAGCACAGGGTATTGGACTACAACAGCAGCCACAACAACACACAATGTACGCGAATATGGTGCTACCGACAAAGGGAATGCGCATCAGCAATGTGCATTCAATTAAAAGCGAATATCCAGCAGTATTGGAAATTGTAGAACAGCCGGTGGAAAAGTTTCGTTTTCGTTATAAATCCGAAATGCATGGCACGCATGGTTCACTGAATGGCGCCAAATCACAACGTACGCCGAAAACTTATCCCGAGGTACAGTTGCTCAACTACAATGGACCTGCCGTCATACGTTGCAGTCTGTTCCAGACCACTTTGGATAGTCCACATTCGCATCAGTTGGTCGTGCGTAAGGATGAGCGTGATGTTTGTGATCCGCATGATTTGCACGTGTCTATGGAACGTGGTTATGTTGCACAGTTCATGAATATGGGCATTATACACACTGCAAAGAAATACATATTCGACGAGCTGCTCAAAAAAAAGCAAGATCGTTTGGTCTTTCAAATGGGCAGACGTGAATTGTCCACAAAGCAAATACAGGAGCTGCACAAGGAAACGGAAAAGGAAGCCAAAGATATGAACTTGAATCAGGTAAATAGTAAATTATTTTAAATGTATAACATCTCGTTAATATTTGCTTGTTTTTCTTTGTTTTGTAGGTACGTCTTTGTTACGAAGCATTTAAAATCGAAGACAACAATACATGGACACCAATTGCAGCGCCTGTTTATACGCATCCAATTAATAATCGTAAATCTGCGCAAACCGGCGAATTGCGTATTGTACGTCTGAGTATTGTCACCGGCAGTGTATCGGGTAACGATGAACTTATATTACTTGTTGAAAAGGTCAGCAAGAAAAATATTAAAGTGCGCTTCTTCGAACAGAACGAAGATGATGAAACTGTTTGGGAGGAATTCGCCAAGTTTCGTGAGTCGGATGTGCATCATCAGTATGCAATTATATGTCAAACACCACAGTACAAAAACAAAGATATTGATCGTCAAGTTGAGGTATTTATTGAATTAATACGTCCTTCGGATGATGAGCGCTCGTATCCACCACTACCGTTTCGTTATAAGCCGCGTGAAGCTGTTGTGTCGCGTAAGCGTCGTCGTACTTCATCAACTGCGACCAGCAGCTCTGGCACAGGCAGTGCTAACAGTTCACTTGAGTTGCCGAAAACTGTCGAGGAGCAAGCAGCTTTAGCCATGGCCGGAGGCGGCATGCATAATAATATGCCGTTTAACTACGGCCAAACAATAAGCGAAGAGTTTAATAAACATGATCAGCTTAAAGAGTTAATTGGCTCGCAAATATTTCAAAATGCCATTCTACCCAATTCTGAGGAGTTACTAAAAATTTGTCCGGAAAATTTCAATTCGGTTGATTTAATGGAACTAATGGTACCCGAAGACATAGTTAACGAAGGTATGCTGCAAAAAGACGGCGCTAGTGGTACATCACTGGAATTAAGGCGTCAACAACTTCTGAAGAAACTTGCAACGGAGAGTTCAACGGCCAAAACGACACACAATACGAATTCGTATAATTCATATTTGCAACGCATCTTTCGCATCAATGATACAGTACGCCTCGGCAAAGGTACACTGACGCCGGAAGTTTTTGCAACGTCTGCAAAAAGCATACGCGAACTATTTCTCGAGTATGCTGATAAAAATCGGCACAACGATACACTGCTACATGAAGTTATCAATTTGGATTTTGTAAAGTTGGCCATTAAAACAATCCAAATACTTAACTTCTTCAAGCTGAAAGATCTAGTGCAGCAAACAAATAACGCAAACGAGAGCGTTTTGCATTGTGTCTGCCTGCATGATCGGCCACATTATATACGCCCTATACTCGGTCTGCAGTGTAATCCAAATATACAGGATAATAACAATAACACAGCACTACATGTAGCCGTGAAGGAGGAACACGTCAAATGCATTGAAAGTTTTCTGAATGCAACAAATGCGCGTGCGGACTTATCGCTTAAGAACGATCAAGGCCTGACACCATTGCACTTGGCATTGATACAGAATAATTTCGACATTGCAAAGAAACTAATCAATTACGATTACAATGCAATCAATGTATGCAACAAGGATGGCAATAATGCATTGCACTTGGCGGTGGAGCAGCAGAACGAAGAGCTTGTGGTGCTCATTTTAGATGCACATAAAGGTGAGGACGTATTAATTGCGCGCAATACGGCCAATTACACAGCGCTTGAGTTGGCGCGAAAGCTGAGCTCGAAGATAATTGTACAGCAACTGGAACCACTGTACAAGCATTTAACACTGGAACAGATAAAAATAAAGGAAGAACTTGAAAGCTCTTCGACGGAAGATGACGACGAAAGTAACGAAGCCATGGAGACACAGGATGAAAGTAGTACACATGACATGGTTATCGTTAAATCTGAAATAATGAAAGACGAGTACGAAGAAGACAGCAGCGGTGATGCAACAACCGCTGAAATAATGCTTAACATTAAAGCGACACGTAATCTTAAGGATTTGCTTGAAGATACACATAAATTTAATGAACTTGTACAGCTGCTAGATCAAAAAGTAGGATCCACTCCGAAATGGAAGCAGTTGGCAGAAAAATCGAAAATGCAGCATTTAGTATTCTTGTGGAATAATGCTGAGGCTATGCTGAACTATGTGAAAACTAAATCAAACAATATTGAAATCAGCTCGTTTGTACGTGCACTAGCCGAAGTTGATGCGGCAGCGCTTAAGTTGATACAACGTAAAAAGTAAAAAAAAAAAATTCTTTATGAGCATAAAGTTCAAGATTGTTTACTAATTGTAAAAAATAATTTAAAATATAGAACATAATATACATAGCTACATGCTAAACTACATATAATTTTTATATAGAAGTACATATATATTTTATAAATATAAAATATTTTATATTACATTGAAACTTATTTAATTTGTTTCGGAAAATAATAACAAGCGACAACTTACGAATTTAGTATAACTTAATTAGCAAGTAATGCAAGACATTGTGCCTCAACATTTGATATCAATATAAAGGAACAATATGTATAATCATGATTTTTGTTATCGAAATTTAATATCAATTGACTTTACCTTTGCGGCCATGACGCGATTATTTTTGCTAGCTTGTTGCTTTTGTTTATAAATAGTATATATGCGACTTTCAAATCAATATGTAAGCAGTTGTGTGCATATGACGCATATAGATAGACGTAGATGGCCAAAATAATGATTTGTTACGCTTTTGAGCAGTATACTATATACATACTTAAAGGTTCTGCAACTAAATTACTATTCACATTCTGTTTGTAGCGTTCAAACGAAAAATAATTAAGTTAGATGACTACCTATATTTGCCTGTAAACAAACTGCACTGGAATCTACAATATATTATATTAAACATTAGATCAGAGAGCACACAAAGTGCAGATAACGCGAAACAGATACAGACATGCATACACATGTATTTATATATATTTTAAGTTTTATTTACTCTAAAATAGCAAACGTAGCTAATAATATCCCGCATGCTCTACTCCAGTTGCCGTTCTAGCAATTAAATTAAAATGGTTTATTCGTAATAAAAATAAGCTTGTCTTGAATACCAAGAAATTGTGATTGTATACTTATATTTGCACTTCGCCAATATTGACATGAGCCTACTTCGTGTGGGGATTTACAAACGCTATGTAAATCCCCGATGAAACAAATAATTTTTTTTGCTGCATTTTCAAAACAACGACATAACTACACAATATCCATTCAGCGCATTAATTTTATATTGTGTCAGACGCTTGCATTGCGTCACTGCTTTAGATTACACATCGCCAACCGCAACTTTGTCTGGTTGAACGACCTTGCTTCATTGGAACTACATATAAAACTTATAAAGCGTGCGCTAGGCTTGACGCACACAGAAATGTTTGTATCAAGCACGTTTCTTGTCTTTCGCAATAAGGAAGTGGTGAATTTTTATTTTTTATACACTGCACAAAATAATGTCAAAATGAGGGAGTTCCCCGTCTGTAATTCTAAGAAAACATTTCGTTGAGTAGCGAGAACTTGGAGAATCAAAACTTACGCTATAATAGTTCTGTATCGCATTGTTACAATCTTAGCCCCAAAATTTGCTCATCGAACATAATGTATATTGACTTTGGTTTGCTATAGTTTATGGACTTTCCCTAATTTATATTGTAACATAGTTGATAGTAAGCCAATGAAGTCAAAATATGGAAAAAATATATTTTGTACAGCGTATTAATATGTCGTCGATCATATCAACTAAAGCTGTTGATGTTTTTTTTTCTGTTTTTACAAAATCTTAAATGGACGCCAAGTTCAACGCATGGCAGATTGTGATTCACAAAACGACATTGGATCATTGATATGCGATGCTTCTAAACGAAATAAGAAAAAGTCCCGAATGAAAGTGACAGTTTCGGAAATAGCACAGAAAGTCACACTATTAAATAATAAATATTTGGTGTCTTAGTTTATGGAATTATAAGGTGTTTCTCAAAATTTCCCGAACTTTTGGAATGAAATGAAAAGTAATTGTTTTTTTATTATTTAAAGTAATCTTCCTCCGACTGGATACACTTATTAGCTCGTTCCAATAACATTTCAAATGAGTTTTTTAGCTCGTAGCACGTCGGTGCACGCCTTTTGGATGCTTTGGATATTTTCAGCTTGCCGAACAGAAAAAAGGTATATGGTGCCAAATCAGGCGAATACGGCGAATGGTTGATCATCGATGAGATGACGCATTATAGTGCAAGAAACGCCAACTTCCTTCTTCGAGATATTCTGGCCGAATACGAAGATAAAATTACCTATTAATTGTTTGGCCTGGTGTAAGGAACTCTTGGTGAATAATGCTCTTCGAATCGTAGAAACAAATCAACATTCTCTTCACTTTTGACTCTTCCAAACGTGTGTTTTGGGTTTTGGCTCGCCGGGCGGCTTCCATTCACCACTTTGACGCTTTGAAAACACCATGTCACGTCACCAGTAACAATGTTTAAATGAAAATTTAAATCCTTTTTGGCATCTTTAATGATGTCTTTCGAATGTAGAATCCGAAGCTCATTTTCCGTCTTTCAATTGAAGCGGAACAAATCGTGCACATACACTCCTGAAGCCGAAATGATCGACCAAAATGCAATGGATTGAGTCTTTCATGAACCGCGATGCCGTTTTCGGCTCTTTTTTGATGAATTCACGGACAATTTTGATGCTTTGTTTGTTCACTGAAGATTTCGGCCGGCCCGAACATTCATCGTCAATCAAGTCTTCCCGACCGTCTTTGAAACGTGTATACCAGTCGTAAATAGTGGTACGAGATGGACAATTATTCGTATTAACTTTTTTCATTAATTCGTGAGTTTCGGTAAAAGTTTTACCAAGTTTAAAAAAAACGAACTTATGGTCCAGTTTTTAGTCGTACTGGACCGTAAACAAACCCCTATTTTAGATTTTTTTTTCCTCAGTAACCCTCTTTTTTTTTTTTTTATTAATTTTTCACCCAATCAATTTCTATTTTCAGCAACATGGCACAATTGATCGATGGCAAAGCTATTGCCACGGAAATACGCGCCGAGCTGCGCAAAGAAGTTCAAGAGTTTGTTAGCGCTGGTAATCGTCCACCACAGCTGACCGCAATCATTGTAGGCGATGATCCTGCCAGTCGAACATATGTGCGCAATAAAATGTTAGCCTGCGAGGAAGTTGGCATGTTGAGTGCCACAAAGAAGCTACCCGTAGAAACTACGCAGGCTGAACTTTTGCAAATTATTGCAGAGATCAATCGCGATGATGAAGTTGATGGTTTGCTCATACAACTTCCAGTGCCGGAACACATTAACGAGCGTGCAATTTGCAATGCAGTGCACGTGGATAAGGATGTGGATGGTTTCAATGAAATAAATATAGGCCGCATGACGCTGGATATGCCAGCAATGATACCAGCTACGCCACTGGGCGTACAGGAGCTAATCAAACGTGCCGGCATAGAGACTTTTGGACGTAATGCGGTAGTCGTTGGACGTTCAAAGAACGTTAGTTTACCAATGGCTATATTATTGCATGCGGATGGTCGTCATGAAACTGGTGCACTCGATGCTACGACTACGATTTGTCATCGTTTTACACCGCCCAAGGAGTTGGCCAAATATTGTCGCATGGCTGATATTATTGTATCAGCGACTGGCGTTAGAGGCATTATTACCAAGGATATGGTAAAACCGGGTGCATGCATCATTGATGTAGGCATAACACGTGTCACAGATGAGAAGACTGGCAAAACTAAACTTGTTGGCGATGTTGACTTCGATGGTGAGTGTTTGGATGAATTTTTCTAACATATTTAATTCTAAATTATTAATTTTTCGTTTCGCTTTGCAGAGGTACGCCAAGTGGCTGGTCACATAACACCAGTACCAGGTGGTGTTGGCCCAATGACTGTTACCATGCTGCTGCGTAATACATTGATTGCCGCCAAGCGACTGGCGCTCAAAC
This sequence comes from Leucophenga maculata, assembly GCA_035044805.1. Taxonomy (NCBI): domain Eukaryota; kingdom Metazoa; phylum Arthropoda; class Insecta; order Diptera; family Drosophilidae; genus Leucophenga; species Leucophenga maculata. Next base: position 270,912 of record JAWNNP010000465.1, read on the forward strand.
GCGCGGAGAACTGATGCGTTCGACATTGGCAAAAGTCGTCCATAGTATTTTTATGCATTATTGAATAAAACAAAAAATTCATAGTTTTACACAAATTGAATAGATTCAGAGAACTAATTTAAATCATATCTTCTACTGTTTTCTACTCGATTATACAATGACAATGTAATTGACTACTAATTAAATATTTAATAGAATATAATCTCAAATAATAGAAAATAATCACTTGAACTGTGCACTTATTAATATTTATTATTGTAGTTCGACTGGGTTTTGAAGTAAATTAAATAGTAACCGGTTTTGAATGAAAGTCATACATTTCGAGCGGTCAAATATTAATTAATTTGATATTATTTTAAATCTTTTGCGTACAACTCTCACAGAATAATGATATATTATTTTATAGTCTTCGTCTACACCAGTGACAGTGTGTGAAATGCACAAATAGAGAAGAGAACGAGTTTCTCTGTTTTTTTGATAAATTTTTACTAAAAGAACGTTTGCATGAGCATCGTTTAGGAGCTGTTGAATGACGTCAACGACTATCAAAATTTACTGAAAAGGCTCATTACTACTGACAAAACATGGATTTAAGGTTATGACGTCGAAACCAATTCATCATCCCAATGGATGCAGCCAGAAAATCCAAAACCGAAAAAATCAAGTTCGGTCAAATGTAAAGAGTTTACGATTTTAAGGGTGTTGTGCATTGTAAGTTCTTAACAAAAGATCGTGCGGTGCATACGGAATATCACCTTCAATCATTATACCGTTTGCGTAAAACAATACATAGCAAAGGCGCTGATTTCTGACAAACAACGTATAGCTTTCGCTTCAATGTAAGGCACCTGGTTACAAATCGTTGTCCTTCATAATCAAGTCTCATTCTCAAGGACCACCATGCGCCATGCTCATCTCAATATGTAATTATTGCACAATTTAAAAGGTAAACAAGTAAGAAAATTACAGTCGGGCGTAACCGACAGTGAGAGGCCCTGTACCAGTACAGGACGCCGCTCGAATTAGCTGATCATCCCACTTCTCACTGTATGAAAAGAAAAGTCGTCATTTATTATCCGATTTTAATGACATTTTTATTCAAAAAGAACGAAGTCTCTATTTATTATCGTTTTCGAGATCCTTTCGATCATACGGACGGACAGACGGACATGGCTATAGCGACTCCTCTGTCGCTTCTGACCATAATGGGGGTTAATTTGGGGGTCTCTATTCTTTATTTTGTACTGAAACCATTTGTTTCGATTAGTTATTGCTGGTAGGGCTGTTTATGGTTTCTAAAGAATTAATTAAGCTATTTGATGAACTAATTGTCCTTAGAGTAAAACGGACATAAAAAGGTGGGCCAAGGGTCAAGCTCATTTGGACCACCATGTACATATAAGATCTGCCCAACCGAAAATGGAACATTTTTCATTTACATATGATCATTAATTCATTCCGCACTTTATGAAATTTAGTTCAATGGAAATGGAGATATCGCGCTCAACGATTTTTTTTCAGCTATACTAACAAGACATTGTGTAACGAAATACTTATATACATACGCATTGTACATGCCATGCCGTGAAAACAACAACTACCAAGTTTAAGTTTAATAAAAATTTCGAGAAAAATTTGTAGCTACCGATAATAGCTCACTCAAGTAGCGTTTTAGTGTCGGAATGCACATGGCAACAAAATAGGAATAAGAATTATTAATTAATAAAAATGTAAACCACCAGAATTTTGTGATGACACATATCAAAGCTTTGTTTATACAAGGGAATCACAAATAGGAAATAAAATGTGAAACTAAAGAAATAAACATATAAGAGGTAGAGCACCATCAATGGAGATCAATCGATGGTCAAAAAGAAACTAAACAAATAATTAAAAGAATTTTCATTAGGAATCGTATGTAATAATTAGTAAATAATATATAATTTGTTGTATAAAAATTATACGCAAAACCTCGATTAAATGAGACTAATTTTAAAAATTTTGCTATTAATCCAGTCTTTAATAAGAAATATATATATATACATATACTAGCTGACCCGACGAACATCATAACTCTTAATAGTCAATGAAAGTAGTGCTACCTTATAGCTATATAGTTAACTTATGCCATGAACTACCATGGTAATTGCCAAGATATATGTGCCTGGTTTGGGTCAGAGCAGGGCAGTCTCCCAAGATATGCTCCAGAGTTTCGATTCCAATTTTACACAAGTGCCTCCTAAGTCTATAATGTCCTGTCAGGATGCCCGAAATCATTCTAAGATCGTTTCTTTGCCCAGTATTGCGCGATCGATGTGTCAGCACAGTATGGCATGTTTCCATATTTTAGGATTGCAACCTCATACATTGTGATAGCGCTATATGTGCGTTCGTGTGTTCCAGGGTTCCGGGTCGTTTTTCCGCTCAGATCATAATTAGGCATGCGCTCCAACGCAGTCTTGAATAGTCTGACCAATGAATGCTGTTCGTGAAGTAGTTGCTGCAGATCATAAAGAATTACTCTTTTTATTGCTATTTTGCTGTCTTGGAGTCGATGAAGTTGTGCCTCCACATAACCCATGAAGTATATTTGTAAGAATTTATGCTGTGCATCCTCAACAGGTTACAAAAGATCCAATTCGATGGTGAAGCTGTCCTTGAATCCAATAACTCAGGTGGCGGACTCAGTGATAACAATTTCACTTTGCCAATAAGGCAACAAAATCCGGGCGTTCCTGTCGCAAACCACCACGATGCAACATTCATTTGATTAATGCCAACGAAAGGATGCGAAGCGTAATCAGTTCAATAATCGTATAGATACGTTGCTCGGTACAATTTAATACTGGACCCATTTCTTCTTACGCGTCTGTTCTAATTTTCTTTGTTGAGCTTCAAGATTTCTGACTGCCAACCGATTCATTTGCTCTTGCGTTTAAAAAACTCGAAGTCTCTCTATTCTAACGCGATGCTCTTCTCGTCCGTTTCGATGCCTAACTGCACTAGTTTTAATAGGCTATAGCCTGTGCGTGGGGAATACGAATCGAAGAAACCAAATATCAGCAAAATCGATGCGGACGCTCTTGAGTTAGGAGTAACTTATACGACTTTGTTTTATATATATTTAGAAATTTCGTATTAAAGTCTGGGGCAGTAGCTGGAGTAATTTTTTTTTAACGAAAAGGAACACCTTGAAACTGTCTATCGATATTTTTTTTAAGTAGTCTCATTTAATGGAGCGTATCTAGTCTGATGGGATTTGCTCTTAAACTAAAAAGTTTTTGCTTAAGTTGGTAATGTCATATACTAAAATGAGCAACCGTATTTGCTTCAAAAGTTCTTCGATTCTAAAGTTTCATATTTTATTTCATATTTGTGATTTCCTAGTATAAACAAAGCTTGAATATGTTTCATAATTCTGGTGGTTTACATTTTGTTATTTAACAATCATGATAGTTCTTACGCTGTTGCTATGTGCATTCAGTCACTAAAAACCAGAGCTCGCAAAATATGCTCAATCAAACTCAAAAGACCGAAAAAACGCTCACGGTCTCAACAGCAACCGTCATATTCGTTTCATTGGTGTCCTCGCTCTCGGGTTTCGGGTTGAGCGAGACACACGATCGGTCATTTGTTGATCGCTCAAAACAAACAGAGTCGTTCGTCGCTCTGCTACTGACCCAAACGAGCAAAGTAGAATACATATGCAGTTATATAGACATATTACATTGCATTATATCTATTTTTTAAATGGTTTCAGCGCGATATCTCCACTTCTAATGGACCAAATGTCATGAAGGTTTAGAAAAGCATTAAACTCATGAAAGCACTAGATAATATATAATTTGGAAAAGTACCATTTTACGTTGGACAGAACTTTTAATAATGTACATGGCGGCCCAACACATTCTCCACCAAAGAGAATAGTTTCGTCAATTCGAGGAACCTCACAACCCCAGTCACAATCGCTATATTACAGATACGGGCGATCGCGATCATCATTCAAAGCTATCTCAATCGTCTAAATTGGTACGACGTTTTCCTGGACTTTTCAAAGTTTATATCCACAAACCAGGGATACTAGCCGAAACACTTTAAAAAGTAATCAAAAATTGCAGAGAATGCAAGGTCGGTTGAAGTAAGACTTCTTTAAACTAAGATGTCATTTGTGTAATCATTTTTTTGAGCTGTTTGTATTTACTTACTTAAAAGATCTTTAGTTTTGTTAAGCTTTTATCTTTAAGCTTCGCTTGCACAAATTCTAACAATTCGTTTTATATTTTTAAAATTTTTTTTAATATTTTGACACACATACATATTACATTAAAAGACATCAAGTGTAATAAAACAATACATAGAAATTTTTTTTAGTTTTCACACATTTTCTTCTTCAACCATATTAATAAACACTCCAGTTGTAAACCCTGGTATTTTTCTGTCCCTGCTAAACTTGGCACGTTTTACCTTCGAGGCTCTGCTGCCAACATGCTGGAACCAAAATCTCCTGAAATTTGTATTAAATTCTATTATATCCATATTTTATATTACAAAAAAAAAAAAAAAAAACATTTAAACATAAAATTCTAGTTAAAGGAAAATTCCATGCAGTTTCTAGTATAAAATATTACACAATTTTCGTGAGGTTTATAAAAAATGATTTACATTTCGTTAAGTCTTTCCATTGATCCTTCCATATGACCTTTGACCGAGCCCCTTGTGGTATTCGCAATAAATCCAGCGACACCAATTTCTGTGGCTTTTTTCTTTGCGGCCTAGAATAGAATAACAGATCAGCCAAAATATTTAGGTAAGATATACACACAGTACAGAGCATACCTTTGCAAAACCTACATCTTTAAAGTGTGATAAAGAAAAAAATACAATTAAAAAATATGAAAAATGCACACTAATACATCATTATGATGCATTTAAAAACATAAATAAACAAATACATACTCTGCACTTTGCCGAACACCTCAAAATCGCAAGTGTATAATTGAACCTGACTTGCCAGAAACCTTATGAAAAGTCCTGCTATATCTTTTCGATAATAATGGCACAGCAGAGAAACTGCTGTTATTAAGATCGGAAAGAAAGTTCTATTTGGATAACCGAGCACCATTATCAATATTCGGGAGATAAATTAAATCAGTCTGATACTAAGCGGTACTCTAGTGGTATAGGCTGGCAATGGCTTATCTATTGCTAACATTGCCCTATGTTAGTATTGCCATATTTCCAACTTAATTAAATTAAAAAAAATATTTAAAAAAGTGTATTTAAAGAAGTCGGAAACATGGCAACACTAACAATATGGCAATGCTAGCAACAGATAAGCAAATGGCAGCCTCCAGCCTACTTGAGTACCGTTTATTATCATCTAAGTATCAGACAGATCTAATTCATCTTACGAACATTAACAATGGTGCTCGGTTACCCAAATAAAATTTTCTTTCCCGCTTTAATAATAACAATTGCTATATTTTGCTATTATTATCAAGAAGATATAGTTAAATTAAAGCCAATTGCAAGATATATCGAAAGAGCACAGGCAGATCCGAAACAAATATATTGTTGCACTTTTGAGGTGTTCGGCAATGTGCAGAGTATGTATTGGTATAATTCATGCATACGTATGTATGTATGTGTGTATATTAATAAATAATAATTTGTTTTTCCATTTTTTTTTATAAATTTTTTTTCTTATCACACTTTCAAGACGTACGTTTTCGGCCGGTAAGTTCTGTCTATATGTACCTAAATATTAAGGCTAAACTTTTATTATATTCTAGGCTACACAGGAATATGCCACCCAAATTGGAGTCTTTGGATATATTATGAATACCTCAAAGGGCACGGTTAAAGGTTATTTGGAGGGGAGATGGGAACAACTTGAGTTGATGTATGTAAATAATTTTTTAATACCCTTCTCAAAATTGTGAACAGTATATTTTTTTTTTGTACTAAAACGGTTTGAAACCTATCTTATAAAATTTTTTTATTATATAATTTAAAAAAAAAAATATTGTCTACTAAAAATATTTTAATCAATTTAATATTAATTCCAGGAAACATTGGTTGCGATATGTTGGCAGTCCAGCCTCTAAGATTGAGCGTACCACGTTTACCAGGGATATACCACTTCAAGATTTTGCAAGTGACGAGTTTATTATTTTGTGGTAACTTTCCATTTATACTGATGTATTACCATGGTGTTGTGTTCAAGAGCGATAAAAGCTCAAACAAGCTAAATAGAAAAAAAAAAAAAATTTTATATGATTTAATTTAATGAAACATGTTTATAAAAAATATTAAAAAAAAAATAAATACTTTATAAATGGAAAATCATTTCAATATTACTTACAATCCATTCCAATGAGGTGACCAGTCCAGTGCAGCCGCTGGAATTTTATGCGCTGGACTATGGCAACCTCATCGTATAGCTCATACAACTCGCGGTTAATACGGCACCTAAACTCGTTGCCGACTCTAATAGAAGCAAAAATCCTGCGGGGAATGTTTCTCTCAAAGTCTTCATCTGAAATAATACCGGTCCATGCCTCTGCGCCATACAGTATGACCGGAAGTATCAGCGACTTACAGATCTTGATTTCCGTCTTCCAAAAGAGTGTTTTACTTCTAATTTGCTTGCTCAGCCCTAAATTGCAACTATTTGGAAGTGCGATTCTTCGCGTAATCTGCAGGCTGACGTTGTTGTTGTTGGTTATTTCGCATGCAAGTTAGACGGAGTTTTCTACAAAATTGAAGTTGAAATTCTCCATCGACACTTTCCGTCCAAAATGCGATGACGGTGTGCAAGAAGACACCAAGTACTTCGTCTTGTCTTCATTCACCGCTAGGCTCATGAGCCGAGATTGTTTTTCAATCTGCTGACTCGCCGTTCCTGTGTACTAATGTTATCAGTATCATCTGAGCATCATCACTTCCTTTGGTTCTTAAGATAGAATAGAGAACACTCAGTTTCCAGTCATTGAGTACGCGTTCATCGGACCATAACTTGCATAATAGTTGGTATATACTCCTAACCAACTCTTCGCTGCTGGTCTTGAATAACTTAGCTGACGGTCCATCAGAGCCTGCTGCTTTGTTATTTTTCGGCTTTTTGATAATAAAATCGACCTCATCAAAGTCCGGTAGCTCTACAATAGTGTCATCATTAACTGGTGGTTCCAGTGCCATTATTCTATCAGCGGTATTGTGCGCTTCATCGCCTCCAAGTAGATTAGAAAAATGACTCCTCCATAATCTTTGTGATTCCTGAGCACCTGTAACCAGATTTCCATTTTCGTCTTTTTACAAAAAGTTACTCCGGATCTAAAACCTTCGGTAAGTCAAGCGACCTTTTGATAAAAACTTCGAGCTTAATTTCTCTCAACATCCTCAAACTTCCGCCTTTATTGCTCCTTTTTCTTGCGTATGAAAAGTCGTTTCCCCTCTCTGCGTTTCTCTCGATATTGCTCTCTAATAGCTTGCTTTGCTCCCGACTGCAGAGTTCGCTGATAAGAAGCGTTCTTCTCTTTATCGTACCAAATCCATGAAGATGGTGGTATGTTTCCACTGCTCATATATATTTTGAGATGACAAAGAGGTTTCACGGAGCATTTAGAAAAGTGTGTTTGAGGTGGCTTCGGCTACTCTTATGTCAGCTTTATTAGATGTCACAGGATGCTTTATTAGAGCACCCCCGTTCTATTCATAGTATTTCCTGGATTGCAGTGATGTCAGCCTTAAATCTTTCGAGAACATCAACCAGCTGGATATTCCAGGTGCATAACCGTAAAACGTGGTCGTTAAATCGTTTTGTTTTCATTGCAGTTCATTTTCTTATGGTGGCGGGTTCCTAGCACAGTGCACCAACCTCTAATCAAAGAGGGTGATCGGCCCCTTCTAATAGTTAGCTCACCTCCGAACGGCTGTACAGAGGCTACCCAGGAGATACGTGGACTAACGGACGTTGTGAGCTGCCTGGACGGTTTGCATAATAATTAACAATCAAAGAAACAATTTTCCTCACACTGCGAACTTCTGCAGCCGACCCTCATCTCCCAATTTTGTAAGTCTAATAATATGAATATTATTCCTTACACATTTTAAATAAAAAACAACTAAGACAATTACAGTACTGACGTAAGTATTTTGCTCCTCCCACTTTTCGCAGTATGAAAAGAAAAAGGGTGGACGGAAGCATAATAAGCATAGGTCGTTCCAATACATTTATTATACGATTTCGATGAAGTTTTTAGATTTTTAAAATTTTATCTTTATACTGGTATACATAACTTTTTTGTGCCGAAGAAGTTTTTGAGTGATTTTCGAGGGTGAATTTTTGAGGATGCTTGCGAGCGGTAAAATTTAAAAATGAATTCCGGCGAAGTCCTAGTCAAATGCAAAAAGAACAAAGTCTCTATCTGTTACTGTTTCCGAGATCCTTTTGTTCATACGGAGGGACAAACGGACTTGGGGATAATGGGGTTAACTTTGGCAGGTCTCCGACCATTATTTTTACCTGTTACATATATTTTCACAAAACCAATTTACTCTTGTACCTTCGGCACAGGTCCTAATAAATACTTAAAAGTTTGAACTTCAAAAAATCATAAATATGGCAGCACTAAAAATATGGCAATGCTAGCAATAGATAAGGAAATGGCAGCCTACTAGAGTACCGTTTATTATCATCTAAGTATCAGACTAATCTAATTCATCTAAAGAACATTGACCATGGTGCTTGGATATCCAAATAAAGAATTCTTTCCGCTTTTAATAACAGCAGTTACTGTGCTATGCTATTGTTATCGAAAAGATATAGCTAAAATAAAGCCAATTGCAAGATTTATCGAATGGGCTCAGTCAAATCCGAATCAAATATATGGATGCAATTTTGATGTGTTCGGCAACCTGCAGAGTATGTATTTGTGTAATTCATGCATATGTATGTATGTATGTGTGTATATAAATCAATAATAATGTATTAGTAAGCATTTTTCATATTTTAACTATTATATTTTTCTTTTTATTAAACTTTCAAGACAGTTTTCTAACGGTAAGTTATGTACTCTGTGTACATCTTTCAAAATATTATACATATATTATATTACCTATTCTTTAGGCAGCAAAGGCATATTCCGAAGAAGTTGGTTGTCCTGGGTACATTACGATGACACAAGAGCGCGTGGTCAAAGGTCATATAGAGGCACCATTGGAAAATCTTGAGAAGATGTAAATAAATTTCAATACCTCTCGACATTAGTAAACAGTATTATATTGTTGTCACTGTGTCTCTAACACTTTATACTATTTCTATAATCAAAATTTTAGAATATAACTAATATTTAATATTGATATTAATTTTAGGAAACATTGGCTGCGATATGTTGGCGATCCAGACTCGAAGATTGAATGGGCCGTGTTTACGAACAACTGGAAAATGTCACAGCATATAACTCAAGAGTTTATTATTATGCGGACAAACAATATAGAAATATGATTGATTAGATTTAGAACTCGTTATAAGAGGAACACTTAAACAAACCAAAAATTAACAACTATAAATAATTTGTAAATGCATAAAGCATAATAAATACTTCATGTCTACCATAATCCTTCCATTATTGAAAATTTTATTTGCTTACACATTAAAGTGTTCATATTAGAGACAAGTAGCAGTATTGTGGATCTGTAGCCCAACATTTTTTTTTCCAAAACTTCAACAGGTCAACCTAAAAATTCAAGTTTACTCTATGAGATTGACGGACAGTCGGACAGGGCTATATTAATAAAAGAACTCCGAGCTTCATATTATGATAAAATTAAAAAAAATACCTTGTAACATTAAGATAAAATGGCTCATTAATTGTTTGGCCCGGTGGAACGAACTCTTGGTGAATAATGCCGTTCGAATCATAGAAACAAATCAACATTGTCTTCTTTTTTTGGGTTTTGGCTCACCGGGTGGCTTCCATTCGGCACTTTGACGCTTGGATTCAGGGTCGTATTGGAAACACCATGTGTCGTGACCAGTAACAATGTTGAAAAGGATGTTTTGTTCCTTTTTGGCATCTTTAATGATGTCTTTCGAATGTTGCATCCGAAGCGCCATTTCCTCGTCTTTCAATTGATGGGGAATAAATCGTACACACAATTTCCTGAAGTCCCAATGATCGACCAAAATGCGATGGATTGAGTCTTTGAACAATTCCATTTCCGATTCCATGAACCGCAATGACGGTTTCGGCTCATTTTTGATGAATTCATGGACAAGTTTTTTTTCGTTCACTGAAGATTTCGGCCGGCCCGAACGTTTGTCGTCATTCAAGTCTTCCCGACCGTCTTTAAAACGTATATATCAGTCGGAAATAGTGGTACGAGATGGGCAATTATTCTCATAAACTTGTTTCATCAATTCGTGATTTTCGGTAAAAGTTTTACCAAGTTAGCTTAGCTAGGAACGCCAAGTTAGAGGATTGCTCTATTAAAAATAATAAAATATACCACATGGATACAAATAGAAAAGTATTCCCCATACAAGTATCAGAGTATCTGCAAGTTGTGCACACTCGACTACAACGTTCTTCGTTGAAGTAAAACTTCTTTACGGAGGCTAAATTTGTACGTTTTGTGGTCAAAAAAGTGGTATCGCGAGAAAGGAGAACGTTGACTGAAAGTACAGAGTTGAAGAGAAGGGGAAAAGCTCGCGTAGCAAGTTTAACATCTTGTGAGTCATAACTTTAGACTCTGAAGCATAGTGCTTCTGCAAGAGAGAGCTGCTATTGTTGTTGTTGCTGCTGTTTAGTTTTGTGCATGGTGAAATAATTGCAATTCATGGATATCTTCGATGAAGTTTTTAGATTTTTAAAATTTTATCTTTATACTGGCATACATAACTTTTTTGTGCCGAAGAAGTTTTGGGTGATTTTCGAGGGTGAATTTTTTGGGAGGCGTGTGAGGGGTAAAATTTAAAAATAAAATCCGGCGAAGCCCTAGTAAAATGCAAAAAGAACAAAGTCTCTATCTATTATCGTTTCCGAAATCCTTTCGTTCACACGGTCGGACAAACGGACATGGGGATAATGGGGTTAACTTTAGGAGATCTCCGACCATTATTTTTACCTGTTACATACACTTGGTCCTAATAAATACTTAAAAGTTTGAACTTCAAAAAGTCATAAATATGGCAGCACTAAAAATATGGCAATGCTAGCAACAGATAAGCAAATGGCAGCCTACTAGAGTACCGTTTAATATCATCTAAGTATCAGACTTATCTTATTCATCTAAAGAACATCGACCATGGTGCTTGGATATCCGAATAAAGAATTCTTTCCGGTTTTAATAACAGCAGTTTCTGCGATATGCTACTTTTATCGAAGAGATTTAGCTAAAATAAGGCCAATTGCAAGATTAATCGATTGGGCTCAGTCAAATCCGAATCAAATATATGGATGCAATTTTAATGTGTTCGGTAACCTGGAGGGTATGTATTTGTGTAATTCATGTATATAAATCAACTATTTCAATCAATCAATTAACTATTATATTTTTCTTTTTATTAAACTTTCAAGACAGTTTTCTAATGGTAAGTTATGTACTCTGTGTACATCTTTCAAAATATTATACATATATTATACCTATTCTTTAGGCCGCAAAGGAATATTCCGACGAAGTTGGTTGCTTTGGGTTCATTACGATGACAACTGAGCGCGTGGTCAAAGGTCATATAGAGGCGCCATTAAAAAATCTTAAGAAGATGTAAATAAATTTCAATACCTCTCGACATTAGTAAACAGTATTATATTGTTGTCACTGTGTCTCTAACACTTTATACTATTTCTTTAATCAAAATTTTAGAATATAACTAATATTTAATATTGATATTAATTTTAGGAAACATTGGCTGAAATATGTTGGCGATCCAGACTCGAATATTGAATGGGTCGAGTTTACGAACAACTGGAAATTGCCACGCTATGTAACTCAAGAGTTTATTATTATAGGGTAAAATCCCATTTGTGCTGTATTTAAAAACGAATTTTTAAGAATGTATTTTCTTTCTATGCAGATCCAGGGAAATGCGGGAGCCGAATATACGCGATATATAATTGATTAGAATTATAACTCGTTATAAGAGAAACGCTTAAACAAACAAAAAATTAACAACTATAAATAATTTGTAAATGCATAAAGCATAATAAATACGTCATGTCTACCATAATCCTTCCATTATTGAAAATTTTATTTGCTTACACATTAAAGTGTTCATATTAGAGACAAATAACAGTATTGTGGATCTGTCACCCAACATTTTTTTAAAAGCTTAATCAGGTGAACCTAAAAAGTTTACTCTATGAGATTGACGGACAGTCGGACAGGGCTATATTAACAAAAGAACTCAGAGCTTTATGTTATGATAAAATTTAAAAAAAAAAGTGACTCATAGCACCAAGATAAAATGGCCCATTAATTGTTTGGCCCGGTGGAACGAACTCTTGGTGAATAATGCCGTTCGAATCATAGAAACAAATCAACATTGTCTTCACTTTTGACATTTACAAACGTAATTAGGGTGTCTTCCATTCGGCTCTTTGAAGCTTGGTTTTCGGGTCATATTGAAAACACCATATCTGGTCACCAGTAACAATGTTGAAAAGAAAGTTTTTTTTCCTTTTTGGCATCTTTAATGATGTCTTTCGAATGTTGAATCCGAAGCGCCATTTCCTCGTCTTGGTGTGGAACAAATCGTGAACACACTTTCCTGAAGCCCAAATGATCGACCAAAATGTGATGGATTGAGTCTTTAAACAATTCCATTTCTGATTCCATGAACCGTAATGACGGTTTCGGTTCATTTTTGATGAATTCATGGACAATTTTTTTTCGTTCACTGAAGATTTCGGCCGGCCCGAACGTTTGTCGTCATTCAAGTCTTCCCGACCGTCTTTGAAACGTGTATTTCAGTCGGAAATAGTGGTACGAGATGGGCAATTATTCTCATAAACTTGTTTCATCAATTCGTGATTTTCGGTAAAAGTTTTACCAAGTTAGCTTAGCTAGGAACGCCAAGTTAGAGGATTGCTCTATTAAAAATAATAAAATATACCACATGGATACAAATAGAAAAGCATCCCCCATACAAGTATCAGAGTATCTGCAAGTTGTGCATACTCGACTACAAGGTTCTTTTTTGAAATAAAACTTCTTTACGGAGGCTAAATTTGTACGTTTTGAGGTCAAAAAAGTGGTATAGCGTGACAGGAGAAACGTTGAATGAATGTACAGAATGTAAGAGAAGGGAAAAAGCTCGCGTAGCAAGTTTAACAACTTGTGAGTATTAACTTCGGACTCTGAAGCATAGAGAATGAGTATGTCGCAGTGTGATTCCTAGTAATTGTACGCGGGTACATTCCTCAGTAGAATTCGGGGAATTCCCTGCTTCTGCTTTACTAGCTGATATTGAACGAGAGCACGGCAGCAGAGGCAGAGACGCTCTGCTGCTGAGTGAGGTTCGATGGTAAGATACCAAGAGTCTTGAGTAAGACAGAGATGGCTACATACACTCGACATGAGTGAGTTTACGACATGAGTGCGTATGCTGACATAGCCAGTTGAGCTTGGGTATTCGAACCGATCGGAACTCGCTGTGCAGCTGCGTCAATCATCAAAAGTATGAACATGGATGACATACCTTTGCCGCCGACATCAGAAGTGGGATTAGCTCCGCCAAAAGAGGACAGCTCTAACTTATATAGGGCAGCCTTAGAAGAGCAAAATCGTAATCTAATGGAAATAATAAAATCCATGCAGGCACCAAGAGCACCGGCAATAGACGGGAGAGCACTTCACGTCACTCTACCCAAGTTTTGCCCTGACACCGCTGGAGCAGATGCATCAGCTTGGTGTACTACAGTGGACCTAATCTTTGCGGATAATGCTCTCGAAGGCAGTGCGCTTGTGATTGCGTTAAGCAAAGCATTAGAAGGCAGTGCATCGCAATGGCTGTCCCAAATATGCTTCGCTGGCATCACATGGCCGCAGTTTAAGGAACTCTTCATCCAACGTTTTGTGGGCATTGAGACAACTTCTGCCATACTGATGAACATTTTGAACGGACGTCCCAAAACTGGAGAGAGTTTTGCTGAGTACGGCAGTCGCATAGTCACCCTATTGCTCTCTAAGTGGAAGGCAAAGAATTTGGAGGAGATTGCTGTATCAGTAGCGTTAGCCCACATGGCTCAAATTGATAATAATTTGTTGCGTTGGCTGTTTACAACGAATGTGACGACTCGTAATGAGCTGCAGCAGCAGCTACAGGCTTACGCTTTCAAGAAGCGTAACAACGAGGAGGACGGATATTCGACTGGTCCGGATAAGAAGAAAACAAGAATGCAGTCGCAGGTGAAGTGCCATTTTTGTGGAAAGGCTGGCCACAAATATGCAGAATGCCGCTCTCGAATGGGAAAAGCATTAGCCCCAACAGAAAGGAGTTATAGCGTGAGCAGCACGTCCGGAATGAAGGATCGATCAAAAATTAAATGTTTTAAGTGCGATGAAATCGGACATGTGGCTTCTGTATGCCCCAAAAATCGTACTGGTGGAAACAGCATGAGCTACGAGAAGCGAGTTGACGTTTGTACAGTAGCTCCACCAAGTGGAACAATTACCTTATCCGGTGAGTCTATTCCATATTGTTTTGATTCGGGAGCCGAATGTTCACTGGTCAAGGAGAGTGTGGTGGAAAAATTCACCGGAAAACGATTTCACAATATTGTAACTTTAAATGGCATAAGTAACGATTCAATTTGTAGCACATTGCAAGTTCTGAGTAATATTAATATTGAACAATATTGTTTAGAAGTTTTATTACATGTAGTTCTGGACAAATATTTGAAGCATGAAGTGTTGATTGGCCGTGAGGTTTTAAGCCAGGGCTTTGGTGTATCAATTGATGCAGATAAATTTTGCTTTTATAAGACAAAAAGAGTAAATGTTCTGAGTCTAGTGAAGTATGAAGAAATCATAAATTCTGATACCAATTTAAATGATTCTGATAAGACAATATTGAACAATATGTTGAGATGTCACTCTGATAGGTTTATCGACGGAATTCCAATGACTCGTGTGACGACAGGTCAATTAGAAATTAGGCTAATAGATCCACAAAAGACTGTTCAACGCCGACCTTATAGGCTTAGCGAAGATGAGAGGAAGCACGTTCGGTGCAAAATTGATGAATTGCTTACATCAAAAATTATTCGTCCCAGCTGTTCACCATTCGCTAGTCCCATGATGCTGGTTAAGAAGAAAAATGGCACAGATCGTCTTTGTGTAGATTACCGCGTTTTAAATGACAATACAATTGCAGATAAATATCCTTTGCCTCTTATTTCGGATCAAATAGCTCGTCTTCGTGGTGCAAGGTACTTTTCGTGTATAGATATGGCAAGTGGATTTTACCAAATCCCAGTACACCCAGATTCAATTGAGCGAACGGCTTTCGTTACACCTGATGGACAGTACGAATTCTTAACCATGCCCTTTGGTCTGAAGAACGCACCTTCGGTGTTTCAGCGTGCAATAATAAAAGCCCTGGGTCCGTTGGCACACACATTCGCAATTATTTACATTGACGATGTTATGGTAGTAGCTAAAACGAAAGATGAAGCGTTAGAACGACTAGAGATAGTGTTGGACACCTTAAGTAAAGCCGGATTTTCATTTAATATAACAAAGTGTTCGTTTCTTAAAACTAAAATCGAGTACCTTGGGTTTGAAATAACGAATGGAGAAATTCGGCCAAATGCACGAAAGATCCAGGCACTGATAGGGTTGCCACCTCCGGAAACTGTAACTCAATTACGACAGTTCATTGGTTTAGCTTCTTACTTTCGGCAATTCATTCCAAAATTTTCCGAAATATTAAAACCATTGTATATGCTTACTTCAAAGAATAATGCTAATTTTGTCTGGTTGTCAGAGCATGAACAAATACGTTTGAAAATAATAGGTGTATTGACACAGGCCCCAGTATTAACCATATTTGATCCACAATATCTAATAGAGTTGCACACAGATGCCAGCTCCATTGGTTACGGGGCGATATTGTTACATAAAATCGAAAATAAATCCTATGTAGTGGAGTATTATAGCAAACGTACTTCTCCGGCTGAAGCAAAATACCACTCGTACGAACTCGAGACTTTAGCAGTTGTCAATGCTATGAAACATTTTAGGCATTATTTGCAAGGTCGTAAATTTGTCGTTTACACAGATTGTAACTCTTTAAAGGCCAGTCGCACCAAAATGGAATTAACACCGAGAGTGCATAGATGGTGGGGGTTTCTACAGTCATTTGATTTTGATCTTGAATATAGAAAAGGGGAGCGAATGGCGCATGTCGATTTCCTTTCCCGAAATCCACTGTCAGAAAGAAATAAGTGTGCGGATAAAATAATTGAGAAGCGTATTAATCTTACTGAAGTGACCGACAATTGGTTGGTGTCCGAACAGCAGCGCGATCCTGAAATAATCAATATTTCATCCAAGTTACGCAATAACGAGTTACCGGAAAGTTTAAATAAAACATTTGAATTAAGAAAGGGTATATTGCATAGAAAAATACAGAGAAATGGTAAAACAAGGTGCTTGCCGGTAATTCCAAGGGCGTTTAGGTGGGCAGTGATCAACCATGTACATGAATCTGTTATGCATTTGGGATGGGAAAAAACATTGGATAAGGTATATGGATATTACTGGTTCGAGAATATGTCCAAGTATGTACGTAGATTTGTGGAAAATTGTATCACGTGCAAACTAGCAAAACCCCCAAATGGAAAGGTCCAGGCAGAATTGCATCCAATTCCTAAGATAGAGATACCATGGCACACAGTACACATTGATATAACGGGTAAAATGAGTGGCAAAAACGACTTGAAGGAATACGTCATTGTTTTAATAGATGCCTTCACCAAGTTTGTTTATTTTTACCACACACTGAATATAGACACTGAAAGCTGTATTAAAGCTGTGAAATCGGTTGTGGCGCTATTTGGATTGCCAACTAGAATAATAGCGGACCAAGGTCGTTGTTTTGCTAGCTCAGGCTTTCGCAATTTCTGTTCCGCTCAAAAGGTTCAACTGCATTTGATCGCTACCGGAGCTAGTAGGGCAAATGGACAGGTTGAACGTGTGATGAGCACACTTAAGACAATGCTGACGGCAGTTGAAACGAGTCAGAGATCATGGCAGGATGCATTGGCTGAAGTACAACTGGCCATGAATTGTACTGCAAATCGAGTCACCAAGTTTAGCGCTTTAGAGCTATTAATAGGAAAAGAAGCTAGGCCTTTTGGTTTATTGTCGATAAATGAAGAAGACAATGATGTAGATAGAGAACAGATTAGAATTCAAGCCAAGGAAAACATGGAAAATAATGCAAGATATGACAAACAAAGATTTGACAAAAATAAGGCAAAGATTATGAAGCATAACGTAGGTGATCATGTTTTACTGAAAAACGAAGAACGGCATCAGACAAAGCTCGACCCTAAATTTAAAGGTCCATTTGAGGTGATCAAAGTCTTAGACGGCGATCGATATGAACTAAAATCATTAGTTAATAAGCGAACGTATAAATATTCACATGAGTGGCTAAGAGCGCTACCAAGCAGACAAATAATTAACGAATTAAACGAAGAATTCGATGGCCTAAGTGATGGCGATTCCCAGGAGAGGAACGAACCAATAGACGGCGTTAGTAAGCGCGCGTTTGTGTCCCAAGAGGGGAATTGAGAACCGCACCATAACAGCTGTCTCACAGGGATGAGAAGTGTTATGGCGGGGGTCAAGGTGATTGTGTGTAAGTGTGTACACCAAATTAAATTGAGAAACTGAGAGACAAATCTAAGTTATGTAAAATCTGAATTATTGGAAAATTCTGATTAGAATTAAAAGATATGAATAAGATCATGAAGTTGAAAATGTATTATGTTTGTAAACAAAAGGAAATTGTGTTTCCTAGATAAGAAAAATTGTCAGTTAATGTTTGTGTAAGCGGCTCTGTAAGTTTGTAAATTGTAAGAGGAAATAATGTTATTAAAAACGAGAGATATCATAATTAAAAGAGTCTGGTGTGTGACTTGGACATGGGTGGTGGCTGTAGCACACGAGGACGTGTGATAGGTCAGGAAGGCCGTGTCGCAGTGTGATTCCTAGTAATTGTACGCGGGTACATTCCTCAGTAGAATTCGGGGAATTCCCTGCTTCTGCTTTACTAGCTGATATTGAACGAGAGCACGGCAGCAGAGGCAGAGACGCTCTGCTGCTGAGTGAGGTTCGATGGTAAGATACCAAGAGTCTTGAGTAAGACAGAGATGGCTACATACACTCGACATGAGTGAGTTTACGACATGAGTGCGTATGCTGACATAGCCAGTTGAGCTTGGGTATTCGAACCGATCGGAACTCGCTGTGCAGCTGCGTCAATCATCAAAAGTATGAACATGGATGACATACCTTTGCCGCCGACAAGTACTTATGCAAGAGAGAGCTGCTATTGTTGTTGTTGCTGCTGTTTAACTTTGTGCATGGTGAAATAACAATGGTGAAATAATTGCAATTCATGGATATCTTCTCTCTTGTAACCGATGAGAGCGTTTCGATCATGGTACAATTATAGAAGGTAGCGCAACTCTCACAATTTATGTAGCTAAGAGCAGTAGAGAGTGAAACTAAAGCTACATAAAACGTGGAATGATTGTATACGATAATGTATACTGAGTGTAGCTATGCTCTCTCAACTGTAGCTATTTTGAGAGGACATGGCTAAAGTGGCGTCACTTTGTATTATTACACTATGGTTTCGATCACGAGAGAGGTGAGCGATAAGGGTATAAAGAAAATAGATAATTTCCTGTACCGTTCATTCGTTTCTTTTGTGCTACTGAAAAATATTCGTTAAGAGTTAAAACCAAATCAATAAGAAAATTTTATAATCTTTTATATTCATTTGAAGTACGTAAAATTCTTAAATTTTGCTTAGAAAAATCCCTATAATTCTCATAGGAGATTTCAATGTAGACTTTCCTAAAAATCATCAGCTACACTATTAAATTTAAAAAAAAAAAAAATTGTATTTGACCAAACTTGGAGCAACAATAGACGCCATTTTTATACGCTATTTAAACACGGTAGACTAATTTTAGTTATCATAAGCTACTTATAACATTTGAACCACAAAAAAATTAAAGTAATAAATAATATTATTGAACACATTAATGGTGACTATTTTGAAAATTTGATTCCCTTGCTAAAATATATATGTATATATATATATTTTTTGTTTTTTTCATTCGAAAGTCTTCAAAATCGAATTGTATAATGCAAATCCAGCATTAACTAATATTATGTAAATGCTTAGCAACCAAATCAATAGTTCATAAATTCTAATATTATAACTGAAATGTACTCTAAGCGCTCCATGACAACCCAACACAAGAAGTTCAATTAAGTGGCAACTACACACACAACATTTAGTACATTGCCCAACACTGCATAAACATTTGTTTCTCATTCGGTTAGTTCGGTCGTTATGGTATTGCTTAAATTTCGCTCCGGTTTAACTTTCATTTCAATAAAAATTCTCCTACTGTCAACAATTGTACTCAGTCAAAAATATTCTTCAAATACGTTAGATCTTATTACAAAAATGGCAGCATCTAAAAAAATCTTTGCTTGCGATTTCGAGGTTTTCGGCAAGGTGCAAGGTAAGTAAGATAGCCGAAAGTAGACCACTTTCACACAAAAGATGTAATGCATATCTAATTTACGTTTGTTTTTCTTTATTTTTTTGTTTTGTTTTTGTCATTTTCAGGTGTCTTCTTTCGTAAGGTAAGTTCTGCAAACCGCCGGAATGGTTCCAATCTAGCATATTTTGACGTATATCTAACATTTGCCAATCTAAACCAAATTGTATAGCACACTGAAAAGCAGGCTCGAATTTTGGGTGTGCACGGTTGGTGCATGAATACCGAACGTGGCACGGTTAAGGGTCAATTGGAGGCACCGCTCAATGAGATGAACGAAATGTAATAGTAGTTTGTCTTTTTTTTTGTTTTTATTAGCCAAATGTATATGTGTGCAAATGATGCTCACTAACTGCAAATCAATTGCAGGAAATATTGGCTTCAGAACAAGGGCAGCCCCAAGTCGAACATTGAGAAGGCAGAATTTACACCGTGCAACGAAATTAAGGACTTCACCTTCAAGGGATTTAGCATTAGACGTTGAAGCAAGTAAATATTTAACGCAAGACAAGACCCATTCCTGGAAACACAGCTCTTCCCAATCAAAATTTAAAGTGAAAGTACGCAGCAAACAGCGATGATGAACAATGAGTCTTTGCCAAATTTTCAAGCAAACATTTGAAATGAAATAGTTTTCTTTTTTTGTGTTGATTATTCCTTTTCTTGTTGTTTAAATCGTTGTGCAGCAGAAGTTTTGACAAAATGAAATACATAGAAATTGTCTTGTAGGGTATTGCGTTTTTTGTTGTGCCGCGGGTTGGGTGGCCTTTGTTTGTTTTTGTAGTTTGATAAATATGGGGTCGCGTAGGTGGCAAAATTATTATTGAATACCTGTCCATACGTGCATCTTGCCTCCATCGTATGCCACAACTAGTCGCAAGGAAGCTGGCGTATCGCTGATTTATTTGAATTCGCTCGTGTTGCATGCGTATAATGAGTGCTCAAGTTCCGATGCCTCAGAATTGTTTTATATTTCGCAAGGAAATGCGCGAAATTGAGTTAGTAATTATTTGAGTGGGCTATCATTATTTAAATTGACAAATGCTATTTCCTGCTTGAAAGACTTGTTGAATTAAATCAAGCTGGCCCAACACATGACGGGTGTCTGCACAGATACTTATTTTAGCTGAGCACTTAAATGTGTGCCCGGTGTTGTGTGGGTCTGAATCACATAGGAAACATTTAACTTAACTGAGCAGCTTAATTCTCGCGGGTAGATATGAGTAAACTTAGATCGGTGTTGTACCAGTTGTTAGATACAAGCTGCTAGAACGTTTTAGCCAAATTAAAAACATGAAAAAATGAGGGCAGCATTCTATGGGGACTAACAGTGTTGCTCCTCCTCCTTCGGCCTGCGCCATAAATTAGCACAAACCATAAATTTTTACACTTTGGGTGACCGGTTTAAAAATGCATTACAATACAATAAAATGTTAAAAAAAAATGCTCCTAATGTGTCGATACAGCACTTCCATGCGTCACTATGGTCTCCTCCGCCATCTAAAGAATATTTCTTGTGCTATTACGAAAAAGTTGTAGTTACACTGCATACAGTCGAGGATGTGGCCGCGTTAACAAGCTGATTTATTTTTCCACCGATTAACTGGTTTTAAAAATAAGTATCGCTTTTCATTGCCGTTTCATTGGTGCCGTTTATTGACATTGTACCATTGATAGCCGTTAATGCAATGGTATAGTATTTTGAGTCAACTTGCTACAATGCAAAGACCTGCACCAAGTACGGCCGGGTTTCCGCTGCAGATAAATTGAGACAACTGCGCAGCCATTGGTAGCGTCAACATCAGCCCGAGGCTGAAGAAGTCCATAAGCTGCTATAGAAACACCACCGGTTGTATTAATGTCCAATCCATGTGCTATTTCAATTAATTGATAGAATACAATACATTTAAATATAGTTATATTTTTTTTTTTTTGTGATTTTATTTTAAACAAGTAGAATTTAATGTGGACAGATCAATGAATTATTGTAAGCTGTAATTGAATAGCAAATTTTAATGAGAATTCTTCGCGGCAGTTGAAATTAGCTTCCCACACTTCAATTGCTTTTCAACCATAAAGTTGCTTTATTTTATGCAATCCAAGCTAAATTGCTCACTAGAATTTCTAACTAGATTTAAGTCAAAGAAAACAAATGAAGTGAAATTTAGCAAAAATTGTAGGTTTTCCTAACATGCAACCAAAACACGTTTAGCTTAGATCATTGCTTCATTGTACATTAATATTTAAAACTTTTAAGACAGTTTAATTTAAAAATAAGCTGGAAAAATTTATTTCCAAAACAACAAACAAAAACACAAATAATGCAAAAAAATGTTCGCAAAGACGATTCTGTCAAAATTTAGTACATTTCTGCACATGCTGCATTACAACACTGCAACACAACGAGTGCAAGGGAGCGCACCATATTTCCAACACGCGTACCACCGTACTTTGTTCGAAGAACAAGCAAAAACGAGTACAGCTCCGAATACACGTTAATAGTGTGGAAAAAATTTCTGTAAAAAATATACATAAGAACAAAGTGGAATTTGCTATACATCAACGCCATTAATGCGAAAACCTAATGCAAAGAAAACTATAATTTTTACCGTATATACTATTGTGAAATACGTATTTATGTGCTTGAATATTTTTGGTGAGTTGCGCGCAGTTAAACGTTTTTATTATTTTTTTTTTGCTTCCTATTTTACATGTCCGTCGTTTTCGTCGTCGTCGTTGAAAAATTTGTATAGCGCGGCGCTCGCTCGTTCAATAAAAACGCAGCAGCAGAAACGAAAAATGAAAAATAGCAAAATTAAGGCAGCCGTGCCTAGAAATTCAAATGATAAATGCAAAAAACGACCAAAAAATATTGTGGAATTTAATGTAAAAATAATTACAAATATCAAAAGTGCGTAACGTGTAAAAAAAGGGTTCGCGTAACAACTTAAATAATTTGAAAATACAAAAAGAGCATACGGCCATTACTAACGAAAATTGTGTAAATAACTGAAAGTGAAATAAAAAATAAAACTTGTGCTGGACAAGGTACGACATAATTGAAGAGGAGTTGCATTTAGTGTGGTCTGGTCTCTGTCTGTCAGTCTGCGAAGCAATATTTGACTTTGCGGCGGGACGCGGTGTCAAGTAGCGCTAGAGCATAAAGAGGAAGCAGTCGCGCCGCGGGTAAAGAAAGACGAGACTGTAATTACAAAAATAAAAGCAAAAAAAAATAAACGAAAAGAGGAACAAAAAGAAAATATAACGCGCCTATTATTATATAAAAATACATTTTTTTGGTGAGCAAAAAAATAGCGCGACCCGCCAATAATTGGAAGACACGTAAAGTGCACGGATTCGAATCATACACTATACATAATACTCCTCTTTTATATACCATTCCCGCTCTACGCAGTCTTTTTGAACGTGTTGTTTGTTTCTCAAACTTGTCCCACTGTAACCCCCCTGTATGCAAATTTATTTTAATGCCTGTGTGTGCTGCTGCTTTTGAGCGTATGTGATGAAATAATTCTGAATTTTCAATTACAAACTATGAAATTTTCTTTGCATTGTTGAAACACATTGAAACGCATAGGGAAGAAGAATTTGTAGCAACGAAAATCCAACGACGACGACCACAAAATCGTTTTTGTAGTGTATGCCATCACAATTTCATTTGTCATGCTCGTACTCACTCGCACGCCCTGCCGGGTACGCGCATACGAATATAGGAGCAAAGAGTAAATCGTTTCGAATTGGTGTTGCGCAGTATATGTTTTTTTTTTTGTGAGTGTGTTCGTTGTTTTTTTTTTTGTTTTTTTACAAGTGTTGCCAGCTTGTTATTATATTAGTAATATTGTTTAAAACCGACCTTAGTGTGATTACTTTCGTTTTATCCGCTATATGCCATTGATTGGGCATAACATAAGCATACAAAACAAAATTATTTAATTTCCTAAATTGTCCTTAATACAAGCACGTGTAAGAGTTTAAAATGTTAATTAAATGTTAAAAAAAAAACTCATTTCATCCTACTAAGTATAAGTCTCATTCAAGCACATTTTTATTTATTTGATGATTGTAAACTTAAAAAAAATGTAGTAGGTCAGTTTTTCAGTGAGACAACATATGAGGTAGAACACTTACTAGTGCACAACAATAATTTATCAATAGTGCAACAAATTTTTAAAACTACCGATTATATTTTGGGAACTAAAGTTTTTGCAGCACTTAATTTTTTTTATAACAATTGGCAACGCCGTTTTCGTTGTTTCATACGCGCGCGCTATAACATGTGCGCTCTCTCTTCCTCTCATCTCTTATGCCGCATGTTTGCAATAACAAAAACAAAAGGAAAGAATATGTTTAATACCTACAAATAATGCACAGTTTTGAATCATGCTTGCAAAGTTTTTAAGAGTAGACGAATACAGTCTTAAAATGTTATTTATCAATATATGCAAGTATAGTTTTGTCAGCAGCAGCGGCGGCGATAAGGCTAATGTGTGTGTATTAAACTGATAATTTGTCGTGCAGCGCTAAATGCACGTCTGTCCCTACCCTATATACGAGCCGTGCAAGCCAGCCGGCAGCGTTTTAGTTATCTAAAAACTCTTAAAAGCACAAAGCAAAATATGTTACAACTTATTAATTACACATTTCATTTATAAATTTTTCAGATCGCCAGCAGCAGAGCATATACATCGCCAGCATTAGCTGTGCACAGCTTTGTTGCTAACGCGCCAATTGTTGCTACAACATTGTTAAACTGGATATATTTTTCTGTTGAGTCAAACGCATATTGCTTAGCCAAATGCAGACAGTGACGTTGGCGGCAATAACAAAATGGCACCAGCGCTAACTGAGCCATTGACTTCCAAAGAGAAACTGTCTAGCTCTGCGGCAACAGCAACACCTACAACGCGAGCAAGCAAAAAATTGGAAACGACAACAAATACTAGCGCTGCTGTAATATCGCCGGTTATAAAAAAGGATACAACAGCAGCGGCGGCGTCTTCGTCAACATCATCATCGAATAGTTTAAAGGAAAAGAAGCCAGCAATTACCCCAACAACAACAACGCGTACAACACCAACGCCAATCATTTCAACGCGTGTAACACGTTCAAAGGATTCGAAGGATAAAACTCCGCTGGCAAGTACACCGGTTACAACTAGACGCAATAATAAACAGGCTAATGATCAAATGGGCCTAAGTGCAGCAAGAAGTAATAATAGTGCCACTGCTAAGTCGGATAATCCCAGCAACGACAACAATAACAAGGAAGTTGTGAATATTGCGACATCAACAAAACCCACAGTTCTACAGAAAGAAGCATTAGTTGCTCAAGCGGAAGATTCCCACTGCAAAGAAACATCCACTGAACAATTGCTGGCAGATCTTACAGACGACTTTGAAGAAGCGAAGCTTGCTGAAATTTGTCTAATAAATAAATTGCCAGAAGTAAATTTGACTAAAGAAGTTGTTGCCGTAGAAACAACTGTTGCCAAACATAACGAAACAGCGGATTTGGCTGTTGAAGCAGCAGATTTAGCTGTCGAAGCAGTAGATTTCGTTGTCGAAGCAGCGGTAGCATCAAGAGAGCAAACTGCTGCACCAGTATCCGACGTGGAGCACGCGTTACAGCATATGGAATCAGAGTTGAAAGCAACAACGAAAATTAAGCATGATACACCAACCGTCACAGCCATAGAAATAGCGCAGGTGCAGCAGGCTGCAATATGTAGCAGCAATCAAAATGAATCAGTTGTTGTTGCTGACAATGCATCAAATCATATGCAACCAAGCACTGAACAGCCAACATGTTCACGCATACATATACGCTCCGTTGTGGAACTACCGCCCATTGGCACTGACTCTACAATGTCAGCATCAGAGGTTGGGGAAAATTTAGAGGGTAAGCTACTATTTATTTTTGTTCTATTTGTTAAATCGCAATTTAAAATATTTTTATATTTTTAGAACGTTTGAGTCATATGGATGGTAGTTCATTGGCAATGTCATTACCATTGCCGCCACCACCTGCAAATGTACAAATGCCATTAGTGGAACAACAAGAGCAGCAGCCGGTGGCTTTGTTACAGGCAACTGTTGCTACGTCAACAAGTACAGATACTGTCACGCTGCAGCAGCAAGGGCAAAAGTCTGTAACGCTAGCTCCATCTGCACCAATACAAGAACTACAAATGCAGCCAGCAACTCTAGCTCAACAGAGCATTGCTTCAACGGTAAACAGCAGCAACAGCGGTATTCTACCGCAAGAAAACCCCACAAACACTGGTGGTGATGAATTAGGTGATCAAGATATCGAAGAGGTTTTGAAGGCTTTGAAAAGTTTCGATAACGCTACGAATACAGATACATTGGTTGATTTTTTCAACGATGTTTTGCAAACGGTGAACACATATCCGAGCTTCGAGGATATTAATAATCAAACGGCAGCATCATCCAGTACAACAAATATAAAATCAGCAACGCATATGAAGGAAAATCTTGCAGAAATTGAAAAGAAGCAGGAGCAGTTGACTGGCAAAATAGATGTACTATTACGACGCATGCGTAAGCTACAAGCCCGACACATGTGCAGGCATGCAAGCACCGAGATTGCAGGTCTATTCGAGTGGTCAGCACGTGCATCCGCAAAGGCAAATAATCCAGTGCGTAGTACACCAATGTCCGAGCAAGATGCTGCTGTTATTGCTGTAGTTTCGGGTCGTGTACCGTCCGATTTCTGGCAGGAGCAGAAACGTAATCCTCTCCCATCGGCGCAGATGTCTACAATGCTGCGGCAATTAGAGGCGGCCGCAAACGAACAACAGAGCATAAAGGCTTCAAGATTAAATAACTCAAACGCAAATACATTGTACAGTTTATCGTTACAAACGAGACGGCCAAAGAAACAACAGCAGCAAGAGAGCCTTAATAATTCTGCAACAGCAGCGGCGACGGCAGTTGAACCGAAAAGTGATGAAGTTGTACCCGATTATGATACCTACGTTACCAGTGAGTTGGCGCAAGTTTCAGGACTATTACATACAGAAATGCGTGAGATACAAAACGCAATTGATTTGGATGCCACGGAATCAAGTTCGGGCGGCGAATCTGCAGATGAAATGGTCAGCTACAATAATCAAGCACAATTGCCGCTTTCAATGTAAGTAGAATTATAAATGGAATTTTATTTTTAAAATATGAAAACTAAATATATATTTCATTTAATTTATTTAGTTCAAAACGCGCTGTTTGGCGGTATTCACGTGATCGTGCTGCAATTGCACTGCGTTGGTCATGGTTAATGACGCAAGTAGCGGATTTGGATGTAAAGATACGACAGCATCATGATCTTGGCATCGAATTAGATCGTTCACAGGGTGGAATTGTTTTAGAAACAACGACAACAACATCGCCATCAAAATCACAAGAAACAGCAGACGGGAGCAGTATCACAAATTCGATTAATGGCTTTAATAAGAACAGTAGTAATTTTACCTACAATGTTCCCGATAGTGATTCTGACGCGGATGATTCATCTTGCTGTCGCACACGCGCTTTAGTGCTGCGTGATTTTCGTAAGCGAAAGCTGCTTCAAACAACAAATATGCATACTATCTCAAAGAAAGCTGCACGCCCTAGTAACATTAAATGTAACTGTGAATGGCCACAACTACCGTGCGCATTGTGCACAGGACGTGCTGATCCAACAGCACCGCGAGCGCTACCCGATACAATGATGCCAGCAAATCGTGTAGCGTTACTAGATCCAGGCTATCATCCGGAGCTTAGCTTTCAAGAGGGTAAGTGTTATTGTGAAGTTTATTTTAATTACACTGCGCATAAATTTTGAAGACTATTTTTTTTTTTCTTGTCTGATATTTAAAAAGGGTTGAAATCTTTGCAATAGGTCAGTATTTGTCAGAATATGTTAGAGATTTTAAAATTTTTTAGAAAATGGAAATAAAATAGTTTTGACGTTGAAACGTTTTAGTTGACTTTAAATAAAAAAAAAAAATATCTTTTCAACTGAAGTTCCAAAAGGGTTCGCGCGCTACACCTAAAACTTGGTGGGTCTGAGTTGCCCATTCAGAATAAGACGAATTTTTTCACAAAAATGCAATAAAACCATTGTTAAGTCAATATTGACTTAAATAAGTGGGTGGTGACTAAGTTTGGGGCAAACTCGAAAGGCACCTATCTATCAGAATGGCAATACTAGATAGATGCGTTTCGAAAGCTGGTCAAGAATATATATATATTATAGGGGTTTTCAATGCCGATCTTAATTGAGATCACAGTGTGTAGTTCAATTAAGACCTTTGCTCCATATTTTATCGCAATTATCGATCTGCATCAAAAGAACAATAACTCGGCAACTATAAGAGATAGAACCTTTAGGTTTGGATGTTTATTTTTTACGCCTCAGACCATAAGGAAAAAGTTTTAGATCAGACCACAAGAAAAAAGGTCCAGATCAGACCACTGGCAAATCCTAATAAAATTATTCATAAAGGTTCAAATCAGAACTTGAAAAGAGAGCTCCCATTAAAAAATTCAAATTAATATAGACATATCCTTCTATCTAACGAACATCGAGAAATTGGAGGCTATAAAAGATTTAGCCTTCAAGTTTGGATATTTAGTCTCTCCTATTCCCTCTTCAGATAAGTAATATTTAATTAAATTGTTCACCTTCTCTGTGGGGTAGTACTCATTCAATTGTCACCCTTTAAAAGTTTTTAAATGTAAATTTATGGTTTTTCTAGTTATTTCAGCCAAAAACGCCAACTTTGATGTATCTTACTTCAATTCTATTAAAAATTTCTATATAGGCTCATATCGCTCTAATAGAAGTGGAAGGCCCAATACAAATTGTCCCCCTTCCTTGGTTTTTGTAATGGTTTAGCTTAGCTTGAACTGACATATTTGTTGCATGACTTTCGCTGTCTTCAAAAAAAAGTCGTCTCTCAACAATTGCTGCAAGACATCGTCGGCGGCCTGAAATTTGTAATCCAAGCTAATTCCCTATTATTCATAAAAAAATATGTTCGAAAATTTTGCACAGTGTAGTCATTTTATTATCATTATTTTTCAAAATTTCTTTGGAACTCATTAAACAACATTTTTTTTTCATTACAGATACCTGCCAATCGTTACAATTTGAATCAATATGTCGCCAGCCGGATTGGCAATATCGCGTAATGCGCGGCCAGGCAAAAACGATATGTAAAGGCGTCTGGAAAGCTGAACGTGAAGCTGCTTCCGCTTTGGCTGGTGCCAAAAAACAGGGCGATACAAAGCGACGCTATGTACGACGCAAGGAACGTAGCACGCCGGGTGGTCACAACAACAACAACACAGCAGCTTCTAAAAATGGTGCAATCGTTTCATTCGATAGTGGAAATGGTACTGGTTCTACTCCTTCTTCTACTACGCCTACAACGCCACTTGTGGCCAACAGTAAATTATTGTAAACATAAAAAATTCGATAATTGATATTAACATAAAACAAAAACAATTTTGCATCTTTTTTTTTTTCTTTCCATTGTTTCTATTTTCATTACGTAATAAAACTCGAATGAATCAACTACTACTACTACTCAACAACAACATAAACGACACTTGCATCAAATAAAATATGTACCGATTGAATCGAAACAAACGTCCGAAATTGATTTGATTTAAATATAATTAAAAAAATTTAAAACGCTTACAAATTTCTCCTTCGTTTTAAATATGCTGCCAAATTACTTATAATTACTTGGATAATGTTTGAATGTGCGCAGAGTTGGTCAAGCAGCGTCGTCCAAGGAACAGCAACAAGAATTTATTAAACAATCAAACGCTGCTGCACGAAAATTCTCTTACAAAAACCGATCAACTCAATCACAGCCAGTCAACGTTGATCTCCAGCAGCAGTTACAATAATAAGAATCGCAAATGCTCATCAACAATAACAAATTCCAATTATAATTCCTTAAATCAGTATAATGCAACGACGAGTCAGTTTGATGCTTCGACGTCGACAAGTTTCCTAAATAACAGCAGTAGTGATCATCATTGGGATGCTGGAGCAGCTGCGGCACATCGCAGTCGCACCACATCGCCGACACAGGGCAGCAAGAGCGGACATCAGAAACATGAACGGTGAGTAAAATTAAATAAGATAACCACAATAAAAAGATACAAACTAATATAATTATTATTAACATATATTATAGTTCCACGCGCAGTCGTATTTCGTATGATATTGATAACATAGTGATACCCTACAGCATTGCAGCGGCAACACGTGTTGAAATATTACCATATAAGGAAATTCCAACGCCCACGTAAGTATTAACTGAAAAAAAGTAGAAAAAAAGGAAACATGTGCAATAAGTTGTTAGGCCATATAGCAACAAAATATCATATTACATTCAATTTCGAAAACAAAACTATTCAAATTATTTTTCTTTTTTCGAATAGAATTGCTTTGCGATTTTTTAATATATGTTTGCAATATGCGCGACTTCAACCCGATCACATTACATATAATTATTTAATTAGTCTATACTGGGGTAACATATTACCCTAAATATAGTTCCAGCTTTTTCTATTTCATTTATGGCAAACAATTATAAAACTAATTGCTAATTAAATTAATAAATAACTTTTATGAATCATATCTGTTCTATTTTATTTAGATGGCGTGTCATTGGCGATAAGTGTGATAATGAGGAAAATACGCCTTCCGTTGATGTAAAAACGCTCAATGGTTGCGTTATTGAGGAGCCGGAGAAACAAAATCTAAACGTAACCAATTCGCAACCCGCTAAAAATGAGGCTGCAGTGATTAAAAGCAGCGAACTTGTTAAACCGAAGCCACCGCCTGATATTAAGGTCAAATTCAATGGAGTACTGAAACCAATCGATGCTACTGCTGAGAAATCTACTGTTAAAACTATTGACGAACTAACAACAGCGAAGCAAGAAGTGTTGAAGACTAACGAAGAAGAATTAGAATCAAAAGCTAAGGAAACAACACCAAAGGATGCTGCTAAAACTGTACAGAATCAAATAATTGATAATGCTGAACATAAGGCAGCTGAACAATTGGATGAAGTGATAGCGGCAAAGCCAAATACTACTACTACTACTACACAATTATTGGTTAATGGAAATGCAAATGCGGATGTAACGGAGCAGCAAAAAAATGACGCCGCCAACAACCTACTAACCGAAAAATCACTGCTAGTTGAAGATAATGTTGTTAAGAACACAACAACAACAAACGCAAAGCAGAGCAAATCTACTAAAAAAAATAACAATAATAATATACTGAAGACCAAGAATATTAATGCAAACAAAAAAATAAATGCTGCTGCTGCTGTTGTACTACAGAAATCGTTTGATAATGCTGACGACGTTGATAAGACAACAATTGTCGACGTCGCAGCTGCCGCCGCCACATTGTTGAATACTGCAAAGAACGAAACGAAGGAAATAATGGCAGCGCCTGAAAGAAATTATGCACCAGCGTCTAAAAAGCGTAAACTTGCAAATGGAAAAGTGCAAAGTAATAAAAATGGTCACGTAGGAGGTAGCAGTATAGCTGGTAGCGGTCTTGCTACTAAAAAAGTTATTGTCGAGCATGCTGTGATGAAAGTACCACCAATACCAGGAACTACTGCTGCTAACGTTGCCATTGCTGCTGCTGGTGGTAAAAATAATAATTTAGACAGCGCCAAAAAGGCTAACAAAAATGGCGGTAACGATGATGCGGCTGCAGTTGATGATGTCGAGGATATTGATGATGAATCCTTTGTCGCACGACATCAACGTGCACTTGTCGAAGAACGACGCAAATTTATTACGTATTTGAAGTATCCATTTAGTACACGTTCACGCGCCAATCGACGTATTGATAGTCGCGCTGAATCGAGTGGTGCCAATACACCGGATCCGTCATCGCCGGCGCCGCTTACTGCGACTATTGGCGGTATGGATAATGAGGTGAGTTATATGATTTTTAGTTTAGAAAAGATTAATTTAGCTTGAAGTCGAGTTACTATGTCTGTCTGTCCATCTTTCGTATTTCTGAATAATGAGATCTCAGAAATTAAAAGCTGCAGCCAACAAACATATATTGCAAGGGACACTATTTTTATTTCGGGAATAGCAAAACATTTTTAAGTAAAAATATTCTCAATGAAAATGTATACCCTTTTGCATTCGCTCAAACCAATTTTTGAAGCATTGGGAGGGTGATTCAGCCAAACAAATGGTCGTAGCACTAGTATTAAAGATACTTTTTTATTTCATTTCATAGGAATCGCTAGTAAGACCATTAATGATAGCATGTTAGGTATGAGACGTTTAAAGATCTGAATAAATCTATTCGAGCCTCAAGACTACATTGAGTACATTTGGTACAACCCAAAAGTTATTACAATAACAAACCACGATATAAAAATTCAAAAAACTAAATAAGTGTAGGGTATGCTGAGTCTGCTACGACTATGTCTACATTCAAAACTTTCCAAATAATATACTAAAGATGTTTATGTTTGACATACAAAACAGTCAGCATCATTGGTTTGGTATCTATTTTCGGATCATGTTTTTTCTTCTTGAAATTTAATTGACTCTCACCCGTAGACATTTGAATTTGAAATCTAAACAAGCTTATTGTTCTTTGAAATATGGTTGTGCTTTGTTCTATTTGGTTAAACAAGTTCTTATATGTAGCTAGCCTCATTAATATCTTCTACACGTAATAAAAATCAAAGTTCATCGGTTTCGTCTGTCTGTATTTATATGCGCGCTAATCTTGGAAACTACTGTGGAGATTTATATTAGAATTTTACCAGTAAATATACTGATGCATAAGGATTGTTTACGTATAATATTTATGAAACTTTTGTGAAAATATTATAGCGCGTGTGCTGCTATTGAAGTGCAATTAATGAGCATGTCCCACTCAAATAAATGATATCGTGGAGGAGTGGTTACACGTGACTCATATGTTGAGCACGGTTGTTGCCTATATAGTATGATGATACCTAATACCTAATTTCTGTAACCTAATAAAGTCGAGTAAATAAAAATTGCTCAGTTCTAGAAATTTGAAAATGTTGAAAGACTTGTTAATGTTGGGTGTCAGGATGAGAGGTTTTTGATTGACTTGTTTGACGTTCAAGTCTGCAACTTCAAGTTCCCTTTTTTTGAATGTCCTACAATCCATATATGTTTGAATTTGGGGTTATATTTAGCTATGAGATTGCGTGCTAAGATGCAGGGAAGAGATTTTCCGTTTCTGGCGCTTCTTTTCTGGGTTTTTGTATAAAAAATAATATTTGTTAGTTAGGACTTCGGATGGGAATGTACGCCCCATACAAATGTGGGTTCAGAAGGTGGTGTAGTTGGGTGTAGTATGTACAGCACACTGCACTGCACCGATCTTCTCACCTTTTTTTTTTTTTTTCTAAAAATCGTATTTTAGTTGATATATTTTATAATTATTATAATTTTATAATTACAGAGCATTCCATCGCCATTGGCGATTCCACACAGCAATCCATTGGATGCGTTTAATGATATGCCTGATTCCATATATGCCATTAACAGTAAAATCAACAATAAACGACAGGAAAGGCGTCGCACGACCTCACTGAAGAATAGAGAGCTACTCGAGCGGCGCAGTCCATCGCCAGAGGTGGTATGTATAAATTTATAATATAATAAATAAACAATTTGTTGCTTAATATAAATTTCTACTTCTGTTTATAGTTTGTGGCGCCATATGAGCCGCACCAATTTCCATTAACCGACGATGTATACGCAAAGTTGTTGCAGGAAGCAAAGGAAGCACAAAATCGCAAGCATGTCTTTGTATTTAATGATTTAAATAATATGAGCGGTGCGAGTAGCTCAAACATTGGCGGTGGTGGTGCAGCAAAACGTGGCAATGCGTCGAAGACGACAACCACATTGCTAAACAGCGATATTTATAGCAGTGGTGCTGGAAAAGGACGACGCAACAATAACAATAGATACAACAATTCCACAAATCGAAAAACTGTTATTGATGATTTGCCACGTCCAAATGGGCGCATATATACTAACCCACATACCGTTGCTGATGTTGTTAACATTACGGCAGCAAAGAACACAGCCGGTGTCGACGATGATGAGGACGAAGACGAAGATGTTGTACTTGATGACGAAGATAGTCTTTTGCCGGAAGATATTTTAAGCGCCATGGATGTGGAAGATGATGACTATCCAAAACATCATCTGGCGCCACCGCCAAGTGAAGATAAATTAAATAGCAGCTATTATGACGAAGGCGCTGCTAGCTATATCGGACGCAGTCCACAACCGGGCGAAAGCGAAACAGATGATGTGGATCCATTTGCAGATGATGATCCAAATGATCCTGAGTGGAAACGTGGCTTGGGCGAACGTAGCGAGACACGCATGCGCAGAAAGATCTGAAAGTAATAGTAGATTACTAATTTTTTATACACTATTTTATGTTTTTAATGCTACTTCGAAACAATTTTGATGAGGGGAAGTAGTATGAAAACTTTTACTTTCAATTCTTTTCTTGTTTTTTACATTTTTTTTAAACTAATTGTGTCATTAACAGTTTAAATATTGTGCTTAACAACAATTACAATTAATTAAGCAAAATATTTAAATGTTTTAAAACAGTTATAAAATATTTATAAAAAATAGAATTTTTTCTGGTTTAAGAACAAAAATGTTGATTAAGAAAAGAAAAACCCAAAAAGTGCGCCCATTTGAAATAAAAAAAAACGAAAACAAAGAGACTCATTTATTAAATATGTAAAAAAAAATAAAAAAAAAAAACAATAGGTATGAAATAATAATATTAAATATGTACATTCAAAAAAAAAAGAAGAAAAAAAATTCAAGAAGAGATGTTTTTAAATTGTTTTGTTAATGTGTTTACCTCTAAAAAAAAAAAAAAAAAACAAGTAAACTGAGAAAATGAAATTAAGCTAACTTTATTTTTAGACTTTTAAACACACACTTTAAGTTATTTAGTTTTAAAAAACACTTCATTTATAAACTACAAATACAAAGAAAGCAAAACAAAATACCAAACGCTTTACAGAAAGGTTAGAAATTACTTAAAAACAAATAACTTCAAATTGAAACAGCAAAGCGTAGCCGTGTGCACATTTTAAAACATTTGTGAAAATGTGTGCACGGCTGCAAGCAGTTGAAGTTAAAATAGAATTAAAAATAAAATCTCTTGTCTATGTAAATACTAAAGTTTAGTTTTAAACAACAACAACAAAAAAAAAGAAGCATCAAAATATATAAACTATATTATAAATTACAAACACATACAAACCGAAAGAAAAAATTTACACTAAAATATATATCACAAATACAAAAAAAAAAGCCTTTTCATAAAACATTTTGTATAAAAAAAACAAGGAAAAGGATGTTGCTGAGAAATTCTTCAGCTGCTCTAAATGTCTTTTACAAAACAAGAAATTCAATTTTGGCTTAAAGCTATCTTTGTAGTTTCTGTCAGCTTATATTTATGTGCATAATAAATAGTCTATATAATTATGCATGTATGTATTTAACATGTATGTATGTATTTATATTAATTAGAATTAGTAATTAATTATTAAGGTTTTTCTTTGTTAATTTTTTATTAATACATACAAAAGAAAAGAAAAAAAGCAGCAAATAATAGCCGCAACGCAGCAGTTAAACAAATTTAATTATTACTTGTATAAAATATATATATATATATATTTAATTTAGTGTTTATGTATACAAAAATATTAATATTCAAAGTATATAATATATATATGTACTATCTACTTATGTGTGAGGAGTTATATATGTAGTAAGTGAGTTACATTTACATATGTACTTTTTTTTTTTGTTTTGTTTTCTTTTATTTTATTTTTTTCATTGTTTTTGAAGAAAAAAATTAATAATAACACTTTCAAAATTAGTTAAGTGTTAGATATAGATACACACACAAATACACACACACTTGCATAGCCCACACACATATACACATACACACGCAATTTTAGTTACAGTTTAAAGAAAACAATCTAATCTGTTTAAGTAGCGATTGAGCGAAGCAGTGTAACCGAAGAAGATGTGGTAACGTAGGCTTATGGAAAAGAAAATCTATATTGATAAAAGAATAAAAATAATAAAAGAAAAAAGATTAACTCAAAAAGTAATTAATTAATGTCTTATTTATAATAGCAAGCAGTTGCTGTATGAAGCTGAGCAGCAAACTGATAAATTAATTGACGAATCGGTTTCTTCATGAGTTGATTAGCTGCGGCAACAAGGTTCTTAAGAAGTTTATTACATTACCTCACAAATGGACTTCAATAATTAATACCACTATATATGAAGTCACCAAAAAGATAGAAGAGCAGGAATCTGGAGGAAAGTG
This sequence comes from Leucophenga maculata, assembly GCA_035044805.1. NCBI lineage: Eukaryota > Metazoa > Arthropoda > Insecta > Diptera > Drosophilidae > Leucophenga > Leucophenga maculata. The sequence continues at coordinate 307,194 of JAWNNP010000465.1, forward strand.
CTGTTCACTAGAAATGGGAGTTAAAAGTATTGTATAGAAGGCTTTGCTAGCACTATTGCAAAAACGAAGAATTGTATTACAAAATATTCAACTAAATTATCTTAAGCTGGTGCACGAATTCTTTGAAAAGCTTTATAGATTGTATAGGAAGTACCAATATTTTTACCAACCGTTTATTTTTTAAAAATATAAAAAAGACGTCAATGGCGTTTGAAGAAATATCAGAACTCAAGAGTGTTCTAAGTTTATAGAAGTACATACTGAAGTAACTAAAAACCATAACAGAGGTTGCAACAGTTTTTCCTAACTTTTTGCATATTATTTTCCGAAACTTGAAAGTATCCGAAGTAGTACAAGATCACAAAGAGAAAGCGTATGAACATTACTATTAGGTATGATGAAGAACACTCATACACACTTAAGCTATATTAGAATATAAATTAATACTCCAACCCAATTTTGATAGATGAGGAATATACATTTGCATTTCCAAATCCTGAAATATATAAACGCCGGACTGCGATATCAACTGGGAGAAAAAGTTGAACTTAAATTTAAAGCTATTAGGAACAAGCATAACTTCCAACTGATTTCTTCTTGCACTTCTTCGATCCGCTAGAAATTCCATTCGACAAAGATGAGATTTATGAAGATTCTTTAGGAATTTTAGCAACTGATTTCGAAATTGACTACATTTTAAGGGCTAGGATTAATCCGAAAACTATTCGCTACGGGGCAAGACATATTATCGACGAAAACATTTTTGAGGATGGAAATACATATTTAAAATTTTGAACGCAGACAAAAAAGTAAGTCGCTTTTACATCGGACTATGACTGGCGATGAAAAAACAATATTTTTCGAGAATGCAAAAGGCAAAAAAGTTGATACCGGTCAACCAAATATGACACATTCCACCTATTTGTCTATTAAAAAGCTGCTTACGACATGCTTATACGAAGATTTTTTGTCTTTGCATGATGACTCTATCCCACACAGAAAGCATTGTCAGGGTAAAAAAGAACCCCTCTGAATCCTTTGATACCAAAAGTTGTTTTAGGCAGGATGACACGCTATCGTGCCATTTTTATTTTTTTTTCAATCTGTATATGTCAGTATATGTCAGTCTCAAACTTTCAGAAAGATTTGATGAGATTGAAAAGCAGTCACGATTCATGAATTCAGTGGTATATGTGGACAAGCCGAAGTACTTGTTATCTTTTCGCACGTGGAGAGTTTTAACTTCAGTGTCGTAGAAATTGTCGTCTACATAGGAACTGAAGTAATTAGCAACAACAAAGTCAGTATGAAGAGCAGGCGCTTGCTAACAGCCCTCTATTGTTTAAAATCAAGATTTACAAGACATTGATACACCGTGATTGAATAAAATGAAAGTTTGTTAGAAGTCTAAGAAAAAATGCCATCTTCACCACACACGGTTTACATGGGGCGCATAAACCTAATTAATGAACAATAGGATACGACAGCGTACTCGTTGGAATAATCAGGTATGGAGACGTCTCTGCACACTTAGCATTAGCAACAAAAGAGCTCACAAGATTATAGCGGCTATTGGGGTCATCGTCGAACAACGGTTGAAGATCATCTTTGAACGGAAATCTTTACTGTGTGGTGGAGTTAGCAAGGTATTGTCCTCTATAAGCTGTTTAAATTATCAATGCTCACTAGCAAATGATCAAATTGCACCGTGGTCTGCATTAAAAAAATCATAATATCAGCAAAGACATGACAAGCTGATTTTCCCCGACGGCAATGCTATATCGAACACATCTACAAAAGTTAGAAACTACTTGAAACCACTCAACTAAGAGATGCAACCTCATGTCGTTTATTTCCCAGAACTGGCCCCTTCTGACTACAATCGGTTTTCGTCGAGGGGTCCCGCGGTCGCTAAGCAACACTTCAGTACTTACGAACTCATTCAAGAAGATTTGCTAAGGGAAACCACAAAACAACCAGGTGGACTTCAAAAATAGTTTAGCTGAGAAAAAACTGCAGAAATTGGTTTACAAAACCAAGTAGGGTAACTTGTAAACGGATTAGTCTCTATACAAAATCTGTTTGTGCAAGGAAAAGCCATAGTTCCTGGCTATACACACCTTTTGAAAGCTTAGGCTAGAGCAAATGGACAACTGTTGGAGGGAAGTATACATTTTTATTTCATTAAAATCTGCAGATTTTTGGCAAGATTTGGTGAATTATCAAGCTTATCTGACAAGGCGCTTTAAGAAAGATTTCAAATCCATTTAAACGTATGTATTTAATTTATTATTAGATCTTCACCAAACTCCATTTCTGTAGGACTACGAAGTTTCGATTGCTGTTATTTTTAAGTGTTTGGCAGTTAAAAATGGATCAAGGCTTCTGAAGTATTTTGCAGTTGATAAATTTTTCAATTCGAAAATTCTTTTTTTAAGTTCTTCAATGATATATCTGTTGTTCCCTCACTACATAAGAATGTAGCCACAAAAAAAAAAAGTATTTGCGAATTAATAAATAGATTTCTTCAGTTTAGATGCATTCGATTGACTTTGAAGTGACATAATATAAAAGAACCAGCAGCTGCCGGCATTGAGAAATTGTTGTTGTTTGTCAAACGCTCTTTGGGAAAGTTTATTTTTTTTCTATACCCTACATACATAGAGTAATAGTATGTTAAGTTTGTGCAGATGTACGTAACAGCAGAAATAAATATGCTTGTTATTGAGATGTGATAGCTTAGTAGATATATAGCTATGTCCGTCTGTCCGTTTGTTAGTCTTGTAATCTGAATAATTAAACAAGCCTATTGCATACGGAGATAAAGTTTATAGACATTTTTGAATGCCATCTCCAGCTTTGTATATAGTTTTGTCGAAATACTAAACAATGGGGATGATGTTTGGATTTGCCACCTATTGGTGCTGTTGGTGTATGGGTTGCGCTAGGTAGCTATTAGCAGAAGCAACGGTATTGAGGAACCAAAGTTTTTATATAAACTCCTCTAATAAACCCTTCTTTATTTAATAAATTTCTTAAAAGTCTTATAGGGTATTTGACAGTATGCCAAATTCAACTACAGCCTTCCCAGTTGTTTTCTATACGAAGTGGAGCATATCAATTGCGCCAACACAAGATAAACAAAATCTTCCAAATCTATACAGAAACTTCGTATACACCATGATCTCGAAATCTGAAAGTTCAAATTTTGCATGCCCAATTGAAAAAAGAACGAATAAAACAAGAAAAACAAAGCTAAATAAAGAAAAAATATTGACAACATCTGGCGCTGAAAATTCGCGCTCCCCTACAGCGGATGACGGATGACGGCGTTGGTTTAAGCAGAAAAGTTTCTTCCTGTAGAAGAATGTGCCGAAGAAAACTTTAGTTGCGGTTTACCGAGCGAAGCATTTGGACGCAAGATGTTGGTAGGCATGGAGAAAAGAATTTTAGACACATAAAATATATTTTTATATATTTTTTGCTGATATTTAATCTATAAATCTGCAGTTATCCGCCATATTTTTATTGCTGCTCATCACCACTTTGCAACACACTTCGAGTACTTTACCAACGGATGCCACGGAGGACAATGCAACACATCAACTGCAACAAAAACTCGATGCACTTGCAAACAGTGTGAAGCAAGTTGATGCTTCTCTGCAGCAACTGCACGATAAGAGTAATACGTGGAGCATCTTCCGGCACAATATCGAAGCATGGAACGAGCAAATGAAGGCAATCGAACACAAAATCGCGCTAATGCAACGCGCACAGGAAGAGCAGCAGCACAAGCTAACCAGTCTGGAGTTCACGTTGAATCATGTGCTCAGTAAGGTGATCTTCCTAAGCGATACAGATATACATGCACCAAGCGGTACAAGCGCAAAGCCACATAGAGATCGAGGTGCACCAAAACAAAGCCACGCGGATCAACGTTTACTCACAGAGCTCTCGACGCGTTTGCATAATGTGCTGCGTCATCTGCAGAATTTGGAAAAGAAAAAGTTCCACGACGGTGCACAAAATGACATGGTGGAGACAGAGAAATCTTCGAAGCTTATGTTTCCCACCAATTCGAATGTCAACACTAAGTCAGATGATGTAGATCGCATGCTGCGTAAATTGGAACAAAAACTTAACATTTTATTGGCCAATTTACAACCAAAGGACCTCAAGCATATGCAGTCACAGACTAAAAAGAATGCAAAGAACTTGGACAGTATACTGGGAACACTTGTGCAGCTAACGCAACAGCAAACGACCAACGCAAAGAACTGGGATCAAATGACGGACTATTGCCAATCGGTATCCGGTGAGTTGACCACATTTACAGAAAGCTCGGATGTGTTGCTGAAGCGTATTGAAATGGTGATGAAGGAAATCAACGAACGTCTAAAGAGTGGTCCAACAGTGTGTACTGATGATGGTGAGGTCAGCGTAAAACACACCAATGTTGGTCAGGAGGAACATCATGGCACTGCGTCTCCGCCGCTGTTGGAAGAATCTGATGAAAGTGATGGACATACTGAGTCAGATGAGCATGTGGATGTCGTGGGTAAGTTAAATGCAGTAGATATTAGGGCGGGGTAATGCTTGGTTTTTTTTTTTAAATGCTTAAAAAGTACAAATCAGGAGAAATAGATGTGTTAGTTCGAATGGAACCCTTCAATAATTTTCGCAGCCAAAGTTTTATATTTTGAGTGAATAAAAAAATATTAACTATAAAATTTTTAAAGGAACAAGTTTTTATCATTACAATAAAACATCGAGAGACAACAGCTTGGCTCAAATTTCCCGAAGTTGCACAAAACTTTATGGGATACAAAGTCCACAATACAAAGAAATAGTTGCTAAGCTGATAACGAACTACGAGAAATTAGGATGTTTAATGAATTTGAAGTTTCATTTCCTAGAGTCTCATCTTGACAAGTTTCCTGAAAACCTAGGACACTTCAGTGAAGAACAAGGTGAAATATAACCATAAGATATGAAATTCATCAAAACACGAATGTTTCCGTATACGAATTTCCAAGCTGAAACTGGGAACTTGAACTTATTACAGTTCTTAGAAATATAAACGTGATCTTCAAAAATTTTTCGAATCATTTGTTATTAATTTTCTAAATTATCATATTGAATTATCGTGAGTTTCTAAATCATTGATATTGCGATATCCAACCCATTTACACTTACTAAAAGACTTAAAAAAATATTTCGAATCTTCACTTTATAGAATTTGTGCAGCCCAGCAAGTCAGATTGTGATGAACTGTTGGAACCACGCATTGATGGCATCTATAAATTTTTAACGCCCGAGCTTAACGAGGCTCAGCGTGATTTCAATGAACGTTTCTGCGCATTTGCTACAGATGGACCGGCCTGGACAGTTATACAGAATCGTGGCGCCTATATGGAGCAAGAAAATTTCAATCGTACTTGGGCGGAGTATCGAAATGGTTTTGGTAGTTTAGCGAAGGATTTCTGGTTTGGTTTGGAGTTTACACATATGCTAATCAATGATGAAACAAATAAATATATGCTGCGCATAGAACTGGAGGATTTCGAGGGCGTACAAGTCTGGGCAGAATATGAACACTTCCGTTTGGATGGTGAAGACTATAATTATAATCTACAAATTGATGCATATCGTGGCTCAATACCAGATGCAATGCACTATCACAATGAAATGGATTTCAGTACGCATGATCGTCAGAATGATCGCAGTAGTGGTGAAGCCTGCGCAGTGAGTTACGGCAGCGGTTGGTGGTTTGATAAGTGAGTGTTATATTATATATGTTGTAAATGATATATTGTTTTATTAACATTATTATACAGCTGCTCGGAGGCGAATTTGAATGGCATTTATCAGCATACACCGAGTGGACATAATTATATGGGCATTATATGGGAACATTATTTGGGCGATTATTCTTTAAAGTCAGCACGTATGTTAATACGTCCAAGGCGCAGCAGCGAAACAAGCACGGAGTCAATAGCACATGGCTATAATGAGTTGACCGATGAAACTTAAAATGTTTAAACATTTTATTACATATAATAACATTTGAAAATTTAAAATTGAATAAAACCATTCAAAAATTCAATGAACGCAATATGCATATTTTATTTCCGGTGTGGCATGTTTGGTATTTTTTAATAAGTAACAATCTACAGCACTCAGGCAAAATTTAGTGCGTTGTTAAGTGTTGCTTTTCTTAATTCGAGTCAGTTGCGGAAAAAGCGGAGCGAGTTAAAGTGCAGGCTGCTGCACCTGAACTGAACGAAATAGAATTTAATACACAAAGCATAAAAATTCTTTATGTATTTCATAGTTTTGAACGTGCTTAATTAACAGTGCCGCTGCACACTACACTATGCACTTTGCATAGATTTTTTTGCAAAGATAAGAACAAAACGCGGCTTGTTATAGACAACAAAAGATAAAGAAAGGCAAAAAAAAAAAAAAAAAAACATCAGCCACTCCTTTTGTGTTGTTGTAGCAAAGCAGAAGGAGAGAAAGAAGAAGCAGCAGAAAAGCTACGACAGGCAACGCTGTGCGTGTGAATATATCTACTAAATATGTGTGTTTGTGTGCGTTTAATTGAAAAAATTGTGATTACTGCATAAATTATAAATTGAAATTGCAATTAAAAGAGCAATAGAGCGAGAGCGAAAAAAAGTGAAAATTCACAAGAGTGCAAAAAAAAAAAACCGTGGAAGTAATTAAAAATAAAAAACAACACGTAGCGATAAGCGAGTACAAAGTCGCATTTGTATGTATTTGTGTATGTTTGTGTGTGTAAGAGAGTAATCGCATGACTCACACAAGCAACGTAGCGGGGAAAACTAGAGGCAGCAGCTGAGTTATTATTATTCGAACAACATTAATATTGAAAAGATAAAAAAAAAAAATAGTTCAATAGAACTTGCAACATTAGTTAGGCGGAACTAAATGCTTTTGTCTAAATCTCTGACGCACATAGCTACATAACTATTTAAAACAAGTAATTAGTGAGAGAGAGACCGACAGTGAGTACATAACAAAAACAACAACAGTAAAAATCACGCACAAAGATGAGCTTCACCAAGTGGTTCCGTAAGAAGGAGCAGATCTCTTCGATCGGCACACCAACAGATTTCAAACAACATTTTCATGTCTCGCAAAATCCCGAAACCGGCGATCTTGTTGGTTTACCCGCACCCTGGGTGGCGCTCATGAAACTACAGATAACACAAGATGAACAGGATAAAAATCCGGATGCAGCATATCATGCCGTCAAATACTATAATTATTCGATAAAGAAAAAAGAGAATGAAGTCTTTAAGCCGTTCATAACAGAAGCAGCGATACACGAAGAGTCCAAGGAAATTGAAAATTATGTCAATTACAAGAACAAGCATAAATCCACAGATCTTGATAAATCCGACGATGAAGCATATAGCGGCAGCAGTTCTACAGCAACCGAGAGCAGTGCCAGTAATAGCAATAGTAGCAGTCTGAATGATAGTCAACAGTCCGGCATACGTTTGACGGCACTCAATGAGGTGATTAAAGAGCTTGAATCAAATCTGGAATCAAATCGTGAGACATTGAAACCCACATTGGGTGGCGTCGATATACATGGCACTGGTACAACGGCTGGTGAAGTGCCACCGCCTTTGCCGGCCAAGAAGCCGCAAGCTCTGCCGCCCAAACCGCAAATCAAACCAAAGCCACGCGGTGTAACGCAAAAATTCTCGCGCGTCTCCGATCTGAGTTCAATGACCAGCGATGAAGAACGCACGAAAATCAATACAGATACAATAATCATTAAGCCAGCTGCAGCTGATGCGGACGGCGATGGTGATGAGACAATATTGCGTCGCTCCAAAGAGAAACGTACACAGAAAACTGATGCTGAAGTCTATGATGAGTTGCGTCTTATCTGCAATCCCGATGATCCGCGTCAAAGATTTCACACAACACAGGAGGTAGGCAAGGGTGCTTCGGGTGTGGTGTTCATTGCGAATGATCAGCAGAATGATGCGCAGGTTGCGGTCAAAACAATCGACATGAAGAATCAATCGTCGAAAGATCTCATACTCACCGAGATACGTGTGCTTAAGGATTTTAATCACAAAAATCTTGTCAATTTTCTCGATGCATATCTGCTTGAACCGGAGGATCAACTCTGGGTGGTTATGGAGTATATGGCAGGCGGCCCGCTGACTGATGTGGTAACGGAGACCGTGCTGAAAGAGCGTCAAATTGCCTGCGTTTGTCGTGAGGTGCTCTATGCCATAAGTTTTCTACACTCGAAAGGTATTATACATCGCGATATTAAGTCCGACAATGTGTTACTCGGCATGGATGGTGCTGTGAAGGTTACTGATTTCGGTTTCTGTGCGAATATTGAAGGTGATGAGAAACGCCAGACTATGGTAGGTACACCCTATTGGATGGCACCGGAGGTTGTCACACGCAAGAAGTATGGCAAAAAAGTCGATATCTGGTCAATAGGTATTATGGCTATAGAAATGATTGAAGGACAACCGCCATATCTGTACGAAACACCATTGCGTGCACTCTACTTGATAGCAGCCAATGGACGTCCGGATGTCAAAAGTTGGGAGAAACTAAGTCCAAGTCTGCAAGATTTTCTCGATCAATGTCTGCAAGTAGAGGTCGATAAGCGTGCTACGGCCGATGAGCTACTGCGGCATCCATTCCTGGACGATTGCAGTGAAGTGAAGGCACTGGTGCCAAATATTAAGGCTGCACAGAAGGTGCTGCGTCGCAATATATAGAAGTTAATGAATCATCGAGCAGCCAAGCTGCTCTACGTATGATGATGAGCCGATTCCCCTGTAAATTTTTTAGTAACTATATAAAATGCCGTACGCTGTTGCATGCATATACATATACAAAACTATGTAAAATATAAGCACATGTCGCCGCCGTTGCACACACAAATAGACAACAACAACAACAACAAAAAAACTAATGGAAACGAAATGGTGATTTAGTCTACATCGTCTTCGTTTGTAGTCTTAGCAAGTTAAATAGTTTAAAATGAATTAAATAAAGGAAATTGTTGGCGCTGTCGAAAGAATTATGCATGCAACTAGTAAGCGGCGGCCTTGCTGCTGCTGCTGTCACTGTCTACCGGGGAACGCTGTGTGAAGATGTTGTTGGATCAAGTATGCGGTATAGTCATGTAGCTGGAGATGTCTGTATTAACGTCGCTGGACGATATACATGTATGTGTGTGTGTGTGTACAGAGATCGCACTGTTAAAGGTGAGTAATTCGTTTGGGAAAAGAATTTCATTAAAAACATTTGTATATATCGGGTGCTATAGTCGTGGTAGTCGTATATATTTTACACTGCACATCAGCTGCATAGTTTAGTTTTAACAAAAATTCATGAAAATGTATGTGCGTGTGTAGTATACAATATATTCAAATAGTTCCTCATCTATAGTTCTTGTAGTTTAATTCTGCCTTACCTATATCATAAAGCTTCCATCATTGCAGTCCTATGTTAATCTTCTTCAAATTAAAATATATTGCTCAAAAGAATGTTTAAACTTCTGTTCGAATGAAATTTCTGATGTTTGAGAATAGTTCTCTAACTGGTTGCAAGTCTTTCCAGAAAAGATTCTGTAGAATGTACAAGAGAAACAACTCATTACTTCTTTGAAATCGAGTCACCCTTTGGAAAATATAAGCTTTAAATTAACTCTTATTAATATGAATTGAATAATTTTTGCGGGCCATAAATAATTTCTGTACTTACACTGCTACCAGAATTTTAAACATTGTCAAAATGCTTAAGTTCTCAAGTAAAAGTATAATGATAAGGTTTATCCGACCATAATACTCTTCAAACGTTGGCTAATGCTTCGTCTTGAGTACGCAACTCCAATTTCATATCATATGGGTATGGCTCTTCCAAAGACCATTTTTATATCGTATCACATTTTTAATTAAATTTTTATGAATTGGATACAATATATCTTGTTAACGGTTATTTTATGCTCTACAACGTTATGGCATCAATAAAATGTTATATAATATTTTTAACCCAAAAACAAATCTTTGTCGTACGTTCAACGTAATCATTTGCTACCTTTTTTTCTGGGTATTTTTATATATACATAAATCTTTTTTTTTTTGCCAAAATACAAAAACCCATTCCATTGACTTGCTAATGATCGCGAAAAATAAAACAACCAATACACATGCGTACGTACATACATGTGTGCACACAGGTAGTAACAACAAAAACACATGTGCCCAACAAACAACAACAATGCAGTCTATTATATTCAACACTAGTATTTCCTGTTGAAATTTACCAAAAGCAAAAGAAACATGTAAGAAAGAAATTCACAAAACTCTTTGTCTGTGCACGTCTCTCAAAATGCCGGCAGATTTTCTTTTTGCAGTGATCTCAATTATTTAATGCGCTCTTGCTCTCTCTATGTAGTACGTGCAAAATGCGTATTCTCGCATATCATGTACGACTTTTGACTTAGTTGAAGTTGTTGTTGTTACGTTTGGGTACTTTTGCGCTACTCTTATCAGAAAATGCCTTTTTTAAGCTATATAAACCCCAACATGCACACACACAGACGCATAGATAGTGCATATATGTACAAGTACTGGCCACAAAGCAAAAACAACTGTTTCATTTATCATATTTAGTGTTTTTTTTTTATTTTTTTTATTGATAAGCAAAAACTTATTAAAGCAACGAATTAGTAAATTGCCAGGCTTTCGTCTATGCCCTTTCTCGTTTCTTCAATTTGTGTTGGTTTCATTCCGTTGCCGGCGAATGCATGTAGGAGGAAGTAAATATTTAAAGTGACCATTTGCTTCTGATTTGATTTTACTGTATAAACTTTGACCAATAGCGTTATTTGTTATGTTGAAGCTTTAAATTAGCTCTGTAAATGGTGGATAACTTTAGGTTTATCCTTTAGAGTAATTTAATGTTGAATTTTGCATAAAAAGAAGTAATTCCGTGCTGACTCCTTCAAATTTTTGCGACTGTTATCACAATAACTTACTACTTTGAAATAAAATCTAGATTGGGGCGAGGAACTTAGTTTTTATTAGCATTATAGTCATAGACGAATGCCTTCACAGCAAATTGTGTTCTTTGGTTTTTTTAAGGCTTTTTTTCCCTCTTAGCAACCTGTCCAAATATTTAAATTACCTTTTTCTGCTTCTGATCATTTATCTTTCATCCATTCGAATGAGACCAGCCCAGTGCAGTCGCTAGAATTTTATGCGAAGGACCTATGTCAACCTTACCAAAAAGTGCATACAGTTCGCGGTTCATACGGGAACTAAACTTTTCGCCGACTCTAAAGCACTAAAAATCTTGCGGTTCTTCATAAGCAGTTACGTCTGACTTAATCACGTCCAAGCTTCTCGGCCTTATAGTAACATACCGGAAGTTTCAACGTCTTGCAGATCTTGATTTTCGGCTTTCGAGAGAGGACTTAACTTCTAATTGGCTTGCTCAGCCAAAAATAGCATATATTTGCAAGCGTGATTCTTCGCCTATTCTCCATTCTGATTTTGTTGTTGCTTGACATTTCGAATCCAAGATAGACGAAGTTTTCTAGAACGTTGAAGTTCTCCATCGTCACTGAATCCTAGACGTGATGACGGTGTGAGAGTAGACCCATGAGCCGCAACTGTTTTTTTTTATGGTTTCAGAGTGTCATCAATAACTGGTGGTCCCGGTGTCATTTCTCTATCGGCGGAATTGTGCGCTTCATCGCCGACGAGTAGCTTAGAAAAATGACCCCTGCATAATCTCAATGATTCCTGTAACCAGATTTTCATTCTCGTCTTTACAGAAAGTTACTCCTGGTTTAAAACCTTCGTTCAGACGCTTGAACTTTTGATAAAATTACCGAGTTTCATTTCTGTCACATTACCTCTCAACATCCTCAATCTCACGCCTTAGTGCTTCTATTTTTTGCGTCTCCTCTCTCCGTTTCTCTTGATATAGGCCTCTAACAGCTCACGGTTTTGCCGACTACAGAGTTCTCTGCATTAGCAATGCGACACTCCTCGTTAGACCAAAAATTTGTCACAGGATTTTTTATAGCCAAAAGCCAAGGAGGCAGCAGTATCCATGGAACGGGTACTATATTTCCATTGCTCACATATATCTTGAGATGACGGAGAGGTTTCCAAGAGCAGTCGGGAGAGTGTATTTGAGATGACCTTCGGCGATCTGTTGTGATTGCAGCTTGCCGAAGTCTAGCTTTCGTTGCATGTTGGGACATGCTGCGGGCACCACGCTGAGCCTATTGCTGCGTACCTTAGCTGCGACAAGATAGTCAATATTCGGACCACGTAACGTTCGCACGTGCAACACGCTTCATGCGTGACTTCCGTTATTCAAAACATGATCAATTCGATCGGGAATTAGCCATGTACTCTTGTGGATTTTGAGGTGTTGAAATCTGGTGCTGGTTACTACCATGTTCCGAGCTGTGGCGAAATCGATCGAGAAGATTATGTGTTAGAGTTAGCTATAAATGTAAATGGCTTCGGTTCAGATGTGTAATTCGAAATTAAGCAAACCTGGCCATGATAAAACATTTTTAATACAGAAATCAGTTGAGCTAATATTGACACTTTTGTTTTGAGATTCAATAAGAAAATATAAATATATTATGTTTGTTTTGCATTTAAATAGATTTTCATTAAAATCAGTCTTTTAAAAAAAAAATAGGTTAAAGTTGTGAAACAATATTTGCAAAAGTATTTTACGAGACCTTATGACATATCATAAAATTAGCCTTTTATCGATATTGCTAAATTTCTGTTTTTTGCAATATTTACAATAACATGAAAAGGGCTGAAAGTTGCCACCTCAAAGATATGTTAATTGAGGTAGTAACAAATATGAGCTAAAGTAAATATCAACAAAGGCAAGCTGTAGTTCGTTTAATTTAAATATGACTCACGTTTTATAATTTAGGTTGAAAAAAAATATCGAGACGAAACCAACAGAAGTCACAGTTTGTAATATTCACAGTTGACATGTTTTAAAATTATTTTAAAAATAAATACTTAAATTAAATGAACAATTTCTAAATATTATTCACAAATTTTTATAATCTTTACATAGAGGATGTGGCTTATAACTATAAAACAATTACTATTTGAAACTGATTATAGCATCTATGTATGTATAATCATTCTAAATGTAATATGGTCACTTTACGCATAAAGTGCGCACGTCGTAGAAACTTAAAAAGCCATTCATCCACTCTCTTCTGCAGCTTTGATACAGCAGCTGCGTCACACAGCATCTCCACATGCGCCAAGATCAAGATAGAACGAAAGAGAGCAGCTGTGAGAGCACAAGAATAAAAGAAAGTGTGTCTTAAACAAAGAGTTGTAGTAGTTCTGCTTCTTCTTCTACATTTTCTGGTTGTTTTTGCTGCTGCTTACTTTACATACACACATATTTGTTGAATATTAATAAAGCAGTTGTTTTTGTTATTGTGTATTGGTTTTTGCTACTTTATTGATTTCAATTGTTTGAGTAGAATACATATGTGCATATACATATGTAGCTACAGCAGGTTTTTTTATGTATATATGTATTTCTCAACCACATATTTTTCTGCTGTTTTAGCTTTTGTTTTACTTTACAACAAACATACAAATATTTTCTCACCGGATTTGCTATTGTTTATTTGTTTACATTACTGTGAATACTTTTGATTTTTTGTTTTCATGATCTTCAGAACGTCTTCAGAACTTTAAATAGTTATTTGTTTTTGAGTTTCCTTTTTGCGTTTATAAAAATATTTGCCAATAAATTAAATTACGCGTATGCAATAATATATTTGCATAAGTGTGAGTGTATAGTATATAGTATGAAAATGTTAATCTGCAATAGTGTGATAAAGACATTGGCAGAGAGCGCGTAGCGGTTTAATGGAAAGAGTATAAAAATTTAATTCTTTCTCTTCTTCTTCTGTTACTATTAAACTTTGCATTTACTTAGCACTTATAATGACTTTGCATGATAAGCATTTTTCTTTTATGAGTTGGTTTTTATAAATATTTAGTTTAATGGGGAAAAAAATGTTAAATTTTCCAAACATTAGCCACACACTATTTTCTTCCCCCCTTTTCTTGGCTCTATTTCCGTTGCAAGCAAAGATTGATTGTGATGATGTAGCGCAGCCTGCAGAGGGAGTGGTAACAGCTGAGCAGCAAAGCATAATAGGGAGCAAAGTACAGAAAGGCGTATAGGCAAGAAGAGAAAGGAAATCATATAAGAAGAAAGCATTGCAACTTTATATATGTATGTACATACGTCATTGCATTTATTTATGGTGGGTGCATTAGTTTGTTTGTATGCGTGCAAGATATCGATATACTTTCTATAAAATATCGAATTCGAAATGCTAATAGTTTCACCTTTTAAGTAATCAAGCGTTCCGATCGGCTACTTTTTTTCTACTCTATCTTACTCTAACTCTCGTACAGCTCTTCTTTTTATGTACGGTTTTTACTACCTAAAGGAGAAAAAAAACAAAATCAAATGAAGAAAAACTGCAAAATATATATTCAAACTAAAATTTATGCGTTCATTGTTTTGTTGTTGCTTGGATTTTTTTCTTTTTTGGTGGTGTTTTCGTGATAGTCATTGTTGTTGTTGCTTTAGTTACGTGGAATTTTAGATGATTCATTGTATAATTTTGTGTATCAATGTAGCTCATTCGCATGTGTATTATTTTATCATTGTGGCTTTTATTGTTGTTGTTGTTGTTATTAGTGCTTTGTTGTGGCTATAATTTTTGGTTACTGCTTTGTTGTGTGATTTTTTTTTTTATATCTTTCTGTTGCTCTCACACCCTTTGTATGTGACAGTTTACTAATAAGTTGTATGTACTTATTTTTTCTTCTTTGTTAAATTTTTTTTATTGGTTTGCACTTGCTGCAATTCGTATATATTTCTCGTACATGAATGAATTGCACAGCAGCGGACAGGAAAAAATTAAATATATGCATAATTTATTTATATTTTTTATTGCATGCGACTGTGCGACATTGCATGTATCACAACGACAACAACAACAACAAGAGGCAGCAGCTTCCAATTCTTACAAGAAAAAAAATGCGCTTTGTGTGAATGGTAGGCAGACACGCAGACATGCACGTTGTTCTTGTTTTATTTTGTGCTAGTGATGTGTTTTATTTTCTAGCACACAGTACTTTGTATGTTATCAAAATCGACATTGACATCTCTAGTTACCCAACAGTGGTTGAGAAATGAAAATTTCGTGTTTAATCGTGTAAAATATTCGTAAGACTCTTGTTAAGATCGAATTACTAAATATACTTTAATGTAGTAGCTCGGTCCATATACGACTACGTATAAATCTGTAATTCTGAAGTAATTCTATATCTTCTCTATTTTGAACTTGCAGAAGTCTCATCTATGGGGACTTCTTCCTTTAATACAATTCAAAATTGTCGGGTTTTGGTAATATTAAACGCATTTGATAAGTAAGAGTCATGAATTTTTCCGACTGAATTGAGAAATATATAACATAATAACGTCAGTCATTTCACACAAATTATTCAGAATTTACATACTTAAACATTTATCGTGAATGAGTCTGTCTGTTGGTGGAAATTGAGTGATTATCACGGTTATACATACAGACAAACGCGCAATGGTTTTCTATTTATAATATGTACAAAAAATCGAAACAGGCGTTGTCCGGCGTAGAATATACGAAATCAATTTTGAAGATGTTCGTAAGAAATAAAAATGTTTCATAGAATTTTTACCCAAACCTAATTCAGGTCATACAATATTTGATTCCGAATTCCCTATATTAAATATAGCCTAAATTGGCGTAATATGCCTTTTTATATATCATGTGCTGAGTATAAAGGAGTTTGAAAACAATCGGTTTTAATACAAAGAAATATATGGGGATAGATCGACAGGGTGTGATTTTCTCAGCAACATCACCCATTTTATCGACATTCAGTCACTTCCTATGTCGGAAGTACACAATGTCTTTGCCTGTAGTTTTCTTACTTTAGCTAGGTCAGATTTGGCTGCGATACCATGAACTTGCAAACCGAACCTCCAAGATCGAGCAATAATTGTCTTGTATATGGTGACTTCGAATTTGTAGTAATTGCTTTGGTTCCACTTGTGATGTGCTTATGAATCATGCAGATCATTACCTTCTTCCATTGCTTAGAAATGTGTCCCAGCCTTAGCACAGCATTAAAGATAAAAGAACGGCTTTTAATGACAATACTTTCAAAGTATAGTTATCCAGAGAACTTATCGAAATTTTTTTTTCGGTTTAAAATCTTTAATGTGAGCCGAGACTTTTTCTACTGTTATGGGAGCGACAGGAAGGTAAAGTTGGCCAGATCTATAAGGCACTGACTAAACCTTCACGTTCGTGGAGCGATTGTCTCTACTTGTTCGCTTTTAGATCTTGCCCAGGATCCGTCAGGTATCCGGCTTTCGAAATTAGGGACCACCTGCTGTTTGAAACTCCTAGTAAGTTTCCATAGATATCGTTGCGTCGAACCATCTAGGAAGACAATTTCGCATTGTTTATGTATTCCCAGAATTTTTGCTATCTATTTGCAATGGGTTCCCGACTGCGACTGTATTTTCTTCTAAGCCGTCTCTTGATCAGAAATAGGTTCTCTAGTGCAAGTGAAAGTTTGGATCTACTAAAAAAATTCAAATAAAATAATCAATGCAAAAGCAGTAAATTCTATTACAGAGTTTGGGACAAAATATGATAGATTATCATGATATATTATCAAAGTGCTCTAAATAACAAGAAAAAATTTAGCTTTGCTTTGACCAAAGTTTTTAAGTGGTCAGCTCTGCAATTAAAAGTTTTACTTTTAAAATCTAGAAAACATCACAACAGTCAATGTCACGCTTATGTATCTAAATTATACGCATTGGTCCGTGCAAACCACCAGTTTCCAATTCAAATGAATATTGGTTACAATAAAAAAACTTTTAATATTATAAAATAAAAATGGGTTACGGCATAACATACCGTCTTTGGCATTATGAACGAATGCCAGAGCATCTATACATATCAATATTTAGTAAAATTGGCTAAAAAGAGGTACTAGATTTCGTATTCGCACACAGACATCCCGATTTTAAAGGCTATATAAAATCGTCTTCATAAGTTGATCCAGTATAATAGGAAAAACTTCTTCAGAAACATCTTCAATTGGTGCAAAAGTGATTTTTTGCAAAATAATAAAATGCGTCTAAATTTTGTTGGATTCTACAACAATATCTATTTTATAATATCTATGTTATAAATAACAGGGTGTAGAACGCATTGGTCACTATTCTCAATGGATATTTTTATTTCAATAGCATACGTAGTAGACCCCATGAAGTTCAAATATTCCTGATTGAAATCTGAGACGATATAGCAATGTCCGTCTGTCTGGTAATATGAAAAACAGATTTCAGAGAGAGAGATACAACCCGCTTAAATAATGTATACATCTATTTCTCTCATCCGGGTTTACTTGAGAAATACAAAATATTTTAAGTATTTGGCCCACTGTTAAACTTTTATTTTCTTTCATATGCTTTCGCTTAGCTGTTTACTGTTGTATTGAATTAGTTTCAACAATTAGCTACACAATTTGTTGCCGAGGCTGTTATTTGTTGTTGCATTTCTTCTTGGAACATATTGAAATAGAAAATTCCACAGAGTACTGAATACTGAATGCGCGCGTCTGAGTTATTCAATAAAAATACGAGTATCTGCTATTTCTCCATCCGCAATCCGCGTGTTACTTTCATTGGTTCTTTTTATACTGATTATTATGTGTAAATCTTTTCATTCAATTTATCTTTACTTTGTTGTTGTTGTTCTTTTTGCTTGAGATTTGTTAGTCTTTTGTTGCTATATGAATGTATTTTATATATAGAGCAACAAGCTATAATTCTACTAACCACCTCCACTAATTTGCGGTATAACTGGGTTTGTCATATAATAAATGTTATAGAAGCAGAAGGAAATAAAGAAATCTACATATATATATATATATATATGCATACTTAGGCTGATTCAAAAGTTTTAAAATTTGATTTATTTAAAATTTTTTTGAGCGAATATAATTTAACATGAACAATGCAAATAATTTGCTACTTTGCAACGATACCTAGTGCCATTAGCTATGCTTGTGTATCGATATGCTTGCTATAGCTAGACCGATACTTATCGATATATGCCTGTAAATGTAAACAAAGGCATAAACAAAATGACTCATAAAGCGTTTCAGATAAATGCATAAACATTAAATTAATTTGAAAGTTATAAATCAGTTTCAAATCGGAAAATTTCTATATTAAGCAGCATGGGAACTTCAAAATGGATACTATATAGTATTGTATTTGGTTTTTCTCACTCTCAAATGTGATTGTGTGTGGGATTGTGTTTGTAGCAAGCATACAGACGACTGCATACTAAAGCTTTCCATTGTAGATTTTTTCCCATTTTTAGCGTGACTTCATGCCAGTTTTGCTGCTTCTCTGGAAAGAACAAAATATAATAATAAAAAAAAAAAACATGTCTACGACAGAGACCGCTTCACATGCTGATAACTATAAATAATTATAGTACTGATAATTGGGAATAGCGCGAGTGACGCTTGTTCATGCGCTTCGCTCGCTTGCTCAACTTTGTTAAAATTGACAGCGACATCGAAACTTGAAACAAATATATCCGTTTTTTTTTTTTTTATACTATGCACGATAAACAAAGTTCTCTTGTTATTTTGATCACACAATTCTTGGCAAGGTTGTTGGTTTTTATGCAAAAACAGTAAACAATAAAAGTACATATTTCTTTATTTAATATGCAAACAATACGGCCACTGCCAGTCAACGACGACTATAATGGATAATGGTAATCACTAGACTAATACGGAATCGATAGTGGAAAGTGGAATTTGATAAGTCAAGCCATAAATTTTTTATTATTGAAAGTCTGAAAATTTTTTAGCGAAATATGTTTTTCACTAGAATAAACACTAAAACATTTGTTTGATAAAAAAATACCAAGTGTCAGGTTTTTTTTTTATTATTATTTTTATTAGCATTCTTTATTAGTTCAGTTTAAATTGTTACGTTCTAGTATCGGCTTTCGGAAACACACATTTACTTACTGCAATTTTTTTTCAGTGTTGGAGAAGACTTACAGAAACACATTTACTTACTGCAATTGTTCCTAAAAATCAGACGTTTTCTGGTATTATTGGCATCTAAGAATTTTGTTAAAACTTTATATATTCATCAATATCTATTTTGTTCCACTAAAAGTATTTCCCCTCAGATAAAATACACTTGTGCCAGAGCTTCTTTTGGTATGCATTGAGCGATGCAGTCTTTATCTCCTTAATAGTAGCAAAACACTGTCCTTTCATGAGTGTTTTCAGTTTTGGGAACAGGAAAAAGTCATAGGGTGCCAATTCCGGTGTATACGGCATTATTAAGGAGATAATTTTGTTCCAAAAATCGCGAACAAGCAACTACATATGTGTGAACAGACACATTATCGTGATGCAAGAGTTGTTCTTCAGGCAAACGGTACTTAACTACAACCTTCTGGCAGTAACTCATGATACATCATGTCATTGTAATCGAAGAAAACAATGAGCAACACCTTCACATTTGACCGAACTTTTTTGCGGTTTTAGCTCGGTTTAGGTCACATACATTGGTTTGGTTTAAATTTCATAAACATATACCAATGTTTCGACATCAGTTGTGACCTTTTTGAACATATTTGGATCGTCACTGTGTAATCATTCAATATCTTATGAGCATCGGCGGTTCTTTTGGTCAAAATTCATCAATCTCAGAACAAACTACTGTACCACATGTTGTATGCTTAAAACATCCAATTAAAGAGTAACCCAACCGACATGCCTATATGTCGATCTAGTGCCAGCCGCTGGGCAGTGCCAGTAGGAGGGCATTATCCTCTCTATATTATTCTACAAATCTAATAGAATATTCTATATAAATCTAAGCCGCTAGAAAAGAAAGGCAACTTTGTGCCTCTTTCTGGATATTTGTATGAAAAATATTTTGTAGTGGCTGACACTAATCCTTAAAAAAAATATTCCGTATGGATCCAGTTATAAATAAATCACTCATACAGATTTAGAATAAGACTGATACAGTTCCTA
The DNA here is from genome assembly GCA_035044805.1 of Leucophenga maculata. Lineage (NCBI taxonomy): Eukaryota > Metazoa > Arthropoda > Insecta > Diptera > Drosophilidae > Leucophenga > Leucophenga maculata. The sequence continues at coordinate 327,446 of JAWNNP010000465.1, forward strand.
TGAGAACATTCACTAACAGTGGTATTAACTTGAGATCCATGAATTTTTGTCGACAAAATTAAGTATGTCAAAAATCTTTCATTTTAAAGAACTTCTCTTTTTGTTGACAACATTTTTATTTTCATTGTTCGTGGCTGGAACAAAGAAGTATTTTGTAGTGCTGGACCCAAAAGACTGTCTCGAAGTGCTTTGTAAAAATTGTTTGATGTATTACAATCCAAAATGCAACAACAATATTACTACCTTCCAATAATTCAAAGGTTTCATGGTGGAATTTAATAAACTATCTTAATAACATTGTCCCAAACCAGAAATAAGTCGACTTCTTTTTTTTTTTGTGTGGGATTATATTGTTGTTTATAATTTTAAGCAGCAGTGTTTCATCATTATTGCCATTATCCATTATTGATCTATACTATTCTATTCTCTATCTGTGTGCTGATCTTTTATTTATTGCAATGTCAGTGTTTAATTTACATTTTGTTCTTACTTAGACCAGTAGTTGGATAATATGATATAAATATATCAAGTTGTCTAAAACAGAGATTACCTCAAGGCTTAAAGGCAAGGTTTTGTATGATCCACAAGGCAGGAAAGAATTGGAATCATACAAACCAATCAGTCTGTTATCAACTGTAGCCAAGCTCATTCGAGTGGTGCCTCATAACGAGAATACTTGTAATCGAGAAAGCCCCATGGAACGCCGGGACAGCTAAATAGGGTGGTAAACTTTATCCTTGATGGATAGCAGTCTAAAGAGTACATGGTGGCAGCTTATCTCGATATTTGGCAAGCTTTTGATCAAGTTTGGTCCACTGGCGACTCAGTTGTTCTTTCTAGTCAAGAGAAATTTCGCTGATAGTATATTCTCCGTTGTTCTGGATAGAGTAGAGTCAACAGTGAGCGCAATAAATGCTGGTATACCACACTGCTTTTCACAAGCGAACCTTAGCAAGTTTGAACTATAGGCAAAACGGTGGAAAATAAATATTAACCTGGACAAGAGCGTCAGCGTGACCCACAATCTGCACAGAGATGACTGCCCGAGTGTATACCTTCAGGATCAGCTTTTTGATCATCAGACAAGGCATAAACACCTGTGGGTGTATCTGCATAGACGACTCAATTTTAAAACCCATATTAACGAACTCGTAAATTCTCTATATGAAAGGATACGTAAACTGTAAAAGCAAGCTGTCACTGTGGAAGAAGGTGCAAATAGCCTGGCCTGAATACAAGTGTACAGCTCAGCTGCTAAATCAAAACTAGTCAAGATCAGGGTATTCCGCAGCTTCTCTGCCGAACTCTGGTATAGAGATTGGCCAACCTTGAAAGGGACTTCACTGTTTAAGTTTTTGTATGAAAATTTTTTTATTGTTTTCAAATTTTGGTGTATCTTGTATGAATCCTAAGAAAATAGTCTAAACTGGCGAAGATCGGATTCTAGAGAGATTAGCCCTTATACAAATCGTTTAGAACGTTGTGTCTCAGCACACTCGATTGCGTTCTTGGTCAGTTTTTTATATACTATGTTTTAAACCTAGTGCTAGTCTTGAATTCCACAGTATAAACGTTTACATGATGCACTCTAGATAAGACTTATCTTAAAACAAAGGAACTGCAAGCTTTCGAGAGCTTTGAAATTATTTACATCTTAATTTATGGAATTGTTTGTTAAAAAGAGGCATAAAGCTTTGTTATTATCAGTAGTTTTTATAAGATTTAGTAAGAATCGTACAGAAGACGTTAACTGATTACAGGGGTTTTCCTGTTTTTTCCGGAAATTTACCAAAACTCTTTTTATCAAAATTGTATTCAACGAGTATATTGTATGAAAATTTGCACGAAAAAACAAGAAATTCAGCAACTTTTTTTATTGAAAAATTCCGAAAGGAGGGTACTACACATAACCTTGATTAAATGATACTGAAGAATAAAAGAGACTTAATATCCAAACTTAAAGACGCTAACTTTTATAGTCTCCAAGATCTTGATGTTCATACGGACAGCTAGAGAGATGGACATGTCTTTGTATCCTAGACGTGTTGTATGGGGCTACGTGTTTTAGAGGTTCAATTGGAGGGACCTTTATGGATTTTTTTTTAACCTTTAAGATACTTAATGGCAATTTTAGTTATTCCAGTTAATAGTCCACACGTTCAAAATATCACCATTAATTTTGTGTTTGGTTTTTTTATTTTTAATTAGAAACCATTATTAATTCTGTGAATTTTAATAACTCCATGTCTAATGCGCAATACAAAACTTATTCTACATATTAATCCTTCTAACATTTCAAAAGTAAATGAGGGAAAAGTACCGCAATAATCACTAGACCAATAAATAGAGTGACACCCAATCTATATCTGACATTGGATCCAAAAATTCTAATTATTATTTGTTCGACGTATATAAACATATGTAAGAGTGTTGTATGTCACACATACATATGTACATATGTGTGTATGACAAATAGTTGGTACAATCTAGTACACCATTTTTTATTTTTTTTTTCTTCAACCGAACACTTCACTTCAAATGTTTCTATTTGTATTGTATGTACTCGGTTAGACACGAAATTTGTTTGTCAAGCGTTTAAATAAACTTCTAATCAGTTATCAATATCTAAAGCACTGATAAAGTCACATACCGCTGTATATAGAGGACCCATTAGAGTAGAGGTGAATGGTGTACAGCAGTAGACATTGCCATATGATAAGCAGATGATTAATGTGAAAGAAAGACCTACGAAACGGCCTTAAATGTCTAAAATCACCTCGAAATTGATATTGAGTATTATTTATACCGAAAAAAAATACGCACTTTCAAAAAAAAAAAACAATAATAATAATAAATAAATAAAACTTAGGTTATGCACCTTATTGACAGTTGAAATTGTTTTTCAAGTTTATAATAGATACCGCCGACGAAGAAGCAAATACATAATAGTAGGGCAAAAAAGAAACAAAAATATTAAATATTTAATTACTGAAGGTTAAAAAGTTAAGCACAAATGAATTGCGAGTGCAAAAACAAATTGGTTTACTCATTGTCAATGTATGTGGTTGCTGGCTACAAAATATATAAAACAAAATAAATTATTAATAATAATAACAAATGCGATATATGTATATGTATTTATCATGCACTAACGTCAATCGTTGTACGTGGTTTTGGAAAGAAAAAAGAATTACTATGTATATGTAAATAAATTGTATATGTTCTTGTTGTGGTGAACTACTTAGTTGTTATGGTGAAAATTCTATTTTTGCTCGTGGTAAATAATGAAGAAACTTGGTTATTATACCAAGTTTATGTGATCTCTAGATCATAATAATCAAGCGAGAACTTGTTTGTAAACAGAAAGTTTGTAGACATAAAGAATAGTAGCACTAATAGCAACGATTATGGAGAATATTCTATCAAAATCCCTCCTAATATATCAATTGTTTGAACAGTTCTATGCAGCCACATCAAATGGGCAAAAATAATCTTCCAAAAATGGTACGTTATAGAACAACTTTCACCGTAACATGGCATTCATTTTCATTGACGATAAAATATGACCTTATACCATCTCCGGCATGCAAACGACGACTGCATAGGGTCACATTTTGTTTGTGCTCTGGAGTCTCTTAAAGCATATTTGTATCTGTTGCAGTCCATTAATGCATACTTAGCTTATTAATTTAAAAAAGTCATGGCTAAAAATGATTTGTCTATTAATTTCTAATTTTTCTTTAAACCTTTAAAAAGTAAAATCGGAGAAGTTTTGATGCTTTAAATGTTTAAGAAGCTCAAGTTCCTAAGTTTATTAGATCTTGTAAGGCAATACTACTTACGCATTCAGGAAAGCGCACTACCTGCTTTAGGCTTGTGCGCGCTGGCGCCAATTGTTATGAATGTCAAGTATGCTTAGGTTTCTCCATACCTTGTCATTCCAACGCGTGCCCGGTCGTCCACCAGTCAAGATTGTAAACCCTGCGTGCTGGAGCTATTTCATCCATTCGAATGAGGTGACCAGTCCAGTGGAATTTTATGCGCTGGACTATATCAAACTCAACGTATAGCTCATACAGCTCGCGGTTCATGTAGGACATAAACTCATCGCCAACTATAATAGAATCAAAAATTCTAAGATCAAAAACTTTTAACGCCGTTTTGTTTGTATCAATCACGAACCAAGCCTCTGCATTATACAGTAGGACTAGAAGTATTAGGATCTTGATTTCCGTCTTTCGAAAGAGTGCTTCACTTCTAATTTGCTTGCTCAGCTCAAAACATTCTCTATTTGCAAGCGTGATTCTTCCCCTGATCTCCAGGCTGACGTGGTTGCTGGTTATTTCGGATCCAAGATAGACGAAGTTTTCTACAACATTGAAGTTGAAATTCTCCATCGTCACTGACCTCGATGACGGTGAGAAGACACCAAGTACTTCGTCTTGTCCTCCTTCACCGCTAGACCCATGAGCCGAGACTGTTTTTCAATCTCCGCGAACGCCCGACATTGGCACTGGTGTAGGATGTATTCCATCAGTAGATTCAAAAAAATTGCACGACAGCGCACCGCCCTGCCCGAAATCTCTCTTGGTATCAAAGGATTCGGAGAGGTTCTTTCCTACCCTGATAACGCTTTGTTTGTGGGATAGCGTTATCATGCAAAGACGAACGATCTTTGCCAGGATACCCAGTGTAGACAGGGAGTCGAAAAACTTCGATCGTATCGGAGAAGCGGCTTTATAGCAGACAAATAGGTAGTTAAACTCACGAGTCTTTTCCAGAATTGGTTGAAATGTGAATATTTGATCACTAGTCGACCTTTTTGGTCTCAAGCCACACTGAAAACATTCGGTCAGTCGCTTGACCTTTTGATAAAATTTTCGAGGTTCATTTCAGCCTCTCAGCATCCTCAAACTTCCGCCTTTCTTGCTCCTTTTTCTTCCGTTTCTGCAGATTTCGCTCATAGGAAGTATTCTTTTTTGCAGTATCATTGCGACACTCCTCGTTGTACCAAGAATTAGTCACAAGTTTTGTATTACCAACGACCTCCTTGGCAGCCCTACCCATTGAGCGGGTGATATGTTGCCACTGCTCACGTATATCTTGAGAAAACGGAGAGGTTTTCCGGAGCAGTCGAGAAAGTGTGTTTGAGAATGCTGTAACTGCAGCTTGCCGACATCTAGCTTTCGTTGCATGTTGGAACGTGCACCACGCTGAGCTAAGTGCGTACCTTAGCTGCGAGAAGATAGTCCGACTCAATATTGGGACCACGTAACTTTCGCACATACAACACGCTCAGTTAAGCAAAACATGCTCAATTGGGTTGCGTGTAGTTTGATCAGGGCTCAGACACGTAGCCTTGTGGTGTTGAAAGCTGGTACTGCTAACTACCATGTTCCGACATGCGGCGAAATCGATAGAAAATATTCTCTCTCCATTATTGGAGGCTGTGTCGTGAAGGCTAAATTTTGCGATGATTGGGCCAAAGATTCCTTTCTTCCCAATTTTTGTCGTTGAAATCGCCCAGCACTATTTTGACGTCGTGTTTGGGATATCGCTCGTATAGACGTTCCAAACGCTCAGAGAATTTATCTTTAGCTTCGTCGTCTTTCTCTTGATGCGTATTGCAGTTAGTTGCTCGTCAACAGGCGTGAAGTTTCCTACTCACCACGAAACCACATCCAAATTCGTGCTTGTTCTCATGACAACTATAGTAGATGTCACAGTATGCTTTTTTAGAGCAACCCTGTCCTATTCATAGAATATACTGAATCGCTTTGATGTCATCCTTGTATGTTTCGAGGACATAAACCAGCTGGATACTTGCACCATCCCTTGTGCATATCCGTAAATCGTTTGCTGGGTTCCATCTGAAGCTTCCTTTGGGTGGAGCTAGAACCTGTGCTAAAACATGGCATAATATTAAACGCATTTCCTACGTGAAATCTGATTAGTCATGAGCATATTATTTTTTAATTTAGGAAACACATTGCCCGGAAGCCACTTGTACGCATTTTGTACAGTTATGTCTGCGAAAATTTATAAAACTCGTTTATGATAATATTAATTCTAAATATAAAAATGGTTTTTATAATTTATTTTTATAATTTTTTTTCATTACAGATAAAAATTTGCAATTCAACAAGCGATAAAAGCCGATTGTGCCAACAACAACAACTACGACTACATACCAAGTCCAATAAAGGCATTCCACCATATGCAAAGCCCACAAACTGCAGATAAACAACGTTCAATCGATAGACCAATAGGAGGAGGAAAAGTTAAACGCAACCTTGACAGTCACAGCGCACAGCACTAAACTACAACAACAAAATGAAGAAAATAAAAATAATGATATTCAAAAACTAAATAATTTAATTCAAGAGAAAAGAAAGAAAAATACTGTTAAACTTAAAACGATAAATTATTTAATTAATAATGTATTTCACGACAACGACAACACTATGTCAAATGCTAAGTATTTGGTTATAGAATTACCAACGATGGACGTGTATTGTTGAATAAGCTAAAAAGTTTTAACTAAATATAAAATGATAATACTAAATCATTTAGTTTACTACTTAAGTATAACTGCACATTAAGCGCATTTATTGCCAAATTTTTACAAATACGATTTTTTGTATTATGATGCAATAGCAATAATTTTTATAAATAAATAAATAACTTCTACGCTAGACAACTTTGAGTGCAGCATACCAATATAAACTAATAATGCATTGTAATTTTATAAGGAGAAGAAGAAGAAATTAATTGCAAAAAGTAAAAAAAAAAGAAGAAGAACAACATTAAACAATTATACATTTAAAGTAATTATTAATATACATAAATGTGATTTAAGCGATTTTATCAAAGCTGCAATATGCAAATCTATATAAAATTCGTCATAGTTCTTAAGTTGATAAAAAATAGTACATAAAAAAAATATATACGAACATTTATAAATATTGCAATTATTGTTGTAAAGTACCAAAAAAACGAGAAAAAATTTCGAGAAAAACAAAAATATGTAATTCAAATTTTTTGTAGTGCTGTCTGCTACAGTTTTTAAGCCAACTTTTTCGATATTGTATACAAGTCTTATAAGTTAGTAAAGTGCCATTAGAGTTAATATTGAAAAAAAGCACACAATTGAAATTGTTTAAAGTTAGCATAAATATATTTAAAAAAAAAAAAAAAAACACTTTTGATACAACGATTTTTTACGTATGCTTCCCATGTTCAATACTTCCCCAATTCCATTTTTAAGTACAAACATTTAACGCCCTTCCAAACGCTAAACATTCGATTGTGTTGCACAATTTAAAGCCATAATAAATAAAAGCAACAAAAAACGCACAAATTCAAACTGGCAACAATTTTAAAAATAAAAGTTAATTACTAAAAATATTACAAACAAACGCGGCAGTTTATAATGAAAAATATTTGCCAAAAAAAACTTCCACAGTTTACTGTGAATGCCAAAATGCATAATGTAAACAAATGCGCGCCGCTGAAAAGTAAACAAATTGAAAGAAGAAGAAGCAACTTAGACTGGCACTTTAGTATAAAACAATTTTTTTTGTCTTTAGTTTAAATATTTATATTATTAAAAACAAATATACATAAAAAAGTATATTGAAAATAGGCAAACAAATTCTTCAGTAGTTTCTAGTTACATTTTAGTTATGCACAAAACAAAAAGTCGTTAAAACATAAAAAAAAAACTGCAGCAAAAAATATTACGAAAAATTCGGCTTATTATGGTAGTAAAATTTATTTTTCGTTAGAATATACGAAAAATTTCTAAGTGCCCTGTAAAAAAAATTTAAATACATAATTCTTTTACTTATTATTATTATAATTATTATTATAAAATTAAACAAAATTTACTTTGTTTAGATTTTAATTAAACAATTATGCTTAATAGTGCAAAAGCATAAATTAAAATACATATAAATAATAACTAAACATAAAAGTATAAACAAAACAAAAACAAGTTAAACGTTACGTATTAGTCAACGATAAAGTATTGAAGAAGATTTTTAAACTAAAACTTGCTGATAAAACTAAAAAGTAAAAAAAGAACCGAAACATACCCAGAACAGACATAATCGCGCATTTACAATTTACCGCAGTAAAAATAATGAACTGTATTAAAATTTTTTGATACTTATGTACTTTTTTATTAGCGCATAAACTTTACAAAATTTGTAATATAAAAAATAAAAAACCAACCAACAGTATGTGAAAAAATTTATTCAAAATCCGATATCCAATGTTGTATTTGTAGTTGAAAAGATCTAAACTTAAAATATAAAATAAAAGCATATAAATAAAAGCAACACAGATTATTACGTCTAAACTAAAGAAAGAAAACAAATTGTCTATTTCAATTTAAACTAAAACCCAGCCTGGAGTGAATTGTTTGTGTGTCTGTATTTAAGTATTTAATTAGTTCTATAAAAATAATACATATTAGCTTTGCTAAGTCCTTTCATTTATTATATTATATATACCTATGTATGTATTTTCTGTATATTATTTTGCGCAATATTATTTTAATGCTATATGTATGTAGATTATTATTATTTCATTAAACAAAAAAGATATCATAATTGGCAAGCAAAAACACATATTTGTCTATTACATAGAATTATTTACTATAATTTGCACTGTAACTTCCTTTTTTTGTTTTGTTAAATATACCGTTATTTTTAAAAATTTGTCCAAAATAATGTGGTTTCTATGATGAGACATAGAAGCTTTGTTGTGTACGTTTCCATTCGTTTCGTTTAAATGGCCTTCAACAGTCTTTCGGCTTATGAAGGCGCGCAAGTTTCCGTAACCTTGTGAGCGCTGGCGCCAGTTGTTTTGAATGCTAAGTACGGAGAGATCTCTCCATACCTGGTTAATCCAACGCGTGCCCGGTCGGTCTCTGGAGCACTTTCGTCCATTCGAATCAGCCGCTGGAATTTTATGCGTGGGACGCTGTTTCATCTGACTCAAATACGGTTCACGCCTCTGCGCCATACAGTAGGATCCGGACTATCACCGTCTTATGGATCGTCTTTTGAGAGAGAGCTTTACTTCTAATTTGCTTGCTCCGCCCAAAGAAGCATCTACTTCCAAGCGTGATTCTTCGCCTGATCTGCTGGCTGACGTTGTTGTTGCTGGTTATCTCTGTTCCAAGAAGTTTTCTACAACACTGAAGTTAAAATTCTCCAACGTCACTGACCGTCCAAGACTCGATGAAGGCGTGCAGATACCAAGTATTTCGTCTTGTCCTCGTTCACCGCTAGATCCATGAGCCGAGACTGTTTTTCAATCTCCGAGAACGCCTTGTTGACCATATCTTGCATAAAAGTTGGTGAATACTCCTAACCAACTCTTCGCCGCCGGTCTTAAATAACTCAGTTGACAAGCCATCAGAACCTGTCGCTTTGTTATTTTTCAGCTTTTTAATAATTGAATCGATATCGCGCTTCATCGCCTCCGAGTAGGTTAGAAAAATGGTTCCTCCATAATCTCAGTGATTCCTGTTCATCCGTTACCAGATTTTCATTTTCATCCTTACAGAAAGTTACTCCGGCTTTAAAACCTTCAGTCAGACGCTTGACCTTCTGTTTAAACTTTCTGTCATATAACTTCTCAACATCCTCTAGCACATGCCTTTCTTGGTCCTTTTGCATCAATCTGAGAAGGCGTTTCTCCTCTCCGTTTCGCTCGATATCGCTCTCGAATAGTTCGCATTGGTCCCGACTGCACAGCTCGTTGATAGGAGGCGTTCTTCTCTGCAGTAGCATTGCGACAGTCATCGTCGTACCAAAAATTAGTCACAGGTTTTGTATAACCAATTACCTTCTTGGCAGCCCTATCCATGGAGCGGGTGATATGTTTTCACATATATCTTGAGAAGACGGAGAGGTTTCCCGGAGCAGTTGGGAAAGTGTGTTTGAACAGGGTTCTCCGGTCTCTTCTGATAGAAACTTGCCAACGTCTAGCTTTTGTTGAATGTTGGGACGTGCGGCTTGCACTACGCTGAGCTTAGTGCGTACATTTGCTGCGACAAAATAATGTTCCGAATACTAGCCGCCCTTACCCCCCGTATACTCCCTTGCGGCCTACCCCAAATAAAATATTTATATGAAGCAGATTTTATATTTCCACCGTATTCAAACCGTTCATAAGAAACCACCATATCTTATTTTAAGCCTATATTTATTGACCTAATGAAGTTTTTCATATCAATTTTCAGCTGGATACATTCAAATTATAGCATATATCTTAGATTAATCCACATTAAATACTGCATTGTATGAGTTTACAGAGCTCAAGTCAGTGCTCGTCTTACGCGTCGATCAATTTTTCACAAAGTTTATACCACAATAAAGAAGATATCAGTTCATTGAGACGAATCAAAGAAACCCCAAGTACTTCCGTTCAGAAGATTTGCGGTTTTTTGTGTATCAGTTTTAAAAAATTCAGATAAAACTCGGTACATAGAAATATTGTTATTTCAGGCGAATGGAGCATACATACTGGCATACCACGACGAAGTTTTTGGGTTGCTTCAATACAAACCATCACCCATAATTACTTGTTTGTACGAAACATTTTGTATCTGCATTCAATATTAACTTAAAATTTTATAAAGTAGCTTTTAGGAATAACGCTGAAGCGATATACAAATCGATACAACATTTTAAAGTCAATATAAAAAACTTTTTTATTATAAGCAGATTATATGAAATTTAATCTGTAATTTTTTTAAGGACAAATGCTTCACAAAATTACAATTGAAAATTCATCTGAAGGGTATTAGCCTTTAAGATACCAACAAGAGTTTTATTTTACATAGTACAATAGTAGAAACTTCTGTACTATCTCATGCGAAACATATAGCACATCAATAAATACACATTAACATATGATATCTATAAAACTAAGGAACAAGCGTTTGTGACGGTTATTAAAGCTAAAATTGCACCACATCAGTAACTGTTTTTAATTATTCTTTCAGAGTTTTATATCTTCAAATTCATAACCACAAATCCTCGCAATATTTTCCCTTGGAACGCATATCTTTTAATAAATGCATTGCTTCAGCTTCCTCTACATGTAAAACACTTTGCAAACATTTTGCAATACCAAGTTCTATGGATTTTGAGATTTTTGCGCCATCAGCGCACACGTAGAGTGTTGTTTCTTCGAGCATGAGTAGCTGCACAAAATCAGTAGCAACATGCAACATAAACTGCTGCACATATTTAAACTTTTCCGCTGGTTCGCTGGATTGACATACCTGAAATATGCCGATAACACCAAGCTCTTCCAAATCTCTTAAGTAGTCATATTTTGGTAATGCTGCTTTAAATTTGGCGCCGGCATAGAACATAGTTTTTAACTTATTATGTTTTGACAACTTTTTATGTTGCAAAAAACCAATGAATGGCGACACCGCAGTTCCAACAGCAATGAATATTTGATATTCAACATCTTTATTATAACGAAATTGATTCGTTTCGCGTGCATAGATGAGTACAGTTGGTGGCAGTTGTGCTTTATTTTCGTGCAACTCAGTCACATATTTGTTCAACATGGCAGTTGTAACGCCAGGTTTGTCGTTCAAGGTAGAATAGATGATGTGTAATTCATTTTTATTACACAAAGGACTATTGGCTATAGAATACGGACGTGGCAGCAAACGCGGCAAGTGATCCACTAGCAGCGCTAATGTAGGTCTACATGTTGCACATATTGACAGCAAATCGATTAACGTAATGCCTTTTTCTAAAAACAATTCATTGTAATATGCTGCACCCTCTTTGGAGGCTAGACTTTGCAGAAATGCGCATTCGGCAGCATCCTCCGTGCATGCGGCAAGTGCTGCCAGAAACTGCTTTTTGGGCACAGCATGTAAATTGAGGCAATCACTCAGTATCTGTGCTGGTGTGGTTAACGCAGGTATGTGGACTGGAACTTTTGCCGTTTTCTTTGTACAGCCTGTCTTAAGCTTTAGTTGACAACTGGCATCAGCGAGCTCCAGCAGTTCCAAACGTTCTAGTAGTTTAACTACTATTTTGCTAGAATTACTGGGCACTATAGCTATTGTATCACCGGGTAGATAATCGAAGGAATGCTGTATGAAATATAATTTGTTAGAAAATAAGTGAAATATTTAAAATTCTAGTACTACCTCTGTTATGTTCAGCGTTAGTTCTACAATTCGTTTGATCTTGTTTGCACGGTCTGCTTCCACCAATACTGAGGCCGCTTTAATCGTGGCTTCAAAGGGTGCAGTACGCGCAAAAGGAAAGCTTAAGTTGCTACATTTTTGCTGACCATGTAGCTTTGCTTCACCTAAAATTTTAAAAGAAAAAGTAAAGGCGGTTTCATACATGTAAATATTTAGGAAACTTACATGGCTTCACTTCTGGTGCATCTTGTAGAAATACCAATTCTAGTGTTTGCTCTGGTACTTTAGCTGCGGTATACTTCTCAAGTGTATACTCTCGTTTATCCAAAGAAGCTAGAATTTTATTTAATTCAGAATTAGAATCGCTGCCGCACATGTTTTTCGTTTTGTTTATGTGTACTGTTTGCGCTTGCCAACACTATCAATCATATGTCAGTCATATTGCTTTTGCAAAGCTTCGCAACACTTTTTCTGGACACAAGAGCACTACAAAATTTTAGTCATTCTACACAAATAAATATATACGAAAAGATCCTGACAACAGCACCATGTCAGAGCAGCAGCAGGACAAGGGCAGTGCCAGCGAGGATGAATTTCATGATGCGGTCAACGAATCGCCTGCCAAAAAGCATTTAAGTGAGAAAGAAGTTGATGAACTGGTCGAAAAACACACCGAACTAAACTTAGCAGACGACGAAGAAACTTCTGGAGCTGCCGGCGGTGGCGATAGCGCTGACACTGCTGATGCGAAAGAAAATAACTTTGACTGCGAGCTGGGCGACGATGAGCTGCGTTTACTTGAAAATGACTTGAGCGCCGAACAACTTGCTGAGAACAAAGAAAAAGCCGACAACTTGAAACTGAAGGGCAATGATAGCTTCAAAAACGACGAGGCACAGCTCGCCGTTTCAATATATACAGAGGCGCTCAATATATGTCCATTGAGCTGTACTAAAGAACGCGCAGTGCTTTTTGGCAATCGTGCTGCAGCTAAAATAAAACTGGACGCAAAAAAGTCTGCCATCGATGATTGCACAAAAGCTGTGGAACTTTGGCCGGAGTATGTGCGCGTGATTTTGCGGTAAGTTGTGTATTGCATGCTATCAAAAATGTTAGTGTTGTATTTGAATGCTTTTGTTTTATAGACGCGCTAAGCTCTACGAACTGGACGACAAACTGGATGAAGCGCTTACCGACTATAAACGTGTTAATGAACTAGATGGCTCCGTTCAAGAAGCACGTCAGGCTATGGCACGTTTACCACCTATAATAGCCGAGCGTAATGAAAAGCTTAAGTCAGAAATGATGTCAAGCCTTAAAGATCTGGGCAATATGATACTAAAGCCTTTTGGATTGTCGACTAATAATTTCCAGATGCAACAGGATCCAGCAACAGGTTCTTACTCAGTTAACTTTAATCAGAATCCCAGTTAGAAGGGTTGTATTTTTTGACCAATAAATTTAAAAAGAACTAATAAATAAGAAGAAATAAAACATGTTTATTTTTGTTTATGAAATGAAAAAGGCGCCATGCGGAAGAAGTAATGACTCTCTCAATTTCTCTCTCATTCATCAATTAGTAAACGTAAACAGCTGATTTTGACAGTTCACAGCAAAATGGAATAAATAAAATTACGAGTGGAAAAAAAAACGCAATTTTTCAAAGAAAATATAAATAAAATTGTTTTATATAAAAAAAAAATCTGCAGCAATTTATGTGCGTAATGTACTCAATGTAGTGTTAACTTGTAAACGTTGAATATGTGCTGACCTGCATTTTGTAAAGATTAAATCGCAAACCACAAATAATCGCGCGTGTGGCCAAAACAAATTAGCATTTAGCAAAATTATGCGTTTTATATTAATTAGAAGCAGCTAATCTTTATTAAAACAAACAAATTAATACAAATTTACGTGAAACAATTTGCACACTAAAATGTTTCGCAGTCGCAGTTGGTTTGGCGGTCCTTGGAACCGCCCCAAGAATCGTCTATCGTTGGAGCACCTTAAGTACCTATATAGTATTTTAGAGAAAAACACTACAGTTTCGGAAAGCAATCGTGGTTTACTTGTGGAATCACTGCGCTGCATTGCTGAGATACTAATTTGGGGCGATCAACATGATTCCTCCGTCTTTGAGTACGTAATCAATATACATAGTAAAAAGATTTATAATGTCTAAACTAAATTTTCACTTCTAACATTTGCAGTTTCTTTTTGGAAAAGAATATGCTGTCCTACTTTCTACATATAATGCGCCAAAAGAGTGGAGGCTCTAGTTTCGTTTGCGTACAATTGCTGCAGACATTGAACATACTTTTCGAGAATATACGCAATGAGACATCTTTGTGTACGTAATAGTATTCTGCTATCATGCGTGCGCTCTACTTTCGAAAAACTATAATAATATTGCTTTGTCTTTACAGACTATTTGCTGAGCAATAACCATGTCAACTCAATAATTGTACACAAGTTTGATTTTTCCGACGAGGACGTCATGGGTTATTACATTTTGTTCTTGAAGACGTTGAGTCTGAAGTTGAATACTCACACTATACATTTCTTCTACAATGAGGTAAATAAATATGCATTAAAAAATTCATTTTATTCATTATGGTTTTAACTTTTACAGCATACAAATGATTTTCCGCTTTATACCGAGGCTATAAAGTTCTTCAATCATCCAGAATCTATGGTGCGCATTGCTGTGCGTACAATATCCTTAAATGTATACAAAGTACAAAATAAGAGTATGCTGCGCTTTATTAGGGATAAGTAAGTTCCAAATATGAATCATGAAATTTCACGATTTGTGCTTGCGGGTCTAAGAATAAGAACATTATTTAAAACCGGGCAACAGTATGAACTACCACACTACTTACTTCAATTAAATGCGTCAAAAATATAAAGAGCAGCCTTATTAAAAAACAATTTAGAATTGACTTTACCGAAAGAGTTGTTTAAAGTTAGAAAAAAAAGGCGTCTTTAAATGGTCTATTAGTAAAGGCAGCTTCAGACAATACCATATATCCGGCAGATTTATCTATCTTAAGGCTTAAATATGTAATTAGGCAGATTCTTTAAAGTGTATTCATGAAATCGAGCAGAAATAGACATATCCGTATATATGGCCTGACGTTTTTAGTCTTTTGTATCATTTTTTCGATTTAGTTTTTTAATGCGCTAGAAACTTGATATTTAATATATCTTACTCATCCTAGATACTGAGAAGCCAAATTAAATCAAAGACGAACATACATATAGACGAATATGGCCAAACTCAAAAATATGTTGAATAATATATTTATTTATTGTAATCCATTATTTGGTTTTTCTCTTTAGAACTGCTGCGCCGTACTTCAGTAATCTGGTCTGGTTCATAGGCAAACACATTTTGGAACTGGATACATGTGTGCGCACCGATATAGAGTGAGTAGTTATATCTCTCATTTACGTACCATCAAACTTATATATTATGCCTTTTGCAGCCACCAATCGAATCAAAAGCTCTCTAATCTTGTTGCCGAACATCTCGATCATTTGCACTATCTAAATGATATATTGTTGCTCGAGATAAACGATCTGAATGCTGTACTGACGGAGCATTTATTGCACAAACTCTTTGTGCCTTTGTATATATTCTCGTTAACACCGGCACCACCTTCGCTTGCAGTGGCCACACAGAATCTTGCTGCAGTGCTTAATCGTAATGTAGATATCGATATACAAGAAATCAATAATCCACGTGTGAGTTCCATAGTAGCGGTTTATCTGCTCTCACTTGTATTTCTTGTTGTTACACATGCGCCGCTGGTGCATGCACTCGCTTGGGTCATACTGAACGGTGACCACAGCGTTTTTAAAGAAGGCGCTGCTGAAATATTAAATGCCTACGTTGAGCATCGTAGAGCTGTTGTACCTGGTTTTGGTGAGCCACATGAGAGTCTAGAACAAGCGCTCGATACTGTGGTGGGCGAAGTAAATGATACCGATAATTATGAAACGCCAACATCACAGACACCGTCAACGACAAGTGATACAGTTGAGCTGGAGGGTGCTACTGCAATAAATATACCAACGTCACCCAATGAAACGGATGCTGACAAATTGGCAAACATTACTGACGAGCAGAAACAACAGCTGCAGAAACTAACGACGCAAGACTTTAATGAGCTTGCTAAGCCATTTCTGGAGACAGTACTGCAGACATTGGATTGCATGGAAAATGATTATCTGGCGCTGCTTGCTTTGTGCCTGATTTATGCAATGTCCTATAATAGAGGTAGGTACCGCGGCATTACAGCTATCATAATATTAAACTTCACCTCATCTAATGCACCTAACTAATAACTCATCTAACTGTCTTAACACACTCATCTTTACTCTCTGCTGCGTGCTGCTTTTCCTCATTTCAAAATGCTTGTTTTTGTGATGTCTTTCTTTTTACTAAAATCTGTACAAAAATTTTACGACGTTGTTTCAGATGGTATGTAAGATGTACAATTCGGTGTATAACTACTAATTTTAATTACCGTACATTATCATTAAACTTATATTTATTTTGTTTTGCCAGGTCTCAAGAGTGAATGGTTCGAACAGGTGCTGTCCAAGAGCATGCGCGGTTCCTTTAGCTACAAAACGGAGCTTGTAGAGCGATTATTGAGTATTATTACGCTTGCGAATCAGCCATGTAAGTAGTTTTGTGCTTTTTTTATTGCCAGAAAATGCTTCATTTGCTTAACAATAGCTTGTCGCATACGCCTTATTACCATTGAAATTGCGCTGGAGCTCTTGGCTAACTTTACAAAGCCCGAATCGGATGAAGCGCGCTGCATTACGGCAGGACAACAAGAGCTGCTATTCGCTGCACGCAATCAATCTATGGCTGTTTTACGTAATTTCTATAAATCCGAAGAAATATTTCTTGATCTCTTCGAGGATGAGTACAGTGAAATGCGTAAAAGCAACCTGAACGTTGAGTTCTTGTGCATGGATTCGACGATACTACTGCCGCCGACAGGCACACCGCTGACCGGCATAAGTTTTACGCGTCGTCTGCCATGCGGTGAAGTGGAGAAGGCCAGACGTGCAATACGTGTTTTCTTCTTTTTACGCCGTACGTGCCAAAAGTTTCTAAATGAAAAGGAATCGTTGCTGCCGCTGACAAATGTTGTGAATCTAGTGCAAGTGGAAAACGTGTTGGATTTGAGTAAGTTTTTTTTTTAATATGTATAGCGTAATTTATTATAATAATATTTTACTTTGTTATATAGACAACAGCGATCTGATTGCTTGCACCGTTGTGGCTAAAGATAGCACAAAACAGCGTCGTTTTCTGGTTATTGATGCGCTACAGTTGATATTGGTCGAACCAGATGCCAAACTACTTGGTTGGGGTGTGGCCAAATTTGTCGGGTTTCTACAGGACGTTGAAGTGCAAGGCGATAAAGATGATTCACGTTGTTTACATATAACTGTGCATCGTGGTGGTGCAACGCATAATCGTACACCTTTGTTGTCGGCTAAATTTCTCTTTGACGATCATATACGTTGTATGGCAGCAAAGCAACGCCTGACGAAAGGACGCAGCAAGGCACGCCAGAAGAAAATGTATCAAATTGCACAGCTGATCGAGATGCCAGGCCAAGCGGTAGATTCACCAGTGTATGCTGTAGCAGGTATGCGTGCAACAAATTCAGCGAGTAGCAGCTCACGTAGCTCTCGCGAACATCGTCCCATGTTCTCAACCGCTAATCGTGTGCCAGGTTTTGCAGCAGCACTACGTCGGGACAGCGGTAACAGCAGTGGGGGTGTTAGTCGCATACAAATTGCACAGAATCGCTCCATAGAAGGGTGAGTTGTTTAGTACGTAATGATTTAGAAAATATGCCATTATTGTTCAAAATTCCGCGCCTAGCATACGCAATGAAAGCGCTGGACGTTCGCGACGTCGCACTTCGAATGCCAGCAGTAATTCATCGTCGTGTTCGCACAATCGCGATGTCAATCATACAGTAGTTGGACGTGAAAGTTCGCCAAATAGCAGTAAAAGCTCCTCACAATCGCGTGAAAATTCACGTGACAATCGCCACGTTAATTCTAGATCACGTGAGAGTAGTCCGCGCATGCCTAGGCCGCGGTTAGTATATGCTAAATTGCTAAATTCAAATATTTAATTGTAGTTCTACTTAAACGTTTTAGTTCGGAGGAAATACCGTTGGAAGATTTCCAGCATTCACGCAATAACAGTCCGAATCCACGTGGCCCTAGTTCTAACGCCTCATCTCGTTCGCATACACCATCGCGTGTCATGTTACATTATGATCAGCTATCGATACACAATGCATCGCCTCGTGATTCGTCCATGCTAAGCAGTCCGAATGCGTTGGCAGCTCAGCTGAACGGTGTAGCCATCGCTAAAGAGGTGCTGCCGCCACCCAGTTCGGAGGAAACTTCTTTTATAGGCAATGATAATACTGATGCACATGCAACGGAGCAGCAGCGACGTAAAGGCGCTATTGAAACGGTTTAATTTGATTTTTTTTTATTTTATAATATGTTTTTTTGGGCAATATGAGCATATTTTGAATTTAATTTTTTTTTAAGTATTAACGAACTTGTAGCATAAATTAGCAGCATAGCTGATGAGAAGAGTTTAGTGATCTTTCAGTTATGTATTTCGGTTTCCTAACTTTGACTTTTTGATTTACATATAAAAACATAAATAAAAAGCATGTTGTTTATTTTAAACATAAAAGAAAGTGTTTTACAAAATATCAACAATTCGAATGGACGAAAGTGCTCTAGCACGAATGTTTTACAAACAAAATTGGGGGACGACAAAATAAAGATGACCATCGTCAGCTTTTGTCATGCGTTCATATTAACAAGTTTAGTATATACAAATCGAGAGTACACTACAGTTTATTTGAGTATTATATTCGTTTAAGCAGTAAAGAGAAGATTTTGATTTATCTATATATACAGGCGTGCTCCCGTTTTCACTTACTTTTGCGTTTTGCGATTTCAGAAAAATATTAATCAGAATTATTGGACTTCTTTGTGTGTGCTGTCATTTTCTGTGCAAATTTGTATAGGTTTGACGCATGTTTCAAAGATATGATACGAAATCGCAAAAGTGAAAACGGGAGCATACCTGATATAAAAATTACGTGTTACATTGTTTGTCCGTGATGAACTCTGACACTATCAACCGATTTTGATGATTTTTTTGTCAATTGTCTGGATTTGTTCCTTAAATTTAACTTAAAAGATATGATAGGTTATATTTTAATTTATTCTAGTTCGGAGGAGGCGGTACTATTTAAGGTTCGGGGTTGATATTTGGTATACGTGTTAATGGAATCGGAAGAAAATCACTTCATTACAGTACAGCGATGAAATTTAATATATATGGTAATGGGTAATGGTAAGGTCCATTGGACATGTGTAAACAGTTTGGCTTTACTGGCCACGACCGATGCGGGGGATGTTCCATTACTAATAAAAGAGAGAAAAACACAAAGGGTTGCAAAGCAGAGCAGGCGGGATCATCTAGAAATCGTAGCATGCCATTATAAATCTTATAATGTAAAATTAGTATCAGTGACTTGTAGGTTTTGATTTTCATTCTTCAAGAGGGTCCTTTATTTTTAATGTGCTTGCTCAGTCCAAAACAGCATCTATTTGCAAGCGTGAAGCTTCGCCTGATCTCCAGCCTAACGTTGTTGTTGCTGGTTATTCTCGGCGATGCCTCAGCTTTACAAAAGGAAGACAAAGAGGTTTAGCAACGCAAGCCGGGTCCGCTAGTATACTAACAGATAATTTTTAAATATTTAATTCTTTATTTGGCAGTGTGTGTGGTTGACCACCATGCTTGCGTAGATGACCCTTCAAATCGTGCTTGTATCTGAAATCCATTTCGCAATAGGGACATTTATGTGGCCGTAGACCGCTGTGCGTTAGCATATGCAGCTTTAATTTTTCTGAGCGTGGAAAATCCTTACCACAAATCGAACAGCGAAATGGTCGTTCCCCCGTATGTACTCTACGATGGTTAACCATCTCATTGCGTGCCGTGAATGCCATATCGCATAAATCACAAGCGAAAGGTTTTTCGCCTGTATGCCGTCGCATATGTATGATTAGCTTAGAATTAGTTTGAGCTTCTAGACCGCATAGTGCACACAAATAACGATGTGCGGCTTCCTTTTTCTTGCGATTGCCATCGATGTGCACATCTTTTATATGTATATTAAGCCGCGCTTTCTGCATATATGTGCGTTCGCAGTGCGGACACTGTAGTGGCGTTGTATTATTTTGCTTCTTCTTTCTAGGTTTTGGGGCATCAATGATCTCATTGGCACTCGAATTTGGATGCTGCAGACGCATGTGCAGATTTAGATTGTCGAGCCACATAAACTTATAGCCACAGATTGTACAAGTCTGATGTTTCTCTGTGTTTAAGCATTGTGTGCGTTTGTGATGCTCTAAAACTTCCTAAAAAGTACAAAATATAGTAGAATATTATTAATATATATATATATAAAATACCTTGGAAACACTCTTGAAAATACACTTGTTGCATTCGTGCGGTAATTTTCCGAATGTATGCAATTGCTGCTGATGATGAAACAGTTTATATTTGCGTTGACATTTCACCTGACAGAGATCACAACTGTACGGACCGCCACCATCATTTCCCTCACCGTCAGTTTCCGAATCATCAATATGCATTTCAAAACCTGCTGCATTTGTAATCGAATAGTTTGACAAAGACTCATAGCACTGGTGCGATGTCAAGCTCAGCTTTTGTTCCATCGTAATGTGCATGCGTAAATCGGAAATTTGTTCGAATTGTAGATTACAGATTTTGCAGGTTATTAGCTTAGGGCCATTTGGTTTGGTTGTTGCTGCTACTAAAGTCTCAGCCAAAGGTACATCACGCTCTTCCAGCCCGTGACGCTTTAGATGTTTGACTAGACACGCGCGGTTGTAGAAGACGCGACTACACCAATGGCATGGCATCAGTTTTGATTTGTCGACATGCACACTACGCATGTGTATTGTTAGTGAACGTTGATCTTCAAAGGGGCGATTGCATTCGCTGCAATTGACTGCTCTAGACTGTAATTAAAAAATGTTACTAATGTAATTGGTTAACCCTTAAGCACTTACTCTATCATTATGCATGCGCGTGTGTGCTTTCATATTATGTTTCCAGCGAAAACGCAGTGGACACTTTTTGCAGATGAAACGCTTCTTAATATTTCTACATTGTGTTCTTTCGTGATGTTCCAACTGCCGCATGCTAACGAAACGACCTTTGCAACGTTTGCAGTCAAAGGGTGCTTCAGACCATTTATGTTGCTCTCTCTGATGTTCGTATAGCTTGTATTTGCGACGGAAGCGCACATTACAAAGCTCACATTCGTAAATGCGTTGATCCAGTGATACAAAACTTATATCATCTATGTCCAGCTCATTATTACTATCCGTCTCTGAACTATCCAGATTCAGTTCATAGCCCGATTCATTGGTTATTGAGTAGAAATTTGAAAATCTTTGACTCTCCAGATCTTTACGCATGACTGCTATTAGTTGATCTTCTGTTAGATTCTTAAGATCCGGATAAATAGAATCTAAGATTTCCTCATGTGCTTCATTACGTTCACCAAATGAAATAGTATCTGTATGTTGCTGTAAATGTGCACGTAATTCGGCAAAAGATGAGAGCTTTCGCAAACAGATCATGCATTGAATTATTTTACAACCATTCGGTTTACAACGGTTCAAATCGATATCTTTTAACAATTTGCTATCACAAACCGCTACTGTACGTTTCCGGCGGAGATCTTCACCATGCTTTTTTGCCATATGTACCAGCAGCAGATCCTTGCGATAGTAACGCTTCTCGCAATGAGTGCAGGCATGCCATTCGCTTTTGTCTCGATGACTCAGTATATGTTTGCTCAGCGTATTAGGGCGGTTAAAAACTTTACCACAATGCAGGCATTCGAATTTTCTCAAGGACAAAGTATTATCCTTTTGCAGCTCACGCTTACATTGCACAAGTGGCACATTATCATCTTCGCTTTGGTTAAAAAAAAATAATAATTTACTAAAATAAAATGGAAAATTGATTTAAGCTGCACTTACTCATCACTAGATACCGACGCATTTGTCAAACCATTGCGTTGGGCATTGTCAGCGTCATCATTATCATCAGCAGTTAACGGATCTGAATTGTCTTCGGTTTCCATGTTGTCATCCGAATCTTTGGCTGTCAATGTATCATCCACAACTAATGGATCTGCGTAACTTTGATGTACTTCGTTAACTAATTTGTCTTGTACAATAATAGATTCTGTAAAATCATCTGCAATAACCGGCTTGAGTATTTCGCCTGTCTCCACTTTAATAAAAATATCATCGCAGGAAATTTCTTTAACAATTTGAGGCTCCTTCTGTGCTTTTAAAGATTCTTCTGAAATGAATTCTTCAAATGAATCTTCTTTTATAATTTGTATAGTTTCACGTTCTGGCGCTGGCTCATTGCCCTTGAGCCATGCAAGAAGCCTCTCATTTGCCACTCGTGCTTGCTGCATATATTCGTACGCATTTTTTAGTTTACGCGTACAAGTGCCGCATAAATGCTGGGGCAACTTACTAGAGTGACCCATTTTGAGCTGCATGGGAATATATATAAATAGAATGATTTACTTTTGCATTTGCACATACACATATGCATCTACAAGGGGACTTTTTCTGCTTTAACTTACATCAATCCTGGTCAGCTCAAAGAGTAGCTCCGACAATTTCTCGCCATTTTTGCCTGCAGGCGTATTGAATTCGTTCAGCATGAGTTGACGAGTCTTCTTAACATCACAAGTCCTGCAAATTGGCATTTGCAACTGCAGCAAGTGCATCTCGTAGACTGGACTGTTTTTATTTATTTATGTTTTTAACCCGAATGGTGCTGAATATTTTTAGTTGTAAATTGAAGCTGTGCTGTTTTCTTCTTCTCCGTTCTCAAGCAAAATGCCAAACAAGTGTGCTAAGCATGTGTTAACTCAAACATGTATAAACGAATACCTAGGTTTTTGTTGTTTATGTCCGCTTTGTATCAATTTTACAATAAAAAGTCCATCAATAGCGTTTTTTTTTTGTTTAAAATGAAAATTCTTTTAAAGTAGGATATTAAAACATGCATTCCACAAAAAGTATATTTGCAATATGTAGAACATGTGAACTTAAAACCGATATACTCATAAATGCCACCACACGGCACGATAAATACCCGGAAAAGACGTTGCAAGATTTGCTGGCGGAGTTGGCAAGGATTGATGTGAGTATCAGAATTTTCTTGTATTAATTAACGTATGTACATTGTATCTACAAAAAACCACTTCTTTGCAGTTGAGTAGCGAGGAATATGCGGAGACAATGCCGCAGCAATTGTGCGCCGATTGTGCAAATAAGCTGAAAAATGCCTACGATTTTGTGGTGCAGGCACAACGCGCAAACAAGCGTTTGCTGGCCAGCTTTCACGATGGTTGCAGGGAAATACAAGACTGCTTGTTGGAAGCACCAATTGATATTGCATCGCATGACTTTGTTGATATTAAAATGGAAACGGATGCGAATGCTGAGGATGCACCACTCTTTCCAACAACAAACTTGGATCAGGCAGATAACGCATTGGATACGAAAACTAACGAGGGTGCAATATTAAAGGATGAATGTCCGAATGTGGTTGACGATGCTAACGATAATGCTGATCAAGACGATGATGAGTGGCGGTTGAGTGATGAAGCAAGTGTTGCTAGCGCTGTTGGCGACAT
The DNA here is from genome assembly GCA_035044805.1 of Leucophenga maculata. Taxonomy (NCBI): domain Eukaryota; kingdom Metazoa; phylum Arthropoda; class Insecta; order Diptera; family Drosophilidae; genus Leucophenga; species Leucophenga maculata. The sequence continues at coordinate 351,485 of JAWNNP010000465.1, forward strand.
TGATGTCTTAAAAGAAGAAGCAAAATGTAGTAGTTTGGGTAGTGACACGTATGTATAAAATTCCTTAAGTATCTGCAAATAGTAAAACGTTTTTCTTTTTAGTGATAACCAAGTTTTATCGCTTAGACAAGTACGGCAGAAGAAGGTTACACGTCGTAAATTAAAAAGTTCAATGCCGGCAATTGTTGAATCTGAGGATGAGTAAGTTTTTAGCTATTTATACTATACATTATTATATATGTATATTGTTCACATATTAAAAATTTCTAAATTTTAGTGATTGTGTGCCGGTAAAGCGTCGACGTGGACGCCCACGCACCAACAAGTGTAAAGCGAACACTGACGGCCGTTTCGCTTGCGAAATTTGCGGTAAAACTTTTGCCTGGCAGAAAGATATGCAACGTCACTCTTTAAGTCATAGTTCAGAGACCTCTTTCATGTGCAATATATGCGACCGCGGCTTTCAGCGCAAGGATAAATATGTCGATCATATGCGTAAGCACAATGTGCTTGGCAAAGATCTAAAAATCAAACGTCGCACAAACTTTTGTGAGCGTCTCTATTCGGGTCTGCGCTTCAAGCTGCTTGAGTGTAGACTTTGTTCGCTTAGGTGTGCCACAATACCCGTATTACTTGATCATATGGCGGTGCACCGGAGCGACGGTGGTGCATTGGAAGCGTTAACTCAGGAAAATATAGTAGTAAAAGAATTTTATGGCGGCAGTGTCAACATAAATTTGGCAAAGATCAAAACAACCATACGAGAGGAGTTAAACGCACAGATGTTTAACAAATATTGCTTATTGCTGAATGAATATGGTTACGAGATGAGCGTTGAGGACACTGACGAGGATGAGCAGAGCGTAATTACTAAAAACGAAACAATAGTCAAATATGTTTGTGAGTTGTGCGGCTTTAATTTTAGCCGGAAGCGTCAAATGTTTGCACATGTGCAGGAGAAGCATAAACAGGATGCGCTGCCTTATCGCTGTAATGTTTGTAAGCTCTTTTTCGTATCGGAACAGTTGTTTGAGCAACATTCACGCACACAGTGCCGTAACCGGGACAAGAAATACAAGTGTAGACGTTGTCCAGGTAAATTTATGTGGGCCGAAAGCCTTGAGCAGCACCAATGTGCGGATAAATTGAAGAAACGTGCCATAAAAAAGGATGCAAGAAAATGCAAAGAGGTTACGTTCCAAGCCGAAAGTGAGCCGGAAACGGAGCAACCGTCTAAAGAGAACCGCTACCTTTGCTGCTTATGTACAGCACGGTTCGAAAATTTACTATCGTTGCGCACGCATCTAATGATGCACGAGGACGGGCATACAGAAGTGGACATGACGAACGGCGCTTACTTTAAAGCGTACTATCCGGCTGGTTGCATTGGTCAGGAGATAGAGTTAACCATGCAAATCGCGGCTGACTTTGCTACGCAAGATTTTGCGCGATTTTATGCAGCGCTCGATGAGAATGGTCAAGAATTGGATTTGTACGATTCTGAATCTGCGTCGGATGATGACGATGGAGAAGATGGTATACCGCCGAAAACAATGTATACTTGTTGCATTTGTAACGCTAAGAGTCAACGGCGTAAACATTTATTGCAACATCAAATCGAAGAGCATTCCGCACAGAAATCACCGTTAGATTTTATGCCCTTTCAGTGCGATAAGTGCAAAAGACAATATGTATGTGCAGAGCTTTTGGAGCAGCATCAGCTACGGGATTGCTTAAATCGGCACAAGACAATACAGTGTGAGCAATGTGAAGAGCGTTTTGTCTGGCAGGAGAATTACAAGATGCATATTAATATAAGACATACGGAACAAGGCAGAAAAAATAAAAACAAACTTGTCAAGAAATTGCAGTGTGATCTCTGTGATAAAGTATTCATTTGGCCGAAGGATTTGACGCGCCACAGACGTGTCCATCTACCCGATACGGAGAAGTACGAGTGTCCATACTGTGATCGTAAATTTGTGCGAAAAGACAATATGCAATCGCACTTAAAAGTTCATGGTGAAGAGGCGAAGCGCAGCAAGCCAATGCGTGTGAAAGGTGTTGATACACAGCTGTGTAAACCACATGGCTGCAAACGGATTGAATGCATGATTTGTCATACAAACCACAGAAAAATTTCCGATTTGCGTACGCATCTCAATATACATCAGAATACAGTGCGATTCGTTAGCGGTGGTGGCGGCTTTGAAGACGATGAAGATATATATATTGACACCATTTCAAAGGCGCTCTATCCAGATGAGGAGCATGTCATGGATGAACAGAAGTTGACAAAGCGCATAATGTTGGACATTTCAAATAAGAAATACGATCGATTCTACTCCATAACAAATGAAGCCGGTTTTGAATTAAGTCTAGATAGTAGTGAAACAGAAACCGATTCAGAGACAGAAATGGATCAAACCGCAGCCGACAGCGGTGGGAAATACATCTGTGAATTATGTTCCATTGGGTTTCAGCGAAAGTTTCAGCTTTATGCACATCAGCAAGAAAAGCATCAGTGGGAAGAGGCGGCATATGCATGTTCAATTTGTCACGCACGATTTATCAGCTTAACACTATTAGAACATCATGCACGTAGTTTGTGTCATAATGTACAAAAACGTTATATTTGTCGGAAATGTCCGCAGCGTTTCCGCTGGAAGGAGAATTTTAAGGCACACGGCAGTACACATGCGAGTGAGATTGGTGACGGTAAGCAACAGGTGAGTGAAATGCAATTCCACAAATGCAAGAAAATTATCAAATGTCTTTGTTTTTTTTTTAGCCAACAGTCTTTGAATGTCTGGAGTGTAATCGTTCCTTTCAAATGCAAAAAGATCTTACGCGTCACATGCTCATGCACTCTCGTGATTCAGCAATATTTGCTTGTCACTGGTGTCCGCGTAAATTCTATAAGCGTGGCAATATGGTACAACATTTGGAGCGCCACGGAATTGCGCCGCATGAACTTACTTATGCCGAGACGCTTATCAATGTGCACAAATTTGCCAATGGCAAAAAAACTATACAATGCAAAGTGTGTAACATACATTTCGAACGTATTACGGAATTACGTGCACACATCCACGACGCACCGGACACACATCACGCCTTTGATTCTATGCTGAACTACTCGATAACAAATCAGTTAGGCTTCGAATTGCATTTGGAGGACTCGGAAACAGAAGATGAAACGAAACCAGCAAATGTGCCGCTCACATATACATGTGAACTGTGTCAACTTGTCTGCCGACGTAAACATGAACTGTTTCGGCATCAGCAGGCAATGCACAAACTGGAGAAGATTACGCTGAAATGTACGCAATGCGTATTTAAAAGCGTCTCTAAGGTCAGTAGTTAAATTTATAAAACAACAAGGAATGAAATGCGCTGTAATTATTCCTTTTCTTTTAGGATATACTTGCTTATCATATGCGCACGCAATGCGGCAACAAGGAGAAACAGTTGGCCTGTGAAAAATGTAATTTGAAATTTATGTGGCAACATAACCTTGCCCAACACATGGAACTACAGCATAACGAAAATGCTGCCGAAGTGCCCGCAGCTTTAATGCTGGAAACACTAACGCCAGATGCTAAACAAATCTTTCAGTGTCCCCATTGTAAGTGTAAGTATAATCGCAAGGATCGTTTGACTGCGCACATTAAAAAAATGCATGGCGTCAGTGGCACCGACAGCGCAAGCCCCTCACGAAAAACGGCTGCGCAGGCCAACGCTGAAGATAAACTCAAAAAGGCAGATCAGAAACGATTTCTGTGTGCGTTTTGTGGCAAAGCAGTTAGCTCATCGTCGAATCTCATTATACATATGCGACGTCACACTGGGTATATAAAGAATTGTATATTTTACAAATCAAGTGGCGGCTAACAAAAGATAAAATTTAATTTCCAGTGAAAAACCATTCAAATGTGACTTTTGTGAAATGGCATTTGCACGCTCCTCGGATATGCAGTGTCATCGTCGAAAACATACGGGCGAACGTCCGTATCAATGCACCGTATGTGAGAAAGCGTTCTCGCGTTCTTACAAGCTGCACCAACATATGCGTATACACAATGGTAAACTAAACAAAATAATTAGTGCTAAATTTCTATTCATTGCTTTAACCTTGGCCTACTATTTACAGGTGAACGTCCATACAAGTGCACCTATTGTGAGAAGAGTTTTACACAGTCCAATGATCTTACACTACACGTGCGGCGACATACGGGTGAAAGGCCTTATGTTTGTGGCATTTGCGGAGAGCGTTTTATACAAGGTACAGCGCTGAAAAATCATCGGCTCATGCGTGGTCATTTTGAGGAAATAGATGAGACACCAGTGCGTCGAACAATACTGGAACAGTTTCCGGCTAGCTAAATGGCTAGTCAGTGGGCTATTGCCAAAAGTTGAACAAAATGCATTTTTATAGTATGACTAAATATTAAAAAATATACATTAAAATAAAATATATTATAAAAAAAAGAACACGGTAAATAACTGGTGCTGCGCTTTTTGGTTACTAACCGATTTATGATTTAAAGCTCTTTAATTGGAATCACTTATACATTTAAGGTTCCATCTAGTCAACAGTGCTGTCACTGTCACTATAAACAAAAAAAATTCTAGTCAATAGACAACGAAATAAACACGTCAGAGCATATCAATTGACGAAATTATACTCTGTAGAGCATTGCAAATTCAGGAAATTTTCGCAACCAACGTTATTTTTCTATTATATATTTTTTTAAAAATATTGCATGTAAGCATTGTGTTGAAGAGAAGCATACAGGTAGAGCGAACATGTTAAACGCGTCCAGCAACTTTGGCGCCAAGCGAGTTACGACATCCGGCTCGGCGTCAGCTTCAGATTGCAGCGATGGTGGCGAGGATGATCCCAATTGCTATTGTATATTTCTACATGTGGTCGAGGGTAGGCTAAAAAAGCATACAAATGTTTATCTTTGCTCTAATGTGCTGTCCAATTGCAGGTATTAATTTTAATTTTCGTGAGTTACGCGACGTCGATGGGTCGTCTTGTTCTGCACGCACACGCGAAAGAGTTATTATGAACGCTGCGCTGAATAGCGTACAGTTCGAGGTAGTGGGTAGCGCCTCCTGTGCCTCTGAGACAACAATCTTCAATAGTAATTGCGTTTGGGAGTGCGATCTGCAGGGCGTAAAGCGCCTAAAAACAGACAATCGTCCCGTCAAACTAATATTTTACGTAACGAAATCTCCCACGGATAGCAAGGTCATAGGCAGTCTATTGCTGCCTTTGCGTGGTCTGCCACTGGTAAGCACATCGCAGGGTATTCATATAAAATTGTTGTGGCATAAATTAAGCTGCCTAGGAAATGAGTGGCGTTCGCTGAAACCGGAAGTCTATCTGATGCTGACAATAGTAAAGAAATCGTTGCTAAGTTCGGCTGATTTCGAGGCTTTGATTTGCGCGAATGTAAGTTAAGCTGTTTCTATGGTTCAACGAGATAAATGGTGTAAGCCGAGGGATTTGGCAATCATTTTGAGGACATTAATTAAACATTTGTTTTTTGTTGCTTCAAAAACTCCGCGCTCAAGCTAATATACCTCACATTAAACCACTCGGCTTTTCCGCTCTCAATGCTAATACTTTAATAAGTTATTCATTTTTGCATATGTAGCGAAAGATGGGACGTTCTAATTTGTTGCATTCACCTGATCGTTCACTTACCGACGCTATGATGCAATCTCAAGCTAATATCTATGTACAACAGCTGGCACAACTTGGTTTGCTTCAGGTGGGCAATGATCCAGCGGTCGATTGCGATATAATCGAGGTGGTGCTCTTTCTTAAAGAGTTAAAAAGCATTAATAAATTTGTTAAGTCTTTGGCGGGTCGCGAGATGCTGGCGCCTATAGTTGTTTTGATTGATTTCGTTGGTAATGTTAACACAACCGATCTGACAATACACGAACGTGATTGTTATCAGCTGAACGAAAAGTTCGGATTACGTTTTAAAACTTCGCCGAAATCGTTGCGTATGTATTTTCAGCGTATCTTCTACTTGCCAATCAATTTGTACTACAATGGCGTTGCAGTTGGTAATTAGTATGAAGTCCCTGAGCGTAAAATAATTTATTTAATTTATATTCTTTTAGCCAACTACCGCATGGACTTTAGCAAATTGCTGCCGGATGATGACTACTTCAAAACCAAAACCTTATATACCATAGAGGACAGTTTCTCTTTCGAAGATTTGTCGAAGCCGATGAGTGCGCGTGATATCAAACCAAGCATTGATTTTAAATTTCAGGTTGAGATGCAGGCTATCAACTCTAATCGCCAGGGAGATGATAATAAACTGCTGTTGATGTATGGGCCAACGGCTGCTGTGCCCAACATGGACCTAGGTAAAAAGTGTTATATACGCAAGTTAGAGACTTGCAATGTTGTGCATGTAGAGGAACTAGAAAGTACAGATAAAGTGGCAGCTTGGTGTGAGGATGTCATCAAAACACATCAGATGATGGCAAAAAATAGGGACATTAAAAAATCCATGCGCGATTGGCCACCGTCTAGTTCGACTGCTATGCTGCAAAGCGATAGGGATGAGGTGGAAACAAATCCTACCGCTTACATTGCTAGTTCGACCAGTGAGGTTATATATCCACCGCCAAAGCGGCCACATATGCGTGAAACTTACCCTTTAGAGCCATCAATTCCAACATATGAACCACTTGTGGCAGAGCAAAAAGGCATGATCGTTGAGGAGGAAGAGTATGATGAGGAAAAGGAGATGGAGAGGCAGCAACAAATACAAGAAATGCTTATATTGCCACCACCGTTGCTATTAGTGAATGCCGATATGGCAATTAATACTGATCCAGTAACAATTGTCGATGGTGTGCAGGATGCCGCTGCATATCAAGCGAATATTATCAAAGAGCTGGAGGAATGGAAGTTAAATGAAATGGCAAAGTTTGAAGAGGCACTAAAACAAAAAGAACTGGAGTATATAACAAATCTAGAGAATCAATGTCTACAGCGGCGCCGCATTGAGAACGCAGAGCTGGGTACTAATATTAATAAATGTGCTGAAATCGAGCAGAAACTGGACGAGATACAAAAGGCACTCTCCGGCAAATCGTTAAACAAGACACAATTGCAGATGTTGCAACTGGAGCAAACCAAACTTGATTTAAAAGAATCATATCAGCGTCGTTTTGAAGATCTTGAATCACATATAACGCGTCTAAAATCAGAGATGGAGCAGCAGTTGCAACATTTTCAATCGAAAGTTGTTACTTTGCAGGAGGAGAACACACAATTGGTGCGCGACAAATTGCAGCAAATTGAGCGGCAAGTCGATCTTGAGGCACAGCTTACACAGCTGAAGTTGCAAGAGGGCGTCGATGCAGCTGATTTGCGCAAAATGCTCAAAGAATTGGTAAGTAATAGAAAACTTAAAATTAATATTATGAATGAACTATATATTGATGTACATATGTATATGTAGCGTGTTCAGAATGAACGCTACTTGCAAATGGAAAAAACCAAAGATTTCTATAAGAGTCAATGGCGGCGCTGTACACAACGCATGCACAAGCTAAATATTACGCTGCTCGAAAAGGAGCAGCAGCACGACATGCAGATGGAGTGTGACCATTCAGATATAAAGTGAGTTTAAATTTCTGTGAAAATTTTTCTTTATTGCGCTTTAATTTTCGATTGCTTGCAGCTTAAATCTACGCGAGATGTTAACCGAGACCAAAGAGCCAGAAAAAAAGTCGCGTTCCGTGCCATATGACAAGAAATTGAAGTATGCAGCAAATTCCGCAACGTCTACGTCTTCGTCGGCTGAGTATGAATGCGGTTTAAACCATGACACTATAATAGGTTAAATGTTACAACTTGCACTCGATAATGACTGAGCTTTATTGTTAACCAAATTCATTGTTTTTCCTTTTTTATTTTTAAAATTTTTTTATTGACAACACTAGGCAGATAGTTTGACAATGTTTACAAATAATAAGTTCGAAAAAAATAAAAGAAATTAATTCTGTGGGAAACCAACGCGTACGAAATAGGGCAGCGTATCCAGCGGCGCTGCATAATCCATGATCCAAACCGGACCGGTGTGCACAGTGTCATCGTTGCCATCCTGCCATTGGCCCACCGGCAGATAGATGTCACGCATAGTGCTGCCTTCGGTGAGAATAGGCGCGGCAATTATATCATTACCGAGCAGAAATTCTATAAAGATTATGAATTAGTTTTTTTTTTTTTTTCTTTTAAATAAAAGTAAACGTTGCTATTGCTTACCATCGTAAATAGCCAACGCGATCTTATCGCTTGGATCAAGCCACCACAGTGGTGCATTTACTGGTTCACCAGTTTCCACAGCGCGCTTAAAACATTTCATAATATATGGCGTAAAATCGCTGTGCAACTTCGTAAAGATCTTGCTGATCTCTATTGTCTCGTCATCAAAATTCCAAGGCACATAGGAGAACTGCAGACTCGGCATGAAGACGTTTGCTTGTAGCCAACGCAGAAACAGTTCCTTAGTGGGTGGTTTGTTATTGTACCCATTACCACCAATCATATCAGGCAGCACAAACGGATACCCATTTAGATTCATCTGCAGCAGCGTAGTTACTAGTGTTACAAGACCATTGTTCCAACCCCATTCAGAATCTTTGTCAATCATGCGCACAAATATTGGTACATCCTGTGTATGCCAACCGGAGCGCACCTCCACCATGTTACCCAAGCTGCCAACAGTGCGTATATAATCTTTAGTAATCTGTTTAAATAAAAAAGTGTTTATTATAAATTTAAAGCTAAATCTTATTTGTAACAAACCTGATTTGGCACTTGATTTGCTGGACCCTGAAGTACTGGATCGGTGGGCACCCAACTCGTTTCGCCTGCATCAAACTTAAAGCTATCTATGCCATCTTCGGTTTGTAGACGCTTCAAACGCTGCTTAAACCAGTCTTGCACCTCTGTTTTTGTAAAATCGATATAGGCTGCATCTTTGGCTATGCTGTTCCACCATTGTGTTTCAGCATTACCCGTATGATCAAGCACTAAATAGCCCTTGGCGAGTGCGTCATTGTACATAGTGGTGCAGTTTTTATTAATGAACGGATGTATCCAGAGCGTGACACGGAAGTTCTTCGCTTTAAGATCATCAGTTAGCTTTTTAATATCCGGAAATTTATTCTTACGGAAAGTCAATGCGCCGTAGCAATCTTCCCAATCGTCATCGATCTCTAGCTGACTGTTCTCAAAGCCGTATTCAATTATCTTATCGCCGAACTCACGCACAATTTCATCGGTGATTTCCGCTTTGTATAGAGCCCATGTAGACCAAATTGGATGTTGCACCATACGCTCATCCGGATGGTCCGTTGGCTTGCCTAGCAGTGCCTGCACAGCGTACATATGTGCCTCACGTGCATTGCGTGCAATGGCAATATGATAACTGAAACTGGGTTGTGTGACACGTCGATCGTACGGCAAGGCGCTGTATGCACTCAAACACAATTGATTGCCATAGCCCGGCGCATTTTGATCGATAAACAATGGTGTTGTCTCATCAACATAAACGAATACACCATTGGAATTAAGCCAATAACGTTCAGCAAGACCAACATTATCCTGCTCTTTGGTCAGATAAGAATAATTGCTGAACGTATGTCTTTCAATGGGCCAATACTGTCTGCGATGCTGTGGCCCACTGTACCAGTGTACGCCATGTGCCACATCAAGCGAGATGCAATCACGCGGCTGTGTGCCAGCGGGCACAGTTTCACGTGTCACTGTGACGTGTGTTATAAGATTAGAGGATTTCACCAGCGCAAATTCAATAGTTGATGCACCATCACTCAGTTTATAACCACCTTTATCGTTGGGCATAAGATTTTCACTAGTTACAAAATTATCCAGCGTAATCATCTGCAGCGATTTGCTGCCCTTCATCAGTTCGTACTGCAGCTTTTCGCCGCGTAGCAGCCGCACGTAGACATCACTGTTGCCGAATTGGAAGCGTTGTTCGATTGTACGACAGCTGGTTACTGCGGTGGTGGCCAGCACAGTGAGCTGCAGCGCCAATAGAGCGCGTTTGATTTGCATGTTTATGTGTATTTTTTCATAGAAATATTTAAAAATTATTATTCCTTTGGACGAGTTTGGTTCGGCTTGCTGGTTATTGCCGTACTGAATTTACTTTGATCGGTTGCCTTTGCCTTTTATACTCTTGAAATGCGTTAAACACTTTACTGATTAGATTGGCACATCGACAGATAAATAGATCATTTGTTCGGTTGTTAGCAGAAAAATTCCGTAAATAAAACACTCCATCGTCACTTTCAAGTGCTGTGCAGGGTGCTACTTTAGCGCCTTACTAATATTTTCAGGCTCAAGTGCTGCAAACCTTTCGAACCTTGCAATTACGTACGTAAATATAGTTAATGTGTAGTGCTTTGAAGCTGATTAGAATGCGTTGATTTCACAATTGTGTTTATAAAGCGGCATTTTGATTTCTATGCCGGCTGATAAGCGCATGACCCATCGAGTGCAGTTTGTGTAACAAATAGCTGATTTAAAATTTGCAAATTTGATAAACTATTGCATTCGCTACTATATACATATATGCTTTTTGGATCCTAAAATAGCGATGCAATGAAATTATTATATCAGAAATAAATTCAGCGTAGTTTTTAGGGTCTTAGCTTTACAACGCACGCCAGATTAGTCTACACCAGGTGTCTGTAGAGATATAAACGCTAGTTAAGTGCCATTAAGTCAAGTCTTACTTAAGCAAGCCTACGACAGTCTGTTTCATCGCATATGCAAGATGATTGAAGAAGTTTAGAAATGCTTTGAACGTTAATTCTTTCTTTCATCGGGCGCTTTGCCGACTTTTAAGACCACACTGAAAGTGAACTATAAGAAATGAAGCCTTTAGGTTTGAATTATTTTCATTTAAAAAAATCAATGACGCACCCGTGGTGGACCAATGGGAGGTGTGCACAGCCCAGATCACTACAGTTCGCACACCACAGCGCTTAAGCACAAAGTAGTCCCGTGGCTTTTTATTTGAAAGTTGGTCAAGAGGAGTTGTGCATAATGACATCTCTTTTTTTCTAAATTGTTGGCTCTAATGTAGTTAAAATACAGGCATCGACGGCTTAATTTCTTTTAATTTGTGTTTACGTAATTAGCTTTCTTGGAGCTCACGGTATAGCAAATAGACAGTGCTGCCACTTGACTAAATTTCATTGTAAAAAAAATTTAAAAAAATAAAACATTACAAAAACAAGTTAAATTTGAATTCAATGAAAAATCCATTATATTATATTTTTATTGGCTGCTTTATAATAAAACATTAAGAATAAATAAATTAAACAGGCCTACAAATTTTTAACCTAGAGACTAGACCTATCGTACTGCAAAAAAACGCGTTTTTTCACTATTAGGTTAGGATATTCCGTATATGGAGCAATTTCGAGCACGGATTCGGATTCAGCGCATCAAAATCCTTCGAGTATGTCAGGTCTGGTCTCTGGTTCTAGACTTTTGTTAAATTTTTTCGCCCTGCCTTATTATCGACAAATGTGGCAACTCAATTTGCCAACAAGTTGCAACAGCGAACTGAAAGCGTCACTTTGCTTTGCCAGCCTCAATAAGGCGGACATTGTGCATTCTTCTCTTCATAATTTTTGTAAAAAATATTATTTCTTATAATCGATAATATTTAATTAAATGTAAGTACAATCGAACGAATTAGTATTTAAATTGTAAATAATTGTTGTGGTGCTAGTGAATTTTTAATAGTTTTTTATGTCTGTTTTTTTTTGTTCCTTTGTCTGTGTGTTTTGTTGTTGCTGTCTTTTGATACCATTTTTTTTTAGAACCAGGCGCGAAAAATGTAAAAGGTCATGAAAATCAACTAATGGACCGGCATAATATTAATACATGATGAGCGTTATAGCATTAGTTTTTAATACTTACAAGTGCAATGATTAATGTGTGCGTTGTTTCCATTTCCATTTTGAACCGTTATTCTGTAGCTGTTGTTTTTATGCGTCAACCAGACGCCATATTGTGAAAAAGAAAAAAAGATTGGATTTTTCATTTCGAATGACCATTTTTTATTTACATATGTATATCAATTTAAAGCTGGTTTGCTACCGATCATAAGTTTTCTCTGAGCGTTTCATTTTCATTGCCATGTCATAGTGTATTAATTTTCGAAAATAATGTCTTTGTAGCCGGTACGATAGCTCTTTCTTATAAGCAGGTCATATTACCATGTAGTCCACAAGGTTCTTTGTATCGTAGACTGTGATTTTTTGCAATATTTCTATTATGTATTTGTTTTACGTTATTAAGTCGAGTCGCAGTTTAAAAGGTTGGTAGAGTTTTCCATTAGCCTATTTAGATATAAGACTAGCGTACCCGTGTAGCGTTGCTACGCTCTTTGTATTCCTTTTGGAATTTTTCAAATATAGTTCAATTTATTTATGGTATGCTACGATTTTTAGTTGACCCCGCGTGCTCTGCTACGCAACTCTTTGCATTTTTCTTTTGAGACCACACATAACATGTATCTAGTGACTTAAAATTTTAATAATACCTTTAGTCCGCTATAAAAAAAGCCAGCATATTATTCTCTCAACACGCTCTCCCAACCATTGAATGTAGTGCCGCTGTTGGCGGTTTCAATGGCCCCAATTTCGCTTGGTCACTTGCGCAACACCATCCAGGGGCTTCATTTTGCAATATGGATACACAACGTTCATTGGGCCCATAATAAATTTCCGTTATAATTGTATTCAGCTAGATGAGGATTTGCGGTGAACTAACTTCAATGAACAAACACATCTCAAAAAATCAGTCAACAAACTTAAAACTGGATTGAGACGAATGAATTCAACATTGGCGGTTGGATGAGCTGAAGCTGCTTGGCAAGTAGATGCGGTACACCATCCGCCAAGTCGAGTGAGATGACTAATTGTATATATGCAGAACGACCCAAAAAGTAGTTATATAACATTGCGTCGCAAAATGCAACACACTTAAAGCTCGTAAAAAACTCTACTAAATGATGGTAAAATCACCTGTAATTAATTTAAACATTTAAAATTTTATATTTTAAGAAATTCTAACAACTTTACTCTATTTTCAATTGAACTATGGATCGTTTAGAGGAATCGATGAGGTCGTGCTATCTCGCATTACAATATTTAAAGCAGTCGGCCAGTGATGGTGTCCTTAAAGATGATAACATATACCTGTTTAATACATCCGTGAACCACCTGAACAAGCAGACGGAAGAATTTTTGGCAAATTTATCAAAGGAGCAACTGCAGCGTATGAAGCTTTCAACAGTTCTGCCACCGCCTTCAATAGTGCCGCCGTCCAAGAACCGATTCTTTTCCGTTTTGAAGTATTGTTTTTTTGTTATTTTGTTGTGGTTTTTTCTTGTGCTTTTATTTGCTAAATAGCTGATATGTTAGAAAGCGAGAAGTAAAACAAAATGATGCGCAAAAATCGTGATAAAAAAAATATATATAAAAAAACATCTTAATTACTTTATTTGAAATTGTTTTTTAATAGCAAAAGTTAACAGAGATATTTTATGTTTTTTAATTTATATAAAAATTAAAATTTTGGTTCAATGAATGAAATACAATTCAATGAATGATACTAATTTCAAGTTTATTTGCAAATAATTAATATAACAGTTAATAATTAATGTATTAGGCCAAGAAGTGGCTTTTATTTAAACCTTTATTATTATGTCTTAACTAATTATATATTTAAAAAATGTTCATTTAAAAAATAGTTCCACTTAATTTTTTTTAACACATCGTGTCAAACCACTCTGCGTATAGGCTTTCTTTAAGTGAGGAAAACGATGTCCTAGTAGCTGGTATGATAACTTTTTCCAAGCACATTTGTAAGTCGTCATACCATAGACGATTGCTTACTTATGTAAATGGCCTTCAACTGTCTTTCGGTCATGGCCGCATTCAGTAAAGTGCGCCAGCTTATGTAATCTTGTACACGCTGGCGCCTGTTGTTTTGAATGTCAGGTATGGGGAGATCTCTTCATACCTGGACATTCCATCGCGTGCCCGGTCATCCTCTAATCAAGTTTGGGCTCAGCCCATGTAAGTCATGCGAAGTCATAAGAATGTGAACAACCCAGTGAAGACGCAGGTATTTTATGCGCTTAACTATGACAACCTCATCGAATACCTCATACAGCTCGCGACCTAAACTCATCGCCGACACTAATAGAAGCAAAAATCCTGCGGAGAAACTTTCTCTCAAAGACTTCCAACGCTGTTTCGTCTGCCTCAATCATGGTTCATGTCTCTGCGCCATACAGTAGGACCGGGAGTATGTATCAGCGTTTTAAAGATCTTGATTTTCGTCTTCTGAGAGAGGGGTTTACTTCTAATTTGCTTGCTAAGCCCAAAATTGCATCTATTTGCATGCGTTATTCTTCGCCTGATCTAAAGGCCGACTTTGTTGTTGCTGGTTAGTTCATGTCCAAGAATTTCAACATTGAAGTTGAAATTCTACATCATCACTGACTGTCCAATACGCGATGACGGCGTGCAAGAAGATGCCAAGTATTTTGTCTTGTCCTCATACACCGCTAGACCCAGAAGCCGAGACTGTTTTTCAGCAGTTACTGTTCCTGAGCAGCATCACTTCCTTCTGGAAGATTGAGCCCGACAATATGTACGGACAGACTGGCGTAATATGTATTCCATCAGAAACTTGAAGAAATTCCACGACAGCGACGCAAAGTCTGTAAGTATCAAAGTTTCTTTCCTACACTGAAAACGCTTTGTGTGTGCGATAGTGTCATCATGCAAAGACGAACGATCTTTGCCGGGATATCTAGTGCAGACAGTGCGTCGAAAACCTTTCTTCGTATCAGCTTATGGAAAATTATTCACAGGAATGACCTGCTTGGCACACATATATCTTGAAAATGCGTAGAGGTTTCCCGGAGCAATTGGAAAAGTGTGTTTGAGATTGCTATGGCGGTCTTTTGTGATTGCAGCTTGTCGACGTTAAGCTATCGTTGCATGTTGGGACGTGCGTAACTTAGCTGCGACAAGATAGTGCTCCGAATCGATATTGGGACCGCGTAACGGTCGATCGCAACAAGATCAATTTCGTTGCGTGTAGTTTGATCTAAACTCAGCCATGTAGCTTTGTGTATGTTGAGATGTTCAAATCTGGTACTACTAACTACTATGTTCCGTTTCCGTCAGTCTCCATTAATAAAGGTAGTGTCGTGAAGGCTTAATTTTCCGACGTATTTTAATCAAACAAAATAAAATTCTTCAGCTTTGTTATATTTCCTTTTGTTTTATAAATAAAGATTCAATAAATAAATTTTATTTTACAATTTTATTTAAAATATATTTAAATTTGTATCTTTATGTTTGTATAAATGGTTTTTTGTTTATATATAAATGCTCAATAAATACAAAAGTTAATGTAAGTTTATAACAGATTTTGAAAAGCAACATTTTTGATGCGTTTTTTAGTAACATTTCAGTTGTTTTTTTTTAATAAATACAATTAATTTTAATTTGGAATTTCAATGAAAATATTGTTCGTAGAAAAATATAATTTTAACAATTATTTATTATAATAAAAGAATTTAAAAAGAGAACTGTTTATGAAAATATAATATTTCAATGAATTTTTTTTTAAATATATAAAACCATTAAATGGAAAGTTTAATTGTGGAATATGAGAGTTGAAATCGTTTTAAAAATATATAAATGAGTGTTTATAAATTAGTTGAAACCGAAACAGCTGGCACTGCTAGCTCAACAGTTTGCAACTCATCGCGATATTGCAAAACGCTGGCTGTATAGTTTGGTGGTGTATCTTCAACACCAACACCAGCATTCCCATCACCGTCATCATCTTCATCGTCGTCCTCGTCCAGATCAGTAGCATCATCTGCATCTTCCGGTAGCAATGAAACACGTGAATAATTACCATCAGCAGCGCCAGTTTTTGTTGTTAAACGCTTTCTATGCAAAACGACGCCCACAAAGACACTTGCCACACAGAACAATGCCACGAAGGGCACAAAAATGACGGCTACCGTGGATGTAGCCGGTTGACTGCTTAATGTATCATCACCGGAGCTGCGTACGGCATAAACAAAACAATGCGATTCATTAAGTGCGGCCAACTGACGCAATTGACTGCCAGGATAACAAGAGCTACACTCGCTAGCGCTTGGACCAATACAACGAAGACAGGATTTGTGACAAGTATCGCAGCGACGTGCATTGGGCGATTGGCTTTCATTAAAATTATTAATGTTGTTGTTGCTGCTGCTGGTTTGTTGCTGTTGCTGTTGCGCTGCTGCTGCTTCTTCTTCTTCTTTAGCAAAGGCAGCAGCTATAGCATCTTCTGTTGCGCTACGTCTGCGCCTGCGATCTTGTGCTATTAGATTGGTACCATCGAGATGATTAGTTGAAATATCATTATCAACATTTTCTTCAGAGGGTGCTACTACTACTTCATATGTATGCATTGGACATTGATTGTAACAGAGACCATCATAGTTGTAGGTAGGCTTGGCACATTCTGTGAAAAGAAATAATATTGCATATTATATTATATATTAAAATAATAAATCATTAGTGTGCAATGTGTGTCGCAAAAGTACATTACAAACAATTTAATTTTAATTTTTAACTAGCATAAAAATTTATATATATAAAAATATACAACAACAGCAATTTTTAATTGATATATGTATATATGAAAATGCACTGCGTGAAAAAAATACAACAAAAATAACAAGTTTTAAATTAAAAACTAAATACGAGTTTATAAAATTAAAATAGTTTATAGCACAAAAATTAAAGTTAAGTACAAGCGCCAGCCTTGAAAAAATAAGTAAATTATAAATGACATGCTTCAGGTTAAAAATTAAAAAAAAAAAAAACAAATTATTTTTAATATTTTAATTAGCAAAAAATTAAGCAGCGTGAAACCATCACCAATAATGCCAAAAGCGCTGAGATGAATTTGCTTTTTCGTATTTGATATTTTTTTATGCATTAAACAGTGATGTATTTAATTTTTTTTTTGTGTAAAATGTGTGTTAAAAAAATTTGTTAAAAAAAAAAAATTTTACAAAAACTAAATACTATTTCATTTTGTTTTAACTTTTTTTTTATTTTTTGTTTAACGTGTTTTTGCTTGAACTCACCTCCATTTCTTGTATAGTTTCGCTTGTTAGATGTTTGGTATTTTTTTAACTTATAAAATTGTTTTTAACAGTTTTCCATTTTATTTAAATGAAATAAATAAAATTAATCAAATTAAAAAGTTTTAAGTCTGTTAAAAGCAATAATATAAGCGCAAAATATTTTTTATAATTTGTTTTTTTTTTTTTTAACTGAAAATAGAATTTTAAATTTATAAATATGCCAATATTTTTTTTGTTTATTTTTTGCTACTCAGCTTTAAGGCGCTTGTACCTGCACTTCTTGCTTCAAATAAAATATACATTTATATGTTTTTTTTGCAGTGTATTTTTTTCAAATTTTTTATTTTTGTTCATAATTTTTTTTTTATATTTCAAAATTTTGTTGTTTACTTTTACTTAAATTTATAATTAAATTAATTTTATATTTATTATATAGTTTCGTTTTTTTTTGTTTTGTTTTTAATTTTTCATTATGCATTTATTTATTTATATTTATATATACACACGAACATACATAAAAATTTAATATTAGCTTAATTTAGCAACATAGACATATCTGTTTGCAGTACTTTGACCTCAGTTTAGCCTGTTTTAATAATTTTTTTTACATTATTAAAAAAATTTTTATCATTTCAGTTGTCTGCAATTATTATTTATTTTTTTTTTTTACTTGGCTTAATTGTTTCTTGAGTTGTTGCTAATTTAAAAACTAAACTGTTGTAATTTTTTATTTATTTCATATTTATATACTTCCCTAGTACCACTTATTTATTTTTTATTTTAGTACATTTTGCTTAAATATTAATTTGGCTTTAAGTTTTTGCTTAATAATTTTTTATTTTTTTTTTTTATTTTTTTTTATATGTTTAATTTGTTTAGTTTTATAAGTACCACGCCCCAAAAAGTTACAAACAAAAATTTATATAGTTATATAATTAAATTTTTTTTTAGTATTGCATAAGTGTGTAGTAGTAAAAGTGTTGGAAAACGTAATTTTGTTGGTACTTTTGTTGCTTTGCAGTTTGATTTGTTGTTTTTTTTTTCTGTTGTTTTATTTAAGATAATATTTTGTTTATATAGAATCAACTAATAAATTGCGCTACTATTTTGCTACTTGTTTATTTAAATATATATGATATAACTGATTCATAATATTTTTGTGCTGAGATTGCTAATATTTTGTAATAATATGTTTTAATAAAATATACATATATATAATAAGTAATAATAATAATAAAAAATTTAATAAAAATAATCACAAGAAGTGTTGAAAAGGGCTAAAGTAATTTTTTTATTTTTAAAATTTTTTTTTTTTAACTTTTGCCATTTTATAAAAAAAAAATAAAACAAAAATTAATGAATTAAATTGATATGCAATATATGTGACACTGTGCAACACACAAGTTAAAAAAACAAATACCCGACAAGTTTTTAAAGCAACTGAAAAACGAATAAAAAATTGTTTAAAGCTTTTAAATAATGAGTCTTTCAAAAACTATTTAAATAATTAATAACTTTTGCTAAACAGTGTTGCACAACGCTGTCACATATTATAAAAGAGTTGAGTAAAAAGTTTATTAAGAAAAAAAATTTATATAGATAACTCTTTATAACTGTTCTTTATTGTACAACTATAAATTAATTATTGCACTCAAGTTACTTTTGATTTTTGTTTTTTTTTTTTGTTTAATTATAAGTATTTTTTATTTTTTTTTTTTCAAACAAAAAATAAACAATTTTTGCAACGGATATGTTTAAAAGTATTGTTTAATCAATGCTGTTCTTTTTTTCTTAATTTTTTTGTTTAAATAATGATATGAAATAAATTTATTGCATAAAATTTATATTTTGTTCTTTTTAAATATTTTTTTTTTATTATTATTAATTGCTAGCTTTGTGCTTTTTTACTTTAAACATTTCATTTGTTTGCACATTGTTCAAAACTGCAGGAACTTTTTTTTAGTTAATTCTTTATATATTTTTATTTTATTTTAATTGCCAAAATTTTTTTAAGTTCATATATAGCCTACACATACCCTACACCTAGTAATTATTGTTTGTTTTTTTTTTTTGCATTTATTTAGCTGCTTTACTTTAAGTTGTTTATAAAAAATTTGGCATCTTACACAACTAATTTGCGTTTTATGAAAATTAAATATTTTTTATACAATTTTATTTTTTTTTAAATTTAGTTATGCATAATATATATTTATTTATTTATTTTTTTTAAACAGTCTTTTGCTATGCCGAACTCTAAACTGTTATGCTGAGTTGTATTAGTTATTGTTTTTATTAACAAAAATTTTATTTATTTTGTGCTTTTAAAAAATAAAAAATTAAAATTTTACACTTTGAAAGCATTTGATAGCATAAAGCAGCAGCATTACTACTCAAACTGTTAGTTACTACAAAACTGTAGGCACTACAAAACTATTTGGCTGGCTTGCGCTGTGCATACAGCACGCAAAATGGCTGTTGTGCTGTTGCTGCATTGGAAGAGAATTTCAATTAAAAGCATTTTTTTTTTAAATAAAATACAATTGAAATTAAGTGAAACATAAAAGCGTCAAGCAGCTGAAATTTAAGCTAAAAATGCTATGCAGTTTTGAGTAGCGCTGTATTTTTTATGTGTTACAGTTTTGCGTGCATTGTACATCAAATGCTTTACGCGCGTGCTTTCAAAAAAATGGCGGCTTTCAAAATGGTGACAAAAATTGCTCAGCATAAAAAATAAATATTTGGCATACAAAAAAGGGAAAAAAATATAAAAAAATATTAAATGCTTAAATGCAACAAAAATAATTGATTTTTCTATACACTTCACACATAATTGTCGAAGAAATAATGTCAAATTAGTTTGTTAAATAGAAGACGCGCAAAATCAAAATATTTGATAGTATTGGTTGATAAAATTCTGTATTGGCGGTGACTGTCTAGCGGTGGCCTATGTAGCCTACGTTACTGTCCTATACAACGGAAAATACTACAAAACTTTGTGTGATATAATGAAAGGAAATTACAGTCGGGCAAAATTTTAAAATAAACTTGTTGAATTCCGGAGCAGTCCTAGTCGAATGCAAAACACAGGAAGTCTCTATCTATTACCGTTTCCGAGATCCTTTCGTTCATACAGACGGACAGACGGACGGACGGACAGACGGACATGTCTATATCGACTCCTCTATCACTGCTGACCATAATGGGGGTAACTTTGGGGGGGTCTCCGACCATTATTTCTACCTGTTACATACATTTGCATAAAACCAATAGGCTCTTGTACCTTCGGTACAGGGCCTAAAAATGGGTCGATGATTGGTTAGTTTCTAAAAACGAGTCGTTTTTTTAGCTGATTTCCAAAAATTACCAGAGAGATGGGAAATTAATTTCACAAATATATTTGTAAACATTTGTGGACAATAAACCCCTAAAAATAAATGGATTCAGCCGTTCTCAAGACACGAGATGGTATTAGGAGCTTTTATCTCAACAACGTTGTATGCGCTTATTCCCAGAAACCAAAGAACACAGAAGAATCAATACCTAGTATATAGCAGTCATGCTCTGCTATAAGTCTTTTGTTTTTCTCTTCATTTGTCATTTTGGGTTCCCAAATTTTTGGTTTATATGTTTTAATATGAAAAAAAAATTTACTAAAATAAAAAAAACATTCCAGATGCTTATTGCAGCTTACAATCCTGAATCTAAACCATTGAGAAAGCCACTCAAAAATAGCCAACAAAAAGTTCATCCAAATCGGTTCTGCAGTTTAGGAGGACTATAGTACAAACGTACAGTAGTATATTATGCATATAAAGCTGAGTTCTCTTATGCCTTCATTGCCTATTAAATATATTTACACAAATTGAACTTTATATTTGTGGATCCTCAACCTTTTGGGTACAGGGTATAAAAATTTGGGCAGCTTTGGTTTACATTTTTTAAGCATTTAATTTATGCACCACTTTGAAGATCTATGCTTTAAACTTCGATTTTTATGACATTTAGCTCAATAAATATGTGTGAAGCGTATAGAAACTTCGGCTTAACCGTAGTTAGTTAAAAATTTTTTTTTTTCATTTAATTTTTAAACATAAAAGTTTGCAGTATTGAAAATCACTGTAGTTGCTGCTAAATATTATAAAATCAAATACTAAATAAATTAGCTGCACTTTTGTCTGTTCGTCTGTCTGTCTGCCTGTTTTTGTGTGCTTGTGTATTCTGTTTCGGTAACAACCTTTAGTTTGTTCACTACGATCTTCGTTAAACTATTTATTTATTTATTTTCTTTTTTTGTTTGTTTATATACTTCTAACACACACTATAAAAATTTAGTGTATTGAACTTTCACTTTTCTTTGCCATCTTGCACAAATTTTTTTTGTTTTATATATTTTATAATTTACAGCACAAAAATATATATGTATAGATATTTTTTTTTTACACTACACTTACATATAGCAGCAAGTTACTACATATATAAGTGTATATAGTGTTTTTTTTTTATTTATGCAGATTTACTTAAATTTAAAAATTTATTACTTTAATTTATATATTTTTTTTGTTTTTATTTTTCATAGTAGAAAAAATGTTTGCAAAACTTTTAATTGGAAATTTTTTTTTTGTCTAATTTTCATAAGTTTTATTTTTTACAATTTTTTTCGTCTTTATTTTTTTTTTTTTTTTTTATAAGTATATTATTTTGTCTGGTTGTTGTTTTCTTTGTTGGAATTTTAGTTTGGCTTTAAGAGTTTGCTTCTTTTTTTTTTTTTTGTTCTTAGAGTTTGCTAAATTATCTATTGCCCTTGTGGTTCTTGTTGTTGTTGTTGTGGTTGAAGTTTAGGTAAAAAATGTTGATTAATAGAATAAAAAGGAAACACAAACCTAAACATCTTTGGTCGCTCCATTTAAGGCATGCTGCGGTATTACTGCGTGTTATACCAGATTCACCGACCTGTAATAAAGAAAGAAAAAATTTAAGTTTTTAAATATACAAAAAATATTTGTTTATAAAATAAATAAAATTTTAGTGTAAACAATTTATTTAATAAAAAAAAAATTTTATCATTCAAAAACTTTAAAATGCAGCAATTTTATGCTTTTTGTTGCATGTTGCCGCGCTGTCTGGCAATTTTAGTGCACACACACACACACACACTACTACAACTAAATGACTGTCTATATGTATATATGTTATTGTATATATATATGCTATAAATCCTATACTATATATACTGTAAGGCAAGCCCATCAATCTGTCGGCATTCGTGCAAAGCCAAATGTTGTCCTTCCGCTTAGACGTTGAGTGTGTCCTCTGTGTGTATGTGTCTAGGCATGCCTTCCATATACATATACATATGCATACATTTTCACTGTCTGCATAACTATTTCACATGCAATGGCGTGCTGGCAGCCATTATATTTGATAGCAATATTTTACAAGGCAACAACAGACATTTAAAAATAAAAAAAATAAATAAAAAATATGGAATAGAATTGCATTTTAAACGCCAACTTGCACAATTTTCAACAGTCTACAACTAGCAACAATTCGCGCTGTTTACTTATATACTAAACACACAAACAACAACAACAACAACAACGAAAGAGGTTATTCAACTTTTTTGTTTGATTATACAACTGCAAAACCGGAGTCTCTAAGTCCACCGCTAAAGCGTATAGAAATATAAAAACAAAATGGCGGCAAGCAAAACAAAGCACTTTCAAGTGATATAGAAAGTAAAAGATGCAAAAAGCAAGTAAAATGAAGCGTATGGCAAACTATAAAATGCAGCGGAAACGTTGAAAGTTGTTTGACTTATTTAAACAAAATATTTTTTTTTTATTTTATTTTATTTTATTTTACTGTGCAACAGGGAAAACAACTTTGCGGCCGCTTAGAGTGCCGGCAAAGCTTTTAAGAAAATCATTAAATGAAGAAAATGAAAAAAAGAGAGAAAATAAATACATAGCAAGAATGCTGTAGTCGAGTGTACTTCAGAATGCCCTGTAATCTGTCTGAGTTTTATTTTAACCACAAGGGGCTAACTTTTATAGTGTTCTGATGTGTACCTTTTTGGATTTTTTTATTAGGCTTAAAAAAAAGAGGTAACTTCGGTGAATCCGATGCTTACTCATGTCGTGCTCAGTCGGGCTCCCTGCACTAGCGATTTCTCACAACATCGGTAGTGAGTTTTAAGTAGTGAAAAGAGTTTAGCGCTTTAAGTCAGGTTAAAAAGGTTTTCACCTAGCAATACATCTTAGCTCCTACTTCAGTAAGACAGTTTGCAATGCTGTGCAATCACAACAAACCATAAACAAAAGTTCGCAGATGTTTAAAATGGAATCTCTTCTCTTGATTTGGATAGTTGATCAAAATCAAATAAATAAATCATTATCACAAAATAAGAATATTCTTCGGTTTTTGAAGGGATTACCCAACAAAACAACCATATTCACGGCCGAAATTTTATTTCCTGTGTATAAAGCCATTAAAGATCCAGTCAAAATTCGTTTAAGCGGAAATGCAGTTTTAAAATCAAGATCTTTCTTATCTAACATTCTTAGAATCAAAGAGCCCTTTCCTTCTTTCAAAAGTTGTCTTCAAAATTAGGCTGTTTCTGAACTAAAAGCTTATTGGACAGGACATACAATATATTTAGTTTAAAAGATGTTTTATTGGTTTTGCATGAAAAGAAGTTAAAAGGTCTTGTGTGAATTGAACTTGGGGAAAGATATGACAAGAGTGCTTAAAGAAAATTTTCAGATTAAGGATGAATCTATATATGTATATAAAAATTAATGTTTGTCTGTTTGTTCGTTTTTTAGGTATTTCTAAACCGTTCTTCCAATTGCAATGAAACTTTGCAGATTTGTATGTTCCGTCCAGTCCAGTGTAGCGCAATCCAGAATTTTTTTTATAGCAATATAATTCTGAGAAGCTTAAAATATTTCATATGCGTTTAATGCGATATTTTTTACTGAGTGCTGGTGGGTTACTGTGTTATGAGTCACGGAAGGCTAAACAATTTGGGAGAGAGGTGTGAGTTATACGGCGATAGAAGTTAACCTCAGAACAATCTATAGTCATTAGATAGATGTTGTAAAGTAGCCTCGTAAAAGAGAAACACAAAGTGTTGTGTAGCAGAGAACGTGTGGTCAACTTTGTGCACGTAATGTTAGAGAAAAAAAAAATGTTGAAAAAATACGTTTTATGGGCTCTTTATTCCCACTTTTCTCAAAATCCAGACGTGATAGACACCCGAGATCGTGTTTAGCGGACAAAAATACATTAGGAACCACTTCTATATCACTTCTACTTCAAAAATTTGATTCTCGGCGATACCTCACCTTTACAAAAGGAAGAGAAAGGGGGGGACGAAGCAATGCAAGCTGGGTCCGCTAATACATTCTAAAGTCTTTAGCATACATGTACAAACCAACAAAGTTATAAAAAGTGAAATTTTGCTATTATTATTATTAAATTAATATTGCTATATAAATAGTTTGTTTAATAATACAGAACTAACTAAGGATGTTTACATATTGAACTTTTTATACTTAAAGAATTCTGCCACATTTTTGCATTTAAAGTACTTAGATCGGTATGCAACTCATTAAGCCCTCAAGCTTTATCAGTTGTCTTGTCTGAGTAGGTCTCTAAGTAGCATAACATGCTGACCATACCGAATAACCTCTAACTGCACTGGGCAATGGCGGGTACATAACAAGAGCATAAATACATATACACAATTCGTTTAGAGCTGCTTCTCAAAACACAAACATAAAATAGAAGACAAACATGGAGATTATTAAATTAAAAAGCATTACATACCGTTAGGCGCAACTATGCAAAGCTGAGGAAGCTACCTAAAACTGTAAAGCTACTCAAACTGTAAATTACTTCTTCACATTTCTGGGAAGAAAAACTTAAAGTTTACACTTTTCACAGTCAGTGTAAACATGTTCAATATTTGGTTGGTTCGGTTGCCACATCGTTGCATATGACAATATGACAACGCATTTACGTAAATATATACGAGTATATGTAACAACAAGAAAGTACACTGTAGTTGTTGGTTAAGTATGTTCGACTTCCTGATACCATGTAAGCACTTAAAGCTTAACTTTGTATTGAGCTTGTATAACAACAGGGGGTAGGTAAAATATACAAAATTTAACTAAATTAGCAACAGAAACATTTTTTACAATTAAAAACTGAAAAAGGAAGTAGGTAGGCAGGAAGAGTTTGGCACGTTTATTTGATGTTGGCGGGTAGAGGGCATAAAAGAGTCTAATTATACAAAATAGAAGCCTCTATCTTCTATGATATTGTTGTTCATACGACCAATCATAGATGGATAAATATTTTATAGAGTCATTTCCACAAGTTTAATATAGCCATTTACCCTATGGGTATAGTGTATAAAAATGTTGGTACGCTGCATTTTCGACTGCAGTCATTGAATGAAGCCTACATGGCACAATGCCCGCTGGCAATGTCAACGGCACAAGCACAACGTTGCAGGCAAACATGTATGTGGAGTCAGCATATGTACAAGCAAGCATACACATGTAGGGTAACAGAAGCAGCAAGCTGAATGAAAGACACGGATTGCTAAAATGAATTAAGATTCCATTGCAGTTGCTGCGCTGAAGCTGTAACTTGGTTTGGTGCTGCGTACATATAGCTGCAGGAAAATGTTTTTCATGCTGGACTGGTGGCACATTTAATAAAATTTAAAGTGCAGCAAAAAGTTTAAATATCATAATTTATTTTATTATATAAATGTAAAGCCTGCTACTACTGAGAAATTTCTTTGCAATTATATTTATTAAATGCATTATTTAAAAATATGACCTTCTGAACAGAACTTGAAAACAAGTAAGGAAATACAGTCGGGCGTAACCGACTGTAAGAGGCCCTGTACCAGTTCAGGTCGCCTAACAAACATATTAAATGTTTCCCGAGCTTATGACCAAACACATGACCACTTCTCACTGCGCGAATATGAATGAAAAGAAAAGGGGGGTTGTTCAAATTCAATTGCTTATAAAATCGCCATTTATTATCCGATTTTGATGAACTTTTTGGATTTTTGCTTAGAGAGACGTTATCTCTATATTGGTACACTCTAAGGGGTGATTTTATGGGGAAGGGGGGGGGAGGGGCAAAATTTCAAAATAAACTTGTGAAATTCCGAAGCAATCCTAGTCGAATGCAAAAAACACGAAGTCTCTATCTATTACCGTTTCCGAGATCCTTTCGTTCATACAGACGGACAGACGGACGGACGGACAGATGGACATGGCTATATCGACTCCTCTTTCATTCCTGACCATAATGGTGGTAACTTTGGGGGGTCTCCGACCATTATTTCTACCTGTTACATACATTTGCACAAACCCAATAGGCTCTTGTACCTTCGGTACAGGGCCTAAAAATGTTGCACTTCACAACTGCCAACGTGAGGCGCTTGTTGAGTGCCTGTTTAATGTAACGTACCACATTTTCATGCACACTGTAACACGCTGTTAAATTTGTATGCGCAAATCAAGTGAAACTTGGTGTATGAGTTAGTTAATGTATGACATTAAAAATTTGTGTTTAACATGCAAGCACAAGAGTGCTTAATACGTATAATTTAGTTTACGTTTCTGTATAATTTTTTCTTATTTTAAAAATTGTAACAAAACCTTAATTCAAAAAAAAGCAGCTACCTACACACTAGCAAGAACTATACATACAGCCCCTTTAGTTCGAGCAGTAGCTGGCTGACACTTTGTTGCCATTTATTTTTATAGCTTAATGCAATAAAATAACATTTTCAAGCGTACCAATCTAGCGTACAAACATTATTTGCGTAGCACTGTGAATAATAGCAAACAAAAAGAAAGAAAATAAAAAAGAAAAAAAATTTAACAAATAAGCCTTTTAAAGACTATCTCAAACAAAAATAATATTCTTCTTCGCATATATCATTAGTTTGCATTGAATGACAGTTGCTGCTGCTGCTGCTTACCTGCTGCATATTGCGCCATTGGCCGCTGGCATCGTACTCAATATCATTGTGTTCCATATCGTTGTCGTACGAACTGAATTGTCCAACATTCAAATGTACCGGATCATCGGGCTGTGCGGGCATTTCCGTACCATAGAAAATTAGATCCCATTGTGTGATTTGCGCTGTAAAATGAAAAAAAAGTATGATTGTAAGAAAATACAGACAAAATGGGTATTGTTGCATTTCAGCAAAAAAAATATACAAAAATTAAATTGTTTAATAAAAAATGTTAGAATAAAACTGAAAAAGAAGCGCACTAAATAAGAGCGTAAGTAAATTTTATTTTAAATAAAAGCGTAAGTTAATTTGGATGGCTTAATACTCTTTATACATATACATATTTTAGACTTTTAAATTTAAAGAGCTGCTTTATTATCTAATGTACCAGTATCATATTTGGTTTTCAGTTATAAATTCTCTTTTCAATCTATCCATAAAATCCGTAAAATAGAAGCCACACATGGAGTTTAGTAAATTAAAAACAAATTATAAATAAAGCATTGCCTACTGTTGGGCGCAACTATGCAAAGCTGAAGGTACTACCTAAAACTGTAAAGCTGCTCAAACTGTATACGCATATGTAGGTATTTTCAAAAATAAACACTTTAAATTAGTTCTTCTTCTTCTTCGTTAAAGGTAAATCCATTTGCATAATTCTTTTAAAACTTTCATCTTTTGTATCTTTTGTTTGAGTCCGGTTGCCCAACTGAAGTTATATACACAGATTTTAGTTAAGCAAATGAAATATTTTATGAAAATTAACTCGAAAGTATGCCGCAGTGGAGTGTGCTTGACTTAAGGATACCCTGTAGCCCCATCAAACCTTAAATATGCAGAGGGTAATGTTCCTATCAAGATTGGTGTAGCATATTTTATAAGAATTAGGTATAAAATATAACAAATTTGTCGTTTAAAAATTTATCTTAAAAAACCTCAGAAGGGGAGACAGAATTGTATGGAGACTACCTATTCTAGTGGTTCGATATGGATGTATATGGAATATTTCTTTAGAATTAAAGTAAGATACACTCAATTTTGAATTTTAACAAAGAACAAACACTTTTCATTCAAAAACTCAGAAAAGAGGTGCAGAACTTTATGAGTACTACTGGTACAATTTAGAGTGGAGCTGGCACGTTCATTAAATACAATATACTTGAAGAGGGAAGGGAATAGGGGACATAAAATATTCAAACTTGAAGGCTCTATCTTTTATAATCTGCAAGTTCACAATGTTCAAACGGACCGCCAGACACACAGGGATGTAAGCACATTCATGGAAAATACAAGTGATCTGAAGAATGAATAGGAGAATCTAAATATTTATATTCGAAGGATCTAACTTTGAAAGTCTTTAAGTTCAGTAAGACAGCTAGATAGACATGTCTATATCGAATCGCGAATCTTAATGGAGATCTAGAATATATATATTTTATGAAGTCTGCCTTCACTCCTTCTGCCCTTTATTCTTATGATGAGCAGGATATAGAAACTATAGGTTTTCTACCATCTCTTTCTACTTGCATCGAGTCATATTTATCCGGTGGGACACAAAAAGTACTATTGACAATTATTCATCTCAAACTATTTTAGTATCTTCTGGTGTACCTCAAAGGAGTCACCTTGGTCGAATATTGTTGAATATTTCATTAATTAAGTCGGTTCAAAAACAGTTTCTTCTCTTGGCTATTCGAAGTCTTAATTGGTATTCCAATGTAAATCTTCCGAGAGATGACTATGTTTGCAGACGTTCATATTAGTAAGGAAAGTTGTTGACCGCCATTCACTCAAATGTCTGTTCAGACAATTAACTCTTGGGTAGCCTGCCGTTTGGAAATGAGCAAATTGTGGGAAGGCGAAAAACACGGCCTTAATTAGGGCTTGGTGCACTGGGCTTGAGACCTGTCATCGTCAACAAAAAAAACTCCAATGAAAACTAAAAGGAATCCTCGGACTGGAACCTATGATAACGACCCCGCAAGCGAAATAAAGACAATCATTCTTAGTAGGGACGGTGCAAATAGTCATCTGGTTGATGTCTTCGAAAGATATAAGTGACAACACATCCAGCAAATACGACGGATAGGGCATGACTGTTCTAAAAGAGCATCATGTGACATTACCAAACAAATTGAGAAGCAAGGAATATCAGAAAGAGAACTGACATCGGAACCACCAGTTAATGATGACACTATTGTAGAGCCACTGGATTATAACTGGATTAGGAGTATGCACCGACTTATATGCAAAATATGGTACGATGAAGACATACCCAAATATTGGAATCTCAGTGTGGAATATGTCTTATTTCCATTCTATGGTGTATATCAATTGGGGTGAGATTTATATGCCTTTTCAGATCAAAGACGGAATGCCGGTTACCACAAAAAGTAGACGTGGCATAGCTGATTGGGACGTTTAAAAATTTATCAGTTTTTATAACGAATTTCAGAGCAAGAGGTTGGAAACTAATAGACTATTAGCTAAATTAACAGACGTATGTCCCTAGATTGACTCATGGAGCTAAAAAAGAATATATATATGCATCCTTTTAGCTGTTACTAACTGTTTGACAATATTAGAGCACACTACTGCATATGCTATGTGCGAAGAGTACAAAAATCGAATTGCATTAAAAATTCCAAGTGCTGTCGAAAAAAAATATGGAAAAAACATATGAAAAAAAATATACATATTAAAAATTCTACAAACGACGAATAATGTATATAAAATCATAAAATGCGCTTTCAACTCAATCAAAATCAATTTCCGCTACCATTCGTGCTCTTCCGGTTGCTGTTGCTGTTGTCGGCAGCTGTTTGTGCTTCATCTCCTACGCCGTATTCATCGCTAACATCCGCTGTCGTCAGTACGCCGGCTGCCGCCATGAGCAGCTGCTGTTTTTTAATAATTTTCTGATCGGGCATAAAACTGCTGCTGCTGCTGCTGCTGCCATTGTTTTGTGGCGGTGGCGATTTCTTGGAATTTTTAGAACCATTACCACTACCGCCGCCGCTGCCTGTGCTGCCAACACGTCCATTTGTGTTGCTGCTGTACGGTTTAAATGTATCCACTTCGAACAATTTGCCTTGTTTGATGCCAACAACTCCTACACGTTTGTCAGCGGCATCCTTTGGTGCCTTTGCTGCAGCACTCTCGTATGGCTCAAATTCCGGAAATATTGCCTGTATCTTCTCATAGCGTTCGAATAGTTTTGGTATGCGTTGATCGGAATTACTGTTCGCATCGCTGCTTGATGATGTGGGCAATTGTTGCATAAGTGATTCGTAGTTGCGTGCATTATTGCTGATGCTCTCCTTTACCTGTTTTGTTGCTTTAATGGGCAGTTTTGCGTAGCTTGTGGCAGTTGCATATGATTGTTGTTGTTGTTGTGTAGTTGATGAGCCTAATGTGGCGGTGGCAGCACTATTTGCTGCTTTTGCTGTTAACTTCTGATTTGAATTCATTTGTGCGCTGCTGCTGCTGTCTATTTCACCAATCACTACTTTACGATTTGGCTTTTCCTCGTAGTATTTCTCACCGGATTGTGCCTTTTGTGGTCTTTGGGTTTGTACGCCATTTTGTGCTTTATTTGAGTTCGATTTGCCACCATTTTGTTGTTGCTGCTGTGATATGCGATAATATTTATTCTTAGGTGTGCTTTGTGTAGTTGATTCCTTTTTGGCATCTTTTGAAGATTTGGCATTATTCTTATTCGATTTGTTGTTGTTGTTGTTGCCACCTTCACCATTTTTGCCCTTATTCGCTTTGTTACCCTTATTATTATTGTTGTTGTTATTATTATTTTTGCCATGTGAACCCAATATAATGCCATAGGTCGCTGAGATTTGTTGATAAGTCTGTTGTTTCGATTGTTGTTGCAGTTTTTTATTGGACATATTTCCACTGGCAGCTGATAACAGTTCCAACAGTGGATTACTGGTGCTGCCATTGGGCACATATATCGATTTATTGGGCGGCAGTTTACCATTATTGAGCAGCTTGCCCACTCCGGCACCTAAGTTTGTCAGTCCACCAAAATTATTCGGCGATATGCGTGGATATTGTGGCGAGTAGATTTGATGTAGATTGGTTGTGCTAGTCTGACTGGTAATGCTTGAGTTGGGTGTTGTTATTTCAGCAGAGCTACTGCGTGGTACAGAGATCGGATCGCTGGGATCAATAGGCTGTGTGGTGCCGTAGAAAATGAGCGACCATTCGCGTAGCAAAGCGTGACCTACTTGAAAAGAAGTAATGATGTGTTTTTGTGTGTTTGGCAGTGATTTGCGTTTGGAAGCGTGGTTAAGATTAGACATAATTAATTAATTTTTATATATCAGTAAAGCGGTACACCATTAATTAAGCGCAGCATGTAAATAAGTTTAAATTTATGTTCATTAATACACAATATTTGCAAAGGAAGACAAACTGATTTTACGCACCCATATAACGTCCTTCGTTGTGTATCTCCAGTTGCCAGTTGCCGTGCGGTGACTCACCCCAAGTATGGACGGACATGAAAGGCCATTGATTGAAACCGGAACGTGAGAGGTCATGCATGCTGCGGTGGAAATATTGCTTAGAAATGTTTTGCCAAAAAAAAAGTTTACAGCCGACTTACCGTGAGGTTAGCAGTGTTACTTTAGTGCCTGCGGGTGACTTCAGATATAACTGTATATCGCCACGTCGCTGTGATGTAAGCGTAATCTTAGCCTGTACATGTTCCAGATAGTTTACCGATAGACAATGCTTTACAGAAAGTTGTAGCGTGATGTGCGTGCGTGGCGGTATGACTCTGTGGTTTTAAAACAAAATTAATTAAATATTCCCGCAACTACTCCATAGCACTTCACTTACTTATCCACATGCGGTGCATTAATTTCACAACGTTGCTGTTCCGGCACTGTTCGCCAAGAGCGTGCTACACGCACCATCTCTGCTGCATCCATCAGTCCATAGCCAAACGAATGACTAACACGTCGTCCCACACCATTTTTTGACCACGTTTGATCCTTTAGATTTGCCGGTTTCGCTGTACGCACCACAATGTGCTGCAGATCGCGCCACGTCAGATTCTGATTTGATTCAAGCACCAGTGCAGCAATGCCCGCGGCCAACGGCGCCGATGCAGATGTACCCGTATGCGAGACGGTGCACGAATGATGCAGATCTGTGGTGACCACTTGCTTTTCATTCTGTCCGCCGCTGCTGTATGTCGTCGCTAGCGTTGAACTGCATTTCTCTGAATACCATGGCACATGACCCTCTTCGGTGGCACTCGATATCGATAGCGTCCATATGGAATTCGTATAACCATCACAATTGCAATTGTCTGACTCACGACCACCATTGCCGGAGGCCCAAATGAAAATGCTGCCCTTGCCATTGCGACCCTTTGTTGTGCCTTCGATGAAAGCGCGTGATGCTAGCTCGCCGGGACCGTCGACTGTTTTGCCATCGTCGTCGGGACCCCACGAGGCGCTATAGATATCAATATGTTGCGGATTGAGCGAGAGCGAACGCGCCTCCACAGCATCTGTGACATCACCGTCCAGCATACGTACACCGCCGACGCTGGCACCGTAAGCAATGCCGACTGCG
Organism: Leucophenga maculata; assembly: GCA_035044805.1. NCBI lineage: Eukaryota > Metazoa > Arthropoda > Insecta > Diptera > Drosophilidae > Leucophenga > Leucophenga maculata. Next base: position 384,416 of record JAWNNP010000465.1, read on the forward strand.
CAAATAGAATTGTTGGCAGTGGCCGCAACCTCACCGGCACAACGTGTGCCGTGGCGATTCGAATCGGTCATATCGTAATGCGGCATAGGATCATCATCGTGGCTGTTGACATCGTACGAAGCTTTTGGATCCTAAATGTGTAGTGTTGTGTGTTATGAAAGGAATTAGATTTTGACTTGTCACAGTACTTACATAGTTCTTTTCAATATCAGGATGATCGGATTCTAAGCCATCGTCCAGTATTGTCACAACAATACCCTTACCGGTGATGCCTTCTTTCCATGCTGGTATAACGTTCATATCTAAACCACCGCCGCGATTCTAAGATTTAGAAAAACTTCTATTAAGTACTTCTAAACAAGTTAAACATGCCACTTACCAAGTACCACATATGCGCCCATTTAGGATCATCAAAAGGAACTGCATCTACAAGTGAAATGGCACGTGAGGATGTGCGCGAAGGACGCATGCGTATAAAATCACGTTTTCTACGTGACTTCGCCGTCTGTTGCTTGGCCCAGAGCACGCGCTCATCATCGTCCAGACGCGTCTGATGATGCGTGGCCGGCGACAGCGAACGCTTGGAAACTTTGTGATGCGCAAAGTGATAATGATCATCAAAGATCTGAAATGGAAAAAAAAGAGAATCATTCACTGTTAGTGTGCCTTGACTTAGTTGCTAGAATAAACATTATTTGATTTAATTTTCTCGTTACAAATAGCTGAAAAATTTGAAACAAACAAAATTTTATAATGGCTGAAAAAATTGGTGCAGTACGTAAGATAAGTCAGAAGTTATTCACGCCCAAGGAACTAAAGTTTTTCGAAACATTCGGTCAACGTGTTTGGTCGAAGTTGCTCGAGACACCAGGCAAAATGTCGGATGCTGGCATGTTGCTAACAACGCAGACGCTTAAAGAACTTTATATGCCCAGCATGCGTTATACACGTCAAGAGCTGCAGAATATAACTAAGCAATGCGTGCAGAAATGGTACAACAAAGTGCTGTGCAAAATGCAGCAGGGTAAGTTCTTGAACATAGTAATAAGAAAAAACCATAATACTTTCCTAACAACTTTAACAGTGCGCTTTTCGCAAATGCCACAACAGCAGGAGCATGATGAACAGTGTGACGGCGGCAGCGGCGGCGGCGGCAATGGTGATGCAGATGCCCCAAAAACACCCCCACCAGCAGTAGAGTACAAATCGCATCATTGGTATCCGGATCCCGAATGGTTGAAGCAATATGAGGGCGCTGTCATGTATCCGACTGGCGATCAATGGAAGCAAAAGCCAAATTTTAAGGGCAAGGCTATACCAAAGCTGGGCACTTTTCGCACCAAATTCATCAATTTTGGTCCCTCACATCCGGCCGCACATGGCGTTTTGCGTTTAATACTTGAGTTGGATAGTGAAACTGTGCTCTCAGCAGATCCACATATTGGACTGCTGCATCGCGGCACTGAGAAGCTAATCGAACACAAGACCTATTTACAGGCAGTACCCTATTTCGATCGACTCGATTATGTCTCTTGCATGGCTAATGAATTGGCCTATGCCTTGGCCGTGGAAAAGCTTTTGAATATTGAAATACCTATACGCGCCAAATACTTGCGCACACTTTTCTCGGAACTGATGCGTTTGACTAATCACACTATGGCCATTTCATCGGCTATACTCGATTGCGGTGGCATAACACCACTCTTCTGGCTCTTCGAGGAACGTGAGAAAGTCTACGAATTCTGTGAACGTGCCTCCGGTGCGCGTCTGCACAGCGCATACATACGTCCGGGTGGTGTTGCCTATGATATACCGCTCGGTTTCTGTGATGATCTCTATGATTTCTGTAGTAAGTTCGCTGAACGTTTGGATGAAGTGGAAGATGTCGTGACGGACAATCGTATTTGGAAGCAGCGCACTGTTGGCATCGGCGTCATTTCGGCACATGATGCACTAAATTATGGCTGCTCTGGCGCTGTTTTGCGGGGCACTGGCATCAAGTGGGATCTACGCAAAAACCAGCCATACGATGCTTATGCAAAGATAAAATTTGATGTGCCTGTGGGCTCCAATGGTGATTGCTACGATCGTTATTTGGTGCGTATGCGTGAAATGCGAGAATCGTTGAATATTATAGTGCAATGCATGCAACAATTACCACCGGGCGAGATTAAGGTAAACGATCGTAAGGTGACACCACCGCAACGTCGTCATATGAAGCAGGGTATGGAGGATTTAATACATCACTTCAAGTATTTCTCGCAGGGCATTTATGTGCCGCCGGGTCAGACTTACACCGCTGTTGAATCGCCAAAGGGCGAATTTGGTGTTTATCTTGTCTCCGATGGCAGCACGCGTCCGTATCGCTGCAAGATACGTCCCGCTTCATATAATCATCTTGCATTAATGAATATGATATCAAAGAAGCATTTTCTTGCTGATATACCAGCTATAATTGGCTCTTTGGATATAGTATTTGGCGAGATTGATCGTTAGAAAATTCAAATTTACACAAAGTTATGTTGTACGCAATTGTAAATATGTCTGTATGTAACTTTGTTCAATTTCTGTAATAACAATAGACATTACAATTAATTAAACAGCATAATTTGTATTTATAAACCCTAAATGAATTTTCATTATCCGCTCTGCGCCACACATAAAAACCAATTAATTTTACGCGCATCAAATATTCAATTTCTGCTGCATTAAATATTGTACAGCAATTTTTTGCCTATTTAACCACAACGCGCTCCACACTAAATGTTGATAATAATATACCGAAAATTATTAATATTTAATTACGAAATTAATTGCATGCTGCAAATTAATGACACTAAATCATATTTCCGCCATGGCTGTTGCTCAACACTGGTTGACAGAAATTCATTCGTGCATTCTGCACCACATCACACCAAACGCTAAAATGCAATGCTGCAGCACATCCGTTTCCGTCGCGGCAACCGCCATTGCTATTTGGAGTCAAACGTGCTTAATTACAACACTAAAGTTTTAAGCACTCTTTGAACGTGCGTGAATTAAAACCGCAAACACAAAAACAATCCAGCAGTATAATAGCTTATGATTTCAATTAGTGTTTGTTTAATTAAAATTTGATATTGCATCTGTCAGAGATTTTATGGAAAAAAAAATATTTTTTTTTTTTGATTTAACTGTGCACTTGGCATTTGATGTTTGTTATTTAGTACTGCCCTGCGTGAACTGTATGGGAATTGTATGGCATATAATAAAAATTTAAAAAAGTTTAAATGCATCAATTAGTAAAAATATTTTTTATAAGCTGATCATCAGCGCTATTTTTATACAGCAACAAAAGATTTTAGGCTTAATTTAAAGACTTTAAATTGGATCTATTTTGTAAATCTCTTCGCAAAGGTTTGCTGAGACTGTTATGTAGTAGATTAAACCTATGAAATAAGACAATATTCAACGACGACGAGTATGGGTTTATTTTAAAGATACGATTCGGATTTCTAAATTTCCGACTTCTGACTTATAAAGTCACTTAAAACTGATCGATGTGACTAGAGTACATAAATACGTTCTGACCAAACGATGGTCATGTGGTGGTCATTCTCTATATTCGTCAAAATCGTCATGCGCTCGTACAATTTCAGAGAATGCAATAGATTGATATATTGTATCACTGGAGTATATTTATTATTAAAAATAAAATATAAAAATCTTGAACATATTTTGTTCAGATACCATTAATTAAGCGTACATGACCAAAGTCAGTATATATAAAACCAAGCTCATACCAATATAAAATAGTTTTATTTCATAACAAAATGGCGCTCAACGTGGGGCCCGAATCCACAAACCTGAGATTAAGAGTCTCATGCTCTACTGTCTGATATGCAAGATGCTCAAGACTAAAGATAAAGTCTCTTACTACCATCTTCGAGCTTGCGCATAGGTACTCGGAGCATCAAATGTTTCCCTACTCATCAGAACTATGCTGGAAGATATGTAGACTGTTTGCAAAGCTTTTATTTGTTATATGTTCCTGCGAAGTTTGCATTCATTGTGCTATTTCTGCAGTTTTTCTTATTGAGAATACTTTTGCGTGGAATATGCTATAGTAGTTGAGAGTTTTCGATGAGGGATCTGCGCCTTCAGTCTTTTGGTTCGCATGTGGTTGGTGTTTGCGTGACTTGGCTAGTTTGGGAGCGATGTAGTCTGTGCTTTTTCGGAACTTCTTAACAGCTTAGCTGTAGCCATAGATTTAAGGTGTCAACACATGGATAGATAGACTTGTTAGCAGACGTGCTTAATTGTGCAACGGTTAGACCTAGTTTCTAGTATTTTTGTGGACCTCAATGGACCAGCATAATTATTAAATTTCCTTTTCAAATATTTAATAAAAGTTACGTTTAGTTTGAGAAAACGGTCTAAAGCTTCTGTTATTCAAAAACAAATTGCATTGCTTAAACCGCTGCATTTCAATTAAATAAAAATTATGCAAACATTAAAGATTTTACAACTTTATGAACAATAAAAACTTTTTAATTAAAACAAACTCAATTTTGACAGTTAAATGCAGCTGGCATAATTCGTTTTGAATGACTTGTTAGCTGCCTCGGTGGCTGGCTGACTCACTGACTGGCTGGCTGACTGGTTTCCATAGTATATTTGCGTAAACTCATCACACTTTGAACTGTTGTAAAACCAACAACGAAACAATTTAACTGCGCTCGGAATAAAAAAAAAATACCAATACAAAGCAGCTCTTAAATTCATAAAAAAAAAAATTACGTTAGATATCGAGTGACAATGTTAAAAAAAAACGAACTAACTTTTAAAACAAACTCAATTAAAAAGTGCAGGCAAAAAAGCAAAATATATTCTATATATATTTTATCTCTTTCCTGTTGCATAAATTAATAAACTAAAGGCAGCCAGGCAACCAGGCAACCAGCCAACTAGTGACTCAACCGACAACACGTACACAAGTAGCAATTAAAACAGTAGTGGGTGATACAAAAGTCCTAGTTGGCATAGACAGGATACTACTACTATATACATACTCATATAAACACACACATGTATGCTGCAAATGGCTACCAATGCAAATGCTTGGAGAAAGACTTACTTCCGTTGCAAATCAACGAGCGAACACAAGCGGAAACGGAAGTGTACGCGCGCGCAGAGTGTAATATAAATAAATGGCGGCATGCTTTAGTGTGCACAGAACGTTGCACAATAATAATAGTAGTAGTAGTAATAGTGTTGTTTAACAACACTATTTGCCAAACGCTTAATAACATATGCACGATGTAGTATTTAAGCACAAAAAAAAAAAAAAACAAATTCTATGTCAATGTTGGTTTGAAAGTTTTTGACACTGCGGCTTTTAAATGATTTGCTCAATTTGTGTTTTTTTCTTTTCCAAATCGAATTTTTTTCTTTCCTTTTATTTTTTGTGTGTTTGGTTTCTGGGAAACAGTCGGAACATGTCGTTTGCCAACACTATGCGTAGTTGTATGTTGACTGACACATACCGCAATGGCACATGACTGCCTGCCTGCATGTAAATTTTGTTCGTTTCGTTCGTTTCATTTCGTGTAAAGGTCTCATGCAAATTTAGCTTGTTCCTGTATGCTGTGTCCTGCTGCCAAGGCGTTAGCATAGAGTATTTGGCAAAATATTATGTACTTATGTGTGTATACACACATGGCACACCAACATGCTGGCTGGTAATGCTTGGTCTTTGGCTTGCCTTAGATCAACGACAAGTGTCAGCAACATTGGCGCATTGTTGTATTACGAAACCAACTTCTTCTGGCTCCTGTACTAGTAGTAGCTCTGCTGCTGTTATTTGTTCATGCTACATGTCAGCTTGAATTTCACAAACATTTTTCTATGTGAATTTATGCTGTGTTAAAATATTGCAGCAGTAATTACATATGAATACTTGTTAAGAATCTGGCAAAGATTAAATTCAAATTGAAATTCTTTGAAAATTGAGATATAAAATTTTTTGTATAAAGAAAGTATATTACCAAGGGTTGGTCTAAAAACTGAAAAAGAAACACTGAAAGCAGGCGGGCATTCATTTTGTGCAAAAAAAAAAAAATATTTTATTAAAATACAAGAATTTCAGTTACATTTGTCGTACTACAATAGAATTCTTATAAATGTCTGTAACAGTTCCAATTTATACAATCTTATTGTCTATATACCTATCTACTAAAGCCCTGCATGAATATATACTGTTTGATAAGGTCAGCTGGACCGAAAACATTCGAAATATTCGATATGCACGAAAATAGATAAACTTAATGAAGCAAAAAATCTGCTGACAAATATTCCCAAAATTATGTTGGAAAAATGCTGTAGCAAACGTATAACATAAAATAAGACTATCAGGACTTCGGCACGGGATCCACCAAGTGCTGCCCCTGCTAATCTACATATCACACAAAGGTTTTTTGCTTGATCGTCTAACACTTTCAATAAGGAAGCACTGTGATGGTTGCGCAGCATGAACTTTTACCAAGAACAGTATACACTTTTCAGTGAGAACTTTTTCGTTTCAATATCCAATAATGAAGTAAAAAGGGCCTTTAGGGTAGCATTGAACAAGTAGCATTGCAGCATCAGTAAAGCAATTTAAACCAGCCCTAGAAAAACATGATCACTGTATTAGATTCGCATTACTAAGAATTTTATGTAAAAAAGCCATTTGGTAATCTTGGTAAACATTTTTTGCTGTTGGTGATTTTAACGATTTGACTACTTTCTCAATGAGAAAAAATATAAACTGGTCCAAAGATCTACAAAAAAATTCCAGACATGATGGATTTTGTTGTATGTTCTGGCATACACATTGGAAAAGTGCGAAGGTAATAATGATTCCAAAGCCGAATTAACCTAAAACTGTACGGCATTATACTGTACCATTATTTTGCTTGTAACATTTTCCTAGTTATTTAAAAAAATACTACTGACAAGAATGTTACCAGTGTTGGTCAAGCTTGCTAATATACCGGAACTGCAGGTAAGATTAAGTTGATGGCACAGAACACCTTACCAATGCCACCGAATAATAAATGGCAGATGGCATTTAGGCTCTGGAGAACAAGGAGTATTACACAGCTGAATTCCAAATAACAGGGGTTTGCATCTCGGTATTCTATAAAATATAAAAGTTACTCCCTGCACCGTATTTTATTGATTAAATTTGATTTAACAATTAGAGCAGAAACGCGTAACATCTTCAATTCTGCATATAAACGCAGGGGTTTTACCATGTATGCATTTTGGGTCCTGTGCTCTACATCCTCTACATAGCCGTTATGACCGTCACTCTCGAATTGTGTGTAGCTACTTATGCCGATGACGCAGCCATTATAGCTACCAGTAAATCTAGAAGAATGGCTGAGTGTTTGGAAGATAAAAGGCAATTCACAAAAATTGGTTTAAACCACATTTTGCCTGCTAAAATTCCTCAAAGCGAATCAATTATATATCTTGGCGCTCATTCTGATCGTACATTTACTTAGAAGCCTCATATAAAGCGAACGAAAAAAATGCTGTAGGTACTTGGAAGAAAATCTTAACAATGTCTAGAAAACAAGTAAACCCAGTACAGCAGCCCATTTGGACTTACGCAATTTAACTTTGGGGTGCGGCGATCAAGACAAACATTGAAAACCTTCAGCGCTAGCAGCATAAAACTCTCAAAAGTATCGTCAACGCTCCCTGGTTTACGATAAATGCTGCAATTTACAAAGATATATGTTTCATGCAAATGTTTATTGTCAGATAAACATTTTAAGATCAGCCTAACTAATTTATTAACATTTCATACCGACGAATTTTTTAATATCAATTTTCTTTTTGTTTAGAATATATTGTACACATTTTCCATTTTCTACTCTATTTAATATCGCACACAGTTTGCTAATTAAATGCTCTGCTCAAAGACCAAACAGCATAAAATAATTAACTGCTAATTAAGTCGCCAAGTCACATACTCAAACTAACTAACTTCTATATACTTCGCTGCTATATTCTATACTGAACCGCATTTTTCAATTTGCGCGCTTAACAATGCACTGTGCTTCTTCGTTGAATGCCACTCACCAGCGATACAGACGTCGTTTATCAACACTAAAACATTGCACAGTGTGTAGGTGGTAAGACTTTTTTTTAATCAATATTATACGCTGTACCTTAGTGCTAGTTGCTAATAAAAAAAAAAATTAACCATTTAATGGCAATTGAGCATGACAAGCGCACTTTTTAAGCTCAGTCAGAAACTTACAGCATTTGTGATGTGCAACATTTGTCACCTACAGTGTAAGTATGAGTGTGAGTGTCGTACGTAGCACACTAAACCAACTTGATTAATTAAATTGTTGACATTTTTAAAAGCAAAGCAAAGTGTAGTGAAAGTACAGTGGGTGCAAAACCAAAGCCTCGTACATCAAGTGCATGCAGCAGCCATGCTATGCCATCCATCCATCCGTCTGTCTGTTTGTCTGAGTCTTTGTGGTTTGCAACATTATTTACAACACACACACACATACACAATTTTTGTCTACTCTTCTACCCTACTACGGTTTTCTAGCAGCATTATGCGGGCTTTGGTCACTTTGTTTGTGACAAATGTACTAGAAAATTAGCTACAACTTTTCATTTAGTTGGTTTTATAATTTTTTTGCCTCTATACATTACACATTGGCGGTTTTTTGTTGCAAAAATAATGAGCCAAAGTGCTGCTGCTGTGCGATATGCTTTAGGGGATTAGCAGTTGACAATGGGCGCATATAGTAGTCAGTAGTCATTCTAGTAATTGAAATGTGCAAATGTAAGTAAATATGAGTGACTTATTTTTTATTTATACATTAAGTTGGCTAATGGTAAATTATTACAAGCAATTACTTTGAAAAATAAAAACTTTGTATTATGAAAATAATTTATTTTATTTTTTTTGAAATATTTAGTTTACACATGAGTGAGATTGTTGCCATGTAAACCAGTTAGCAGCACTTTATGGCTGGAAATGACTGCTTAATACTTTAATTTCATAAAAAAAAAAAAAAAATTCTTTTAGTTTTTCGTGAAGACAGAAATTATGTATGAAAACTGATTTAAAACCAGGTAAATTATTGATCCGTATCAAAAGTTACTAAGATATACAGATGTTCGTCTGTCTGGAGGTCGGGAATATCGAAAACTTAGACAAAATATATTATATAAAAATTTAGAACCTTTAAGTTTGGATATTTAGACTCCTATACTTCCTCTTCAGATATGTGGTATTTAACAAACGTAAAAAATCGTTCTCTAAGGCACAGCACTCATAAAAACTTGCCTTTTTGAGATTTTTAAAATGAAAAATAATTGTTTTTTGAACTATTTTAGCGAAAAACACCAAATTTGGTGTTTTTAACTTCAATTCTAATAAAATATTCACTCTAAGTCTATATCAGGACTCAGAAGGGGTAACCCCGATACAAATCTGTCCCTCTTTCTGTACTGTTTTGTAAGAAAAACTTGTTGTTGAAATTTAGTTTAGATTGAAGGAGACATTTGTTGTATCCTACAAATAGGGATACGGGGTATCTTAAATCAACCTGCAGCACACATTATTTTTTGGTTTTTAGAACAGAAACACAATATCTTTCCGTAAAGATGAATATGGAAAACTGTTAACAGATGTACATGAATCACTGAGAATATGTGGCGGAGTCATTTTTGTAACCAAGTATCACCGAAATGACACCGGAAACACCAATTAATGATGGCACTATTGTAGAACCACCGGACTATAAAGAGGTCGATTCGATTATTAAAAAGCAGAAAACCAATAATCGACAGACTCTGATGGGCTGTCAGCTAAGTTATTCAAGATCAGCGGCGAAGATTTGGTTAGGAGTAAGATGAACGCTTGTTCAATGGTTTGAGTCTCAGTGTTTTAAACCTGGCCCATTAATCATATATTCACAATACGAGAAGCCCTGCAGAAGACCCGTAAGTTTAACAAAGACACATATCACCGACTATAAAGCTGCTTTCAATACGCCGATGCGAACGAAGTTTTTCGACTCCCTGTCTGAACTAGGCATACCTGCAAAGATCATTCGTCGTTGCATGATTACGCTTTCACCCACGCAGAGGGTTGTCAGAATAGAAAACAAGCTCACCGAATCCAACAAGGCGTTTCCGGAGTGTCAAAAAAATAGTCTTGGTTTATGGGTCTAGTGATGAATGAGGACAAAAAGAAGTACTTGGTATCTTCACGTAAGCCGTCATCAGACAGTAACAATGGAGAATTTCAAGTTCAAATGTATTAAAAAACTTCGTCTACCTTGGATTGGAAATGGCTAACAACAACAACGTCAGCCTGAAGATCAAGCGAAGAATGACGCTTGCAACTGGGTTGAGCAGGCATATTAGAGGTGAAGTCCTTCCCTAAATTCAAGGTCTACAATAAGCTGATACCTCCGGTCCTACTGTATGACGCAGAAGCATGAACTGTAAATGTGTCAGATTAAACTGCGTTCAAAGTCTTCGAAAGATTCTTCATAGGATTTATGGTTCTATTAGAGTCGGCGATGAGCTTAAGATCCGTATGAACCACGAACGGTATGTGCTATTCGATGAGGTTCAGATAGTCTAGCGATCAAAATTCCAGCGGCTGCACTGGGCTGGTCACATCATTCGAATGGATAAAAGAGCACCATGAGCCCTCATATTCAATGGCTCCGAAACCTTATTGGTGGACGACGTAATAGAGGACGACCAGGAACGCATTGTACTGAACACCACAACTCCTGGTGTGCCTTCCGAAATGCAGGCATGACCGAACGAGGGTTGAAAGCCATCTAAGTAAATACAGTGATTTGCAAAAGTAAATACTATAAATCCACTCGTGCCAAGTCATTCGTTTGAAAATCGTGTGCACAGTGAATTAATTTCTAGAATGCTAAACACATATAGCGTCCAGAGGCGAATAGTTGTTGAGATCCATAATAACAACCTTCAAGAAGAGTATAACTCATGACCTATTATATGGCAGAGAGATGTAAATGTTTTCAGATTGGATTTCCAAAAAAATTTAAATATTTCGTAAACAGTTCTCTGCATATTATATGCTGTATCTGCTGGCGACTAATGATCTTCAATGCTAAGCTGTGACAAGCAACAAACACCTGAACCCAGAAGGCAGAGTTCTCTGAAGGTTAACATGTTTTACTACTGCCCACTTAGAACTAAGTTTCAGAGCAACGAGGTGTGAATTAAGAGTTCTACTTTTTGAGAGATGTTAATTGAGCACATTTGTTGCTATGCTATGGTCCAATTACGGGCGATATTATAGTTTTGCAGTGTCAAGGATTTTAAAAAAATCGTATGTATATAAACCGCTTCATCTATAGATATGTATCGTACATGCAATACAAATGTATTTAATTTTTTAAACTTTTACATGAAGATTTTTTTGTTCGCATTAAAGCAATATATTTTAGGGTTGTCAAACATGCGTATAATGTTCCATTGATAGCATGCTCGACAAGCTGGTGGGCAGTAGCAAGTAGAAAAAATGCATGCTTTAGTAAAAAAAGCCTTACGCCTTTTTAACACATTTTTTCATGGCTGCAATAACTTTTTTGCCATTCACATTGCAAGTATTGAAATTTTTAAACATTTATGCGTTTGCATTTTTCAACACGCACAAGTGTTGCCAACTATTTGTTTAATGTGTATTCGGGAGCTGCTCGTTTCATTATTTTATTTTACATATGCATAAATAAATGACAAAATAATTGCGTTTTTTTTACGAGTATTGTGCACAACGATAAAGTTGTCATTGTTTCGCATTTTTTATGCAACTTTCTGTCATTTTTAGCTTTGTTTAAACAAGCTTAAAAATGTGTTGAAAATATATATGCAGACGAGCTCAAAAGTCATATAGCTAAAAAGACAAAGTTATATTTTATGAAAACTATAAACAAAAACTTTTCAATTTATGATGCTCTACGTAGTAAATGTTTTGTATTTGTTTGCCAACTTTAAATAAAATATTAATATTTTAATAATTTTATTACACAATAACAACGAAAATATTTTGGGAAACGTTACAAAATAAAGTTTTATATATTGTTTTGTACCTTTATCAAAATATTATAATATTAAAGTAATTTTGCTGTCATTTGCTCATATTTCAACACGCTCCAATCTTCCGCCTACATAGATAAACAAACACAAACCGACGCGTAAAGTACGCCGTCACGTTAAAACGTCAAGGGATAGCAAGTTAAGCCTGGGACTGCACCCCTGAGAATTAAGCCGAGCTGAGTACAGCGTAAACATAAACCGATGCCATTATTTTCTCGACCAACTGAAAAAATAACAAGACTAAAAGCTGCTGAAGAAATATTTGGCATATTTTGAGGAGGAAAAATAAACGTTGTCCCTTTTCAATAAGATATTATATTTTTCTCTTTTTGCACTAGCGGCGTTTCACCTACACCAACTGACGCGCTAAAAGTAATACCCAAAAAGGGATTACTTTATAACATACTCTTATAAGCAATTCGGCAGACAGGGTGTGCAGCAGCCTCAAAAGGGCAATGTTGTCTGCACTTGGGGACAAAAAACACAGACAATATTGTCTACTCACCAGTGAGTAGGCAGTAAAGTTTGGATTATTTTGTCTATTATATATTTTTGGCAACGTAACGAAATTTTACTTCTTTTTGGCAAATTTTATTACTAATAGTATGGGCCAAAAGAAATTACATTTCTATAAGGGTTGTTCTTCCAGCTTTTAGTAAGATGTGTTACTAATGCATGTCAAACACTCACCATGCGCAAAGTGTTTGTACAGCTAAGTTTGGGTAAACTCATTTCGAGTTGTATTTATAAGGAAAATGAGAAGCATCTCTGCACATGTCATTGAAAAATTAAACTTTTTGTATTAAAAAAAAAAATGTCTTCTTTAAATGTTCACATTTTAAGCAACATTTTTTTATAGTGCTGTACAACACCTGCACTTTACTGCCAATCACATTGATCGTTCTCAGCATTCACTGCCGACTTTTGCCTTTAACAACTACCTAAACCGCAGTGTCATTAATTATATGCATTCGCTCATTAACATCTAGGCCAGAAGTATTTAATTTAAATACACACACACTGGCATATTTACGCGCTTAACAACCTCCAATGAGTAAATACGTTCGAAAAATGAAAGAATCGAATTGTGTAAATTCAATTCAGCAATGATTAATGACTTATTTGCGTTAAAAATAAAAATTAAATAAAGCGCACAGTTTAACAAATGTGACCAAAAAGCGGATTAAATTGTTGCCACCAGGGCGTGAAACGTTGACATTTGTTGGTTCATATTAATATGCTTTTAAAGTTTAAGTATTAAATTGATTTTGTGGATATATTAGTGTTGGAAAGTATTATTGAAAGTTTTTTTGGAATTTAAGTTTTTAAACCAGTTTCAATAAAAATAAAAACAAGTAAGAAAAGTACAGTCGGGCGTAACCGACTGTAAGAGGCCCTGTACCAGTGCAGGTCGCCTAACAAACACATTAAATGTTTCCCGAGCTTATGACCAAGCACATGACCACTTCTCACTGCACGAATAAGTGCCTTATAAAACATTTTTTTATGTATAAAAAGAAAAGGGGGTGGTTCAAATTCAATTGCTTATAAAATCGTCATTTATTATCCGATATTGATAAAATTTTGGCTTAATGGAACATTATCTCTATACTAGCATACACCATTTTTTTGGTACCGAATTTTTTTTATGGGGAAGGGGGGAGGGGCAAAATTTTAAAATAAACTTGTGAAATTCCGGAGCAGTCCTAGTCGAATGCAAAAAACATGAAGTCTCTATCTATAACCGTTTCCGAGATCCTTTCGTTCATACAGACGGATGGACAGACGGACAGCCGGGCGTACGGACAGACGGACATGGCTATATCGACTCCTCTATCACTCCTGACCAACTAACTTTGGGGGTCTCCGACCATTATTTCTACCTGTTACATACATTTGCACAAAACCAATAGACTCTTGTAAAGTCTTACATTGCATAGACGAACTTATCTGCTTACGAATAATTAATAAGATAACGCTATACTAGGTCTATCGGGAAATGAACAAGCAGATAATTTGAAAAAAAAAAGGGAACAGCCTCTTCCTTTAATGGTGCATAATCATTTTACACACTCCGATCAGCTACACAGAGCGAGAAAGCACCTACTACCTAAGAATAATTTATAATTCTTACACATTCTTTATGGAATGTAAAGATTGCATTATTAGTGTTTGTGATGTACTATATGATTTGGTTGTATAGTCATCGACAACGAAAATTGTTTTTGAATTTTTCATTTAATAACAATTCCTACTCGTTATTGGAAACTTGCGTAAAATTAACAAGCCGAAGTAATGTTAAAGAAAAGAATTGAGTCCGCCACTATCCCTGCTCGGGCGCCACAAAAAAATTTAAAGCGCTATTGCAAATAAAATTGTATATGAAAGTAATGACTCAATATAATGTTAACAAAAATAATTTATACCGCTGCTATTTAAATTCACAAATGCAGCTACGTCCGTGCTCGGGTGCCGCACAGAAATTTAAAGCTACTGCTATTGTTCAATTCAATTAATGCTGTATAGCTTTTTTTTTTCTATTTATAGTAAGTATGTCACAGTTAATTTAATCAGCTTCGTTCTTCAGCTGGTGTTACTCCAATCATGTTCTGTGCAATATGAATTATTACAAACGGTTAGGTATTACTAAGAGAAAGTAATTTCAAATTGAGCAAAGATGTCAATAAATTTGAGGCCATTCATCAGCACATTTTCCAAACTGCATCCCTGCTTGCATCGCAATTGTAACGAACTGTATTATGTAAAATTAATTGAAATATGTATAGCTGCACATGCTCGTAAATTGTGTGTCAAACCGTACAAAAGACTGGACGTAAGTGTGTAGGTGTCAATGATAACAAAAGTAACAGCAGCTGCAGTCGAGTGTTATACAAAAACCGAGCAGTTGCAGCAGTTACCAACACTGCATGTTATGTACAAATGTTGGAAACGACGACGTGGTTGCATGCTGACAAAGCCGACAATGACAAAAGAAAGACAAAATAAAAAGTCCATCATTTTAAATAATTATATCCAACTTTAAACACGCTGTTGTCATTTGTATGACGAAAGATAAACCAGTATGTAGTATAAATATATAATTTTAATTTGCGAATGCGTGCAATGCATTGGTTTCACTTAATTTATGCACTGCGGCATTAATATTTATTGTTTAAATTTAATGCTTTATGAATAATATTCGCACGCACTGAATTATTTGATTATTGCTTCACCCATGAATGATGCCCATTTAAATGTAATAAATTGTGAAAAATTAATAAATTTAAAAATTAAATCATTTGCATATGTTATTGAATTGAATTGTAATTGAAAGTGTAAATGATGAAATAATGATGTAAAAGTTGATGTGCATAAGAAAGAATTCTTCAATATGTTCCTTTAAGGTTGCAAACAGAAAATTTGATATCTTCATACAAACAAAAGTTAAAGCAGAAAAAAACTTCACTTGGTTTTATTATACAGCAGCCGTATGTAGCCGAAGTTGTTTATATGCTTCCTTAACAGTGGAGAATTTTCATGACTGAACATCAATTTACAAGCTCACGCGTGCTCTACACCAATAGCCAAATTGCTAATGGAAAATTTACGCCTGTTCGAACTGATTTGCCACAGTTTTTTTTTTCTTATTTTCTTTTTTTTTTTTTTGCATTTGGGGTGAAGATTTAAGGAAGTTGTAATCAACATGCCAGCACCAATCACAGAAAAAAAAAAAACATGGCGTATGCTGCTGACAGGAAAAGAAACTGAAATCACCGTCGACAGTCGAAAACGGAAAACGATGCCGCGTAACAAGTGTTGAGTCAAACTGGCGTACAGGTTGCCAATCAACCAATCAAAGCCATATTAGAGATGCTTCAATACGAATGAAGCACCGACAAATGCAGACATCAAATGAAGAGCGGAAAATAAACCACTTGAAGTAACAGCTGTGCATGACGAGCTGGGGTCAGTAGTTGTATTTGTATGGTTTGCATAATTTAATCTTTAAACTAGCGCGCAGCACCACAATGTTAACATTCTTAATGACCTACTTTAATTTAAGTAAACACCACCGCGCCAACACCGTTGCCAACAACGTGTTAAAAGTCAAAAGCATACTTGACAACAAGGAGGTCGACGTTGCAAAGCACCACTTTTCAACACTTTTTTTTGTTTTTTTTCCTCGTATTTTGCTTAAACGTAGCAGCTTTAAAAATCACAACAAAAATTCTACATGTAGGCTGTGTAGACAGTAGTTGCCGATTTCAACGACTCTCGGGAATTAAATTTTGAAAAAGAAAAATTTTATAAAAGTCTACAATTCGGTTTGGGCACCAATGAGGGGGAAAAAAAAATACAAACGAATATGAAATACTCACACACACAGCAGAAATACAAATATTTTTGCATGCCCAACATATTTGCAATAACTGCCTGCCGGCAACTACGCCGCTACACTTATACTCCATATCAACCAACACTGGATGGGCATTTTGTGGTGGCTCAATGTTTATTGAACTGTATTGAATGCAGACGTAGCTCAACCGACAGCTTTTATCTAGCGTAAGCCGAAGCGATAAGACAACAATGCCAGACAGACAGGCAGGCATTCGAGTCGTTTCGAGACAATGCATTTGTGGTATTATTTTTTACTCTTTTGATTCAAGGTTAAATTTTGAAAATGTTTTGAAAACATTTAAGCAAGCATTCATTCAATCGTTGGTGTTTACCCTGTAGTTTGGTGGGAGTTTGTACAAAATAAATAGTATAGTTGGCATGCAGGAAGCTCATCTTATAAAAAATAAAATTCAGTGTTGGTTAGTGACTACGAGTTCACATACATAACACAGTTTTATAATATTCCGTTGAAGTCAAACACCTGGGGATCAGCTTAGCTAAACGATTTAAAAGATATCCACACCTACAATTAGTGCCAATTTAAGACACAAGAGCCCTTTGAAGTCAGACGCGCTGTATCTCTTCAGAAACAATCTTTTTGATCTACATGTACCAAAATGGTTCACCTACACGTTGCACATTTTCACAAAAACTTCACCGGCAATTAACGGGGTTCGAGACTAAATCTGGGTCAGCATAGTATCTTCCTGACATCAAAAGCTGCAGCATAACAGATTGAGTAACCATGGAACTTTGCTTTGCAGCGAAGTCGCACTGGGAACACGGTACTCCAGGTTTTGGATCATTTACTACTAAGCTCCTTTATTCAAACGACTACAACTGCGGGTATCTTCGGATCCAATACCAGCATGTCTTTGGGTACCTGCAATTTTCCCCAGCAATGAGTCTGCAAGTCATCATTGCCATATTAACTCTTTTTATTGTATGTTATAAATGGATCATCCATGTGGTATGATTGTCAAAAATTACTCCAATGTGTTTGAAATCCTTGGAGAATTCTGTCAACATGCCATTCACCCATATTGGCCTGAGTAATTTTATCTTTTATTTCCTAGAAAAAGGAATGATTATTGTTTTAGCTGGATGGTTGTCTTTCAATGTGAGATCCATTCAGTGCGCGGGCAGAAGTCCATGTGAGGTCAGGGATATTAGCTCCGACAAAATTTGTTGACATTGCTAAGGATGTACTCCAACTATATCTTTGCGAGTTTTAAAGAAAAAACGCAGGAACATCATTGTAAACCAAGACAAGTGCGTCAGTGTGACGTATTTACGACTACGTACCTCCAGGAGAAGCTTCTGGGTCAGGTTGTGCAAGACTCAAAAAAACTGTAAAAACTCAGCGAAAGGATATGCAAACTGGGTTGTATCTTGAACAGCAAAAACAAGCTATCTTTGTGGAGCAAAGTGAATGTGTACAAGGCCATAACTGCACCTGCCTGGCGGTAAGGGATGCAAATCTATGGTATTGCTGCTACGTCGCATCTTGCAAAGATCAGAGTTCGCTAAGCAAAGGTCCTCCGGAACTTCTCGGGTGCCTCTTGGTATATGCGAAACGCGAGTCTTGAAAAAGACTTAAATGTTCAAGCAGGCTTAGGTACTTAGAGCGTACAAAATATCACCCAAATAAACTAGCCAGGCGCCTACTTAAGAGGCACAGCAAAGCAAAAGCCATTATGAGAAGACGTCTCCGGAGAAGACATAAGAGACAGCAAAGCAGGAGTCATTATGAGGAGACGTCTCCGGAGAACACATAAGAGACAGCAAAGCAGGAGTCATTTTGGGGAGACGTCTCCGGAGAACACATAAGAGACAGCAAAGCAGGAGTCATTATGAGGAGATGTCTCCGGAGCACACATGAGAGACAGCAAAGCAGGACTCAATATGACGAGACGTCTCCGGAGAACACATAAGAGATAGCAAAGCAGAGTCATTAAGACTAGACGTCTGTCTCCGGAGAACAAATAAGAGACAATTTTGTACGGATTCATATTAACTTTTTAAAATAAAGCGTGTAAAGAAATATATTTTTGTGAGGATTTATAACAAAAGGCTGGAACATTTTTTAGTGTTGACCAGTGTAATCTATGGATAATTGTATGTATATATAAGAATTTAAAATTCAAGCTTGGTATGGGAGATAATTTAAATTATTTTCATAATATACTTCAGATTGGATATAATAAAAAAGTTGAGATTTATGGGACACTAATTAAAAATCAAATTAAAAACGCTAAGTGAAAAAGAGTGTTCTTCAGTTTCTGTGACACACTTTGAATAATTTTTGAAGCTACTCGAAACTTCTCTGCATATTTAAATACCATAACATATATATTATATTTTCTCCTCAACCATAAGTGTAGAGTATTAAAACTAATGCCATAATTCGACCAAATTGCAACAGTTTCCAAAATTCGCAAACAATAATAAGCCACAAACTTAATTTGTACAAAAGTTAAGTTGCAGTTGAAATGTTCAAATTGCCATTAAAACCAACCACGAAAAGTTAAATTTCTACAAAATGAATTTATTTGCAGTGTTGTGAAGTGATATTGTGAGGTGCGTGTTGCAAAATAAAGTTTTCTTAATTTAGAAGCAAACTTGCAAATATTCCTAAGAAAATAACTTTGTATGTATTATATGTAGCGCTTGCTTTCATCATTCACCATTCGCGTTCAACTCACGCTACGCGTGCAACTTATTCAACAATATGGCAACCACATACAACAGTGTTGCAGTGTGCTGCAAATGAGTCAATTAAAGTGCAAATGCGAAACGAATTTCGACACCAATGTTGCCGCTGGTAATAAAAATTGACAAACGTCGAAGAAGAAGGATATGCAGTAGGATATGAGAAATAATTGGATTGAAGTCGCATTAATCAGCGAAAACACGTGAGGGGGGTTGCAGCAGCGCAGTGCAACACGAGGGATGAGATTTAAGAAACGCATCGAATTGCAGGCAAATAAAGCAATTTACTATAAATATGAAACAATAAGAGAAAAAAGAAAAATGCGAAGGTAGGTTGATAAGAATTTTTATTTAGGAAATGGTGCTTGATATATTGGAATATATTTGAAAATTGGTTCTTGAAATATTCAAGAGGTGTACATATCGTTAATTTTCTCTAAGCTGTTTTGTGGGAAAAAGAGTGGGGTTATTAAAAGAATGGATACTTTGAAAAGGAATTAACATGTTCACGCTGAAATATCATCTCCAAATAGCTGCTATTTTTGAGTATCTTTCAAAATCTTCTTCGGGAAACTTGTATTTGTGCTAAACTAATTAAATAATTAAATTAACAGTTAACACTTTTTAAACTACTCTCGTTTCTCGTTATACACAGTAGTGGCATGAGCAGCTAGCTTAAAGGTAAACGTGACGCTTGGGATAAATAAAAACTATAGAAATAAGATGAACGACGACGACGGTGGGCCACAGCAGTTGCAAAATTTAATACGTGTATATAGTTGCACAGGCTGAAGGGTGTTCTCAAATATAGCGTAGCAGGACATTGTATGTCCTGCTGCTGTGTACACCCTCAGCACAAACATTTTCTTGTTGTTGTTGGTTTTATTCTTATGATTATTGTTATTGTTTCCGACAGACTTCGACAATTTCATTTGCTCCTGTTGTTAGTTTGAACGGTTATTATTGTTCCTGTTGCCGTTCATTGTACAGCGCCTGTTTGTCGCTGTCAATTTAAGTCACGGTCGATACGTAGACCCGTGCATTGAGCGAGTACAAAGGCAGTAGTAAGTAAATAAGGGTGCGAGTGAGTCAGTGTCGCGAGTAGGTGTCAAATGCATTTTATATCAAACAATTTCCCTAACGTTGCACGGAAACAACCTTAAGTTGATATGCAATTTCAATATATACGGGTTTGCATAAATATTTGGCACACTTCTCTTACGCCAACAGCACGCTTATCCATTCCGAGTGTGTGTGTGTGTATGTGTGTGTACTTACAAGATTTGTTGCACCGTACACGTGATGGATGGCAAACTATTTTTCGGCAAAGAATTGCTGCACATTGAATACATTTCCGCTTCAACTCACTGCAAGCTGTATGCATTTCCGCCTGTCAGCAGCACGTGCACACAATTACACGCCTTAAAGCAAGTTTTGTGCTGAAGAGGGTGTTGAAAATGTACCATAAGATGCATTTCATATACATACTGCATTCGCACACAGTTGTCATGATTTCGGTTGCCTAGCAGCAGCAGGAATGACATCGTCACCGCTTAGTTTGCAAGGAATTTGATGCAATGATTTGGCGGTTTCATCTATCTGTGCAAGTTTGAATGATTGCAATGCAACGTTTCATGTACTAAAGCTTTTTTTGTCTGTAAATCCCTAACCGAAATTCAGTTCAATTATATATGCTCGCATTTGGCTGACGTTGACATTCGATAGTGCATTTTATATAAAATATTTTCGATGATTTTGCTAAATTGATTTATAAATGCATTTTAAAATCAGTCAAAGCGAAGAATCAAGCAGTGTGATGAGTGGTGCAGAAATAGTGTCATGAAAAAAAAAGTTTTAAAAAAATTTAAATTCGGTTGAGTCGTGGCTCTAATATCATTTACATGAAATTTGAAACCAAAAAACAAAAATAATTATTTTTATGATATAAAGTGGTTTATGGAGATAGGAGCTGAATCCACTTAAAAATATAAGTTTTACTCACAAAAATGCATATGGAAGCTGTGTATTGGTGTGGAAGCAAGCCCCAAAAAATAGACGTGACATATTACAAAGCGTAGGAGGTTCTGATCTGGCGAATTATACGTTAAGTGTGGATTTTGGGTTGACGGCCTGTCTGGACTGTATTTGTTTGATGAAGATCTCAAACCAATTCAACAATTGAAGCAAAATGTGCAAAAGCACTAGCAGTGATTGCCATTAAATTGATGTCTTATTTCGTTAATTATGTAAGACTCTCCATTTGAAACAAATTCCCTACAGTTAGTTCCATTGTCAAATTGTGAAGTCGCAGCCTTAGAATCTCTTTAGTATGTACAAAGTGTTTTCTTTGGAGCTTCATAACTTTGAGTGGGCAACACTGCTCTATTTGACAACCGATTTAACAGCTGCTTTTTGTTTAGTTTCGTTTGGCATTTCATTATGGATAGACTTATACCAGAGAAATGCTTGTAAATTGTCGAAATTTTTTTATTCAAAATAATGTATCTATTCGTCAAACTTATCATTCTTTTTATGGTAACCATAATCATCCATCAGAGCGGCTAATTCGAATAAGTACCGGGAAAATGCTTCTGAAAATTAAGCCACTTGGAGTTCTATGACATGGTGAAAATTTCTTAGCGATTTGGTAATTCATTTGAAGCCAAATGACTAACAATTTCTTTGGCATACCTGATTATTTCTATTTTTTTTGGGATGAGTTTAATAGGTAAAAATAATATTTCTTAAATCTTTCACATTACTTTGCCGTGTATAATACGTATCTCGACTACACTCTCACCTGTTATTTATGTGTTTAAGTAACTTACGAATTATAAAGTAATACAAGAATTTATGGATTTACCTGGAAAAAAAGAAAAAGAAAGAAGAATTAATATCTGTATAGCGCGAGTATTCAAGATTATATCGAATAAAAATGCATATAAATAGTTTTGATATAAACTACTACAAACGATTCTTATCAAATCTGTTGTAAAATATTAAATTGTTTTTTCATAATATATACATATATAAAATATTTATTGGTATTTCCTTTGCAATTAAAAATAATTTAAATTTTTCCACAATTTTTTTTCCAACTTTATTTAAAAACTTATATTCGAACTTTAAGTGGTGCACACTTGGCCACCATTTGATAAACTTCAACAATGCATGGAAATGCTTCATATATATTGTAGTTTGCTCCAACATTCGCTTCATATACTCCAGTCGTTTGCTTACTTCATATTCCATACAAACTCCATTTATTCATATTTTTGTTTGCGTACAGCACAAACTGTACGCCATCGAGTATGCCATGCATTTTATATGCCGAGTCGAGTATGTTGACAAGTGCAACGATTATTGCTTTTATTACATCTACGTACATATATAAGCTTATATTTTATATTTATACATTTTGCGCCACTGCAAGTTGTGTGCAGCAAAGCAACGCAACACAAATTGAAGTTCCACAGCAAAGCGAAATATATTCACATATATTTTCATTCTTTGCCGATATGATTTAAATCTCTTTGATACGAATGCGCACATATTAATTTTGATTGGTTTTTCAAGCATAAAATTGTGCAGAGAAAATATTGTTCGGACAGAGTATAAAAGAGCATTCATAAATTTTGTATCTAAGAGTTTGCTTTGTCAATGCATTGGTTTGTCACTTGAACTGCCACACACTGCAACACATTGCACTTCAATCAGTCATTAGATAGTTCTTCTCCATTCATAGAAAACTTTCTCAATCAACATCTTTGCATCTCTGCTATTCGACAAATATTTTTGCATTTCAATTACAAGCAGCAGCAGTTGTACTGCTACGAGTATGTAATTTCCAAAAGCTGCGTACGTGTTGCAGCAAAATACTATTGAATCAGCCAGCTAGCTGTCTCACCATCATTGATTGCTGCTGTTGATGATGATGACCCCATTTGCCTGAGCAATGATGCCACTTGGACGTCATTGTTATCGCTTACGTTCCAGCAGTGGTTGAGTTGTTACGCCATGTGCGTTTATCTGCATTTATTCCTGTACTTTGTACATATTCAACCGCACGGAGTGTGTATGTAAATCAGTGTAATGCATTTCAATTGTGAGCACTTTTAACTGAATGTATCTGGTACATTTCTTACTTTCATTGAGTCGTATTGTTTCTCATTGAATTTGAATAGGTCATGCTTCAAGTCGAACTACAATGATTTCTGTGTCTTTCTCGGAATTATTTTTTTTAAGCTATCGGTTTATACATTTCGTGTCTTACGGGTCAGTATGAAGTATTTTGCACAAAGGTTTATACTTCCATTCATTTAAAGTACAGCTCACGCAACATTTGAAGATCATTTAAAGCGAAGCAAATACGTCCATTGAATGCTGAAACAATAGGTTGTGAATAATGATTTTGCAAATCAAAGTTTCTTCAGGAATGAGTCCTATTTTTTTTAATCGATGGGTTCGCTTTGGGCGCTCTGATGGATTAATTGAAGATAACCCTTTGCTCTCACAATAAGTCACTGTGTAAATTAAATCACAAAAAAATGTTTTTCATACAAAACTTAGGAGGAGGAAACCAATTTGTATAAAGCTACAACGTCTAGTGGACCGATATATACCAATATGGAATATGTTATTAGAATTGAAGTATTTAGTTAAAATAACAAAGAAAACATTAATTTTTTCATTCAAAAACTTCAAAAGAAGTGGACGGCTTTGTGGGTACTACCCCTTATAGAGGGGCTTGCACGTTTATTAAATATTACTTATGAGTGCGAGAGACTATATATCCAAAACTTGTTGCACATTTTATAGTCTTTAAGTTCTTGATGTGCATATGGACAGCCAAACAGTCGGATATGCTTATATCGTTTCGACTTTTTGTATGGAGTCTAACACATTTATTGGTCTAATTTGGGCCTACATGGACTATTTTATTACAATTGTCATCAAATAACAAAAAAAAAAAAAAAAAAACGACAAATTTGTATGTGGAATACCTCTACTAATAGTCCTAGAAGGAATATTTTATAAGGATGGATCTAAGATAGAACAATTTTGGCGTATCTCGCAAAGATCACAATTTTCAAACAAGAACAAGAAGGAGGGATAGAAGTTTATGGTAAGTGTGAAACCTCTTGTTGTAGCACGCACATCGAACACAAATAACCTGAAGAAGGACTTGCAGCGTCTTAATGACAAAACTTAAAGGGCCTATATCATATGGCCTCAAAGTTATCCTTGTTACTGATTAGATGCATGCATATAGGCAAAAGGAGGCAACACAGACCCTATAAAGTATATATATTCTTGATCAGCATTAAAAGTCGAGTCGATATAGACATGTCCGGCTGTCTTTTTGGCTGACCGATTGAAAATCGTGATCTTAAAGGCTGTATTACATATAGACTTTAAATTTAAATACGTCGATTCTTCTATTAATTTTTCAGATTATTTCAATGAACACACTAATCTCCCTTCCTAAGGAGGAGCCGTTATCATAGCAATTGTCATGGTCCTTATTGATGATAGTCAGCGGCTACAGCGACATTTTCGAAGAAGAATGCTCTTGTGAGTATTTGCGTAAAAAATTATGCTCAGAATGTGAGTCATTGGTCCTGAAAAGGTTTCACGGAAGTTTCTTTTATTTTTATTTCCTACGGTTTCGTTCGGCGACAGCTAATAAACCGTGAGCAACCATGATAATGAACAGAAATAATGACGACTTCGGATAGCGACTATACAACGCGATCTACTCTGCAATGGATTCAAGTACGGCTTATGATTCATCTATTCATCTGCAAAGTTCACAGTTGCACTTGAATCAAGACACCGCCCAATCAGAACCCCTCAAAAAAAAGTCACCTACAAAAGATGCATATTCGCACCCACCATTCGGATAACAAAGCTGAACAGCTGCAGAGCAAACCACGAATTGAAGCAACCACTTCAGAACCAACGTAGCCAGTTTTTTAACAAAATTCTTGAAAATACGGATACTAGCAAGAATGAAACATTTTCACACTAGAAGACAACCAGAGGTGATAAAAGATAGCCAATACATCAATCTTCCTTAAGTGACTAAGCCGGTAAATGGGGGCGCACAGATGCTGAGCAGGCAAAAGTCTTCGATTAGCAACTTTCATAGCGTTTTAAGCCACATAACCTAACGGCTACAGTAGACAAAAGCGCCATGGAGATATTAGCAGATTCACCACTGGTCATTCACTGATGGACAAGCACACTAAAGATTTCACTTTGGTGGAGGCCACTTCGGTCACGAAAGTTCTCTCTTTAGTATTATTCTTCAACGAAATAATCAAGGTGCAAAACTTTCCGACTTCTTAGAAGTTTATTATCATCAAAAAAATCACAAAGCTGGAAAGTGATCCAGAGTCAATCCGGCCGATCTGTCTCCTACCCTCATTATCGACTGATCGTTGCTCGGCTCGCGGATGTTGTAAACTACAAGGGGTTATTTCCGGATCACCAATTTGGATGTCATGTAGGAGACGACACAACAGAGCAGCTCTATAAAGCAATAAGCAACATTCTTGAAGCATAAGAGGAAATGGCATACTGGGTTACTGTTTTAAATCAAACGTGTACTACCTGCTCCATACATTGCCCTACTGAGCTCCTACATTAACGTAAGGAAATTTTTCTCTTTACCACAAAAAAAAAAAAAAAGAAGTGGAAGCCTTAAAAAGAAAAAAACACCAGCCCACGAAGAATGCACTTCTTTTTTTAGTTTTGATCTTTAACGCAATAATGAGGGTGTAACACTTCCCGATCTTGGAAGTTTGCTATAACCACGATGATTCACAAACCAAATAAGCTGGAAAATAATTCATTCCGGTCGATCAGTCTCCTACATTCATTATCGAAGTTTTGGGACATCGTAAAATCCAAGGGGTTATCTCTAGTTCAGACACTTGGATTTCTTGCAGGACTACTACAGGATATTACAGAGCAGTTGTACAGTGTGGTAAACAGCATCTTTGAAGAATATGACGAAGAGGAACACTGCAATGCTGTAGCAATCCTTCGAGCGAATGTGGCATACTGGGTTGCTTTCTAAAATTTAACGTATACTATGCTTCATACATTACCCTATTGACGGAAGGCAACTTTGCTCTCTCCCAAAAAAAAAAAAAAAGATTTAGAAGTATTTTTGAATCCAAAGCTTTGCACTGCTCCATTACATTAAACTTCTTGCACTGCAAAGCTTCGAACGCGAGCTAACAACATGAAGAGCTATTGTCAAATGAATAGTGTTACCCGATGAATAAATTTTCAATGGCTCACCCTATATAATAAATTTAACAATATGTTCTGCTGCATGCAAAGAAATATGTAGGTGTTCATTAAGAGTACAAATTGTCAAACAAAATTCGACACCATTATTCTCATTTGCAGTAAAAGTTGTTAGTAGCAATGCAATGCGATCTATAGATACAATATCTAATTTGTACGAGTGTCTGTTTTCCAATTTCGAATTACAGTAATATGATTTGTTATATTCAATTGCATTTGTCACACAGAAAGATAGAAGCTGTGTCACAAAATACCTAGATACATTCATCCTTTACATAAATTGAATTTTGTGTATTTGACTTTAATTGATTTTAGCTATTTGTAAATGAAATTAAAAGCATATATTCGAGTGTATACTAGATAGATTTTGAATTTTAATTTGTGTTATAAAAATCTATAACGAAGAAATGAAAAATTTTCCTTTTGTTTGACATAATTAAAGTGCCATTCTCTACGATATAGTATATAGTAGAAGTGCATTTTTATTGGATATACGCAGCAGCAATATGTCGTACATAAATAAAAAAATCAAAATTTCAAAAATATTCTACGAAAAACAATCTCACACAGCTTAATCTGTTTAGCATACTTTCCAAATTCAATGCAAAAATTGAATTGTATCTGAGATAAAAATCATAATACGAAAAGTTGAAATTATGCAAATATTTCAATTTGAAAGTCATTCGAATGTTGTTTTTGCAATTGGAGCGCACATATGTGTGTGCCCGCATAAAGTTTAGCAGAGAAAAGATACAAAAAAAAAAAAAAATCTAAAATAAAACAAAACACATGCAGAAAATAAGAAGAAGTAGAAGTATTCTATAATATATATATATGTGTAGTATCTGCATGGATATTGTTTTGTTTAATGCGTAAATGTTAGAATGGAAATACATAAAATGCAAAAATATCTGCAACTTGCTAATGAGAAACAGACTGAAACATCTGAGCTACATAAGTACCATGTGGACTTGTGCTGAGTTGGCGCCACTTGCTTTGTGCATAAATGGGTTGAAAAAAAAAAAAAAGAAACAAATTAAAACATTAAAATCAATGGAAAATGTCTAAGTGCAGTCGTCTCTTCTGTGCAGTATTAATTGGCGCTTTGATTGTCTATAGGAAGTGTCAGTTGTAGTTTAACGCAGCCAAAGGCTTTGAATATTACTTTAAAAGTGACATGTGTAGAAAAATGTAGACATTGTAGACTGCTCTAAAGCTCTTTTGGTTCCAGATTAGTTGAGCTGAGTAGGATTATCGGTTGATTTATTAATAGTCACAGACCACTAGTCTACAGTTAGTTCGTATTGAGTTAAAATTTGGCTCGCCTCGCAACTTATACAGCAATTAAATATTATAGCCAGGCTATTTCTTGATGAAGTGTAAAAGGCAAAGAGAAGAAAGGAAAAAAAACAGGGGCGAAATTCCACTGACAAAAAAAATACTGTCTTCTCTCTTGTAGCGAGGCTTTTAGATGGCGCAAAGAGAACACATTAAAAAGGACACATTAAAAAAGTAATAAAATAAAGCAGAAATGCCATTGACGCTCAAAATACTGTACACTCTTTTCCCTAGCGAGAACTGATATAGGGTCCGCGTCGATCAGACTTCCCACTTATCGATAGCATATACCTAGGTGGCAGCGATGGCGAAAATGGAGTTTCGATGAAGACGAAACGGTGTTGTTTTATTAGTCTATGGTACCATGAAGAGGATTTTTGAGGGCACAATGATGTCGTAAAGATGTTCACAAAGTGTTACCTTTTTCGTTAATTAAGTTTTGGACGTGTAACGGAGTTTGAAGTTCTGTAATAGATTGTATTATTGATCAATTTGAAACATAACGATGTTTCATGAAGAATGAAGTGCGTATTAAGAATAGCAAGCTTATATTACTTCACCAGGCCTATACTGTGCGGTGCTTTTTCGTTGGCTTTTGGTACTGATGGCATATTCAGTACCACGGGAAGTCAAGAAGCCCTATGAACTTCGGATAGTATTGACTTGTTAGTTGAGGTGCCTAGGAGCTGAAACGTGCCGGATAAATAATGTTCTGTCTTATAGCGAGGCTATTTGACGGTACAAAAAGGAAAAGAGAAAATTATTTTGTCCTCTCTTTTATAGCGAGACTAGTTGGTGATAAAAAGAAAAGAAGAAAAATAGTAAAAGATAGCCGAGAAAATACGGTTCTCTCTCTTATAGCGAGGCTATTTAATGGCGAATAAAAATGCAATGGCAAGGCAGGAAAAAAGAAGCATGTATCAAAAAAAAAAAAAATACATAATTACCGCTGAAAAAAAAGAGTTCTCTCTTATAGCGAGGCTATTTGGTCGCGTAAAGTAAAACAGAATGAAGAAACAGAAAAGAAAAAAACAAAAAGAAAGGAAACACGTTAGCAAATAGTGAAAAAGAATTATCCCTCTTTCTTTTTCTCAGTATGTTTTGAATGCAAATGTCTTACAAACAAAGAAAAACGGTGGGCAGGGTCACCATGTCTTGGTGTCCATTGTTGCTGTTAATACAAATATTAATGTCTCACTGTGGGTGTCAAGCGCCGCAGTAATACAGTAAAAAAAAATGGAGACCAATTTTCTCGCAAAATATGCTCAACCAAATTTTTCTGCGCGGTCTGCTCACTCAAAAGACCGAAAAAATTGTAACGGGACGCTCACGGTCTCAACAGCAACCGTCTTTTTCGTTTCGTTGGTGTACTCGCTCTCGGGTTTTGGGTTGAGCGAAACGCACGATCGGTCTTTTGTTGACCGCTCAAAACGAACAGACTCGTTCGTCGCTCAGCTACTGACCCAAACGAGCGAAGTGTCGGCGAAAAAGGTCTTTTTTGTTGTTATTGCGTTTCCCTTATGTTGTTGCCTTAGATATTTCATCACTGGCAAAGCATGGTAGAGGAAGGGAGAAAGGGATAAGCATAATCTAATGCATATTTGCTGTTTACTTATTCACACACGCAATACACATACATGCGCAAAAGACCGTTTGCCGATTTTTTACAAAGCAAAAGGTCTTGTGCGGACCCATGAGCAGAGACAGCAAACCAGACCGCTCGTTGGTCGAGCGAAGAGCCAACCGAGCAAAAACTATTTTTAAGTGTTTTTTTAAGACCGTTTCGAATAGTGTCTGTGAGCGACAGGTTTTTAGCGAATTTTTGCCATAAAAAACCAATTTAAAAATAAATTAAATATTTTAAATTCTCAATTGGCAACATTGAAGTGGCAGCTACTTGAAATTTATTGTCTCTCCACACATGTCACAGTGAATGAAACAAATTGTTAAATTTACTTGAAGTAATAAAAAAAATTAAAACGCCGGAAAAATCAATTTAAAAATGCGCAAAAATCGTTAAATTCAAAAGCAAAAAAAGAGAAAATAAAAGCAATTCGTATAAGAACATATGAAAAAACTTTGAATTTATGCACGGTAAAATAAACACAGACAAGAGAATGAAAGCGACTTAATGTCTGGAAACGTGAGCAAATATACACAGTACTCGAAGAAGAAGCAGACGGACAGACAGACATATTATTATACTTATATTCAGACAGATATCAGTGCGACTGAAAAAAAGAAGCACTAAAATAACGTGAATTTGGAGGAATATAGCTACGCAGACACAACACATAAAGTGGCATATATACCCAATTTAAAGACAGTCAAAGAAGCTTCCTAACAATAAGCGGCAGCACAAAGACACATTTGCACGGTATATGAGCACACATCTCTAGAGATACAAGGACATAAATTTGTAAATGCTGAGAGGAAACATTTTTATTACAATTTCATTAAGAATGTCGGGGCGTGCGCGTCTGTTATAGGCATAAATGTGTAATGAGTGTAGCAAGCTTTACTTTACTTTGTTTTTGTTTGTGCTCAAGGGCATAAAGTACGAGGTTTGTGGGAGAAATGTGGAAAATGTAGTTAATGCATAACATTGTGATATAGAAAACTGTATAAGACTGTATACAGACACAAAGCTAAACATAATAAAACGTAGAAATGTAGTAACTTCTATATAAGCGACTAAAATTATTTGTAATGTAGCGAAGCTAGTGTGAAATATTTTCTAAAATATTTACAAACAAATCTCGTTAAAAACGAAACCGTTTCACTTTCATTGCTGTTTGTCCTTGTGCAGCCAACAAGAAATTTTACCCAACCAACTTAAAATCTTGTAGAGAAATCATACAAAAAAAATTATATCGCTTGTTGGAAAATTAATAAAAGTAAAACAACACACACATGCAAAAAAGAAATCGTATAAAATTACAAAAAAACAAGACAATCTGAGCGAAAGTAATAAAAATTATTATAGAAGTACAGAGCCCACTTTATGTAGTAACTACTGGAAAATTTGTATGTAAGTGAAATTATGAGCGGTTCGAGGAGAAACATAAAAACACCAAGCAGCAATATGCATAAATCACTTAAAAATAAAAAAAATAAAAATGGATGCTAAAAAACTTTTACACACGCTTGAAAAATTTCGTTGCAAAAAGTGGTTACAATTTAAGTTGCTGCTGAGTAGTTTGTTGCATGCTTAAAAATAAACTGTTGCAGCATTTTAGGCGTACGACAAAGACAAAGTCTAGCATAGCAACTTACAAAATGGCGGTAACTGCAGAAATGCAACAACAAAGTCGTTGATGTTGGTTTTAGTGTTTTTAAGCGTAGACAACTTTGTTGCTGTTTGCAGTTGTTGGCAGCTGCCGCCATTTTCTTTTTACAAATTTTCAACTTCTTTGTTGCTGCATGGCACACATAAACAAACAAACAAACAAACAAACAAACAGAATGTACTCTGACTTAAATCAACAAAATGTTACAAGCTGAAAATCGCGTAAGGTAAGCTAAAACTCTTCGCTGTGACTTATGTACGCGAATGCGTGGAAATACTTTGCACTTGACGCGTTTAAATTTTAGCATATGTTCCTTCTAGGTAGCTTACGGTTTTAAGACTTCAATGTCAACATTTTACAGTGTTGTGAAGAATTAAGATTAGGGCGTATGGATAGCAACGAAACTTTTGCACACTTTATTTGGTAGTACGTATTGAAATGCAGTAGTAGCTCCTAAAGGCATGCAACAGTTTTTTTTTGTTTTTAATTGAATAGAATTATGTTGGCGGGGATAAGTCCGATGCTGCATTCAGTCCCTTAACTGATATTAAAGACTGCTCTTAAAAGCACAATTTAATTCATTTGTGTCATCTTGACTAAATAGAATTCAATGAAGCAATTAAGAAAACTTTTATTTGTAACATTTTAATTTGTGTTGTAACAAAAGTTGAAGAAATAAAATACAAACTTATAAGCAGCAGTGATTGGATAAGAATGATTTCTAAACACCTTATAAGAAAATCTACAAATATAACAACAAAACCTAAGCAGAGATCTTCAACGATGCATCTCCAAAAAATTTTTACTATTCAAATCTACCGTTTCTACACAATGAAAAAAAAAAAAAAAGAGATACCCTGTAACCACATTGAATCCAAAATTTGTTTTGGGGATATATTCCTAGCTTTATCCGTGTGATATTTCATTAGGATGCGACCAACAACATAATATTTTGTTTAATGCAAACTACATCATAACAAAATGTTTTTCATACAAAAACCCAAAAATTCGGGACAGATTTGTATGGAGGCTATCCCTTCTAATGCTAATTACACACGTGACAACCGTTGCAGCAAAACAGCCATGTTTAAGAAAAGTTCTGCTGCCCATTACTTTTCGTGTTGCTACAACCTTTGCCAGCAATATAATATAATAAAAAAACGTTGATATTCTTGGCTGCAGCACGTTGCTTTGACGGTTGCCTCGTGTTCATCTAGCATAACGGTGCGATATGAGCTTACATAGAATATTTTATTAGAATTTAAGCAAGATACACGATATTTGTGGTTTTTTGCTATAAAAAAAAAAACAGAAACAAACAAGAAAACAAAAATTTGTTCATATAAAAAAATCAGTAGAGAGGAATAGTTATTTAAAGAAGTAATTATTTAGACCCGGCATATTATAAAATTCATTCAATTCCAGTGTTGGGGGGTCAGTCTCTTTTTATTGTATAAGCGTGGGCTGAGTGAAGTCCCTTTTCAAGTGTTAAATACAATATCTACGGAGAAGCTATAAGCTAAAAGTTGCACAGGAGATCAAGCGCTACAGCGACTCTACTATAGAAGTTCTCTGACCTAATCAAGCTTGGTCATTCTGTAGTAGAGTCGAATCTACTTGTCATAACTTTTCATATGCTTTATGTTTTAGTGAGATCCAGAAATAGCACTTTCCCTGCTTTTTTTTGAAGGTTTGACTCTACCTGTATCTGGGTTACGTCCTCTCTCGTGTCACGTCAGGCTTATGGTCTTCTTTCTATAGATATCACAAGTAACATTTGGTAGTGCTTGAGCGCAATGCCCGAGCCATTGGGTTTAAACCTATACATATTGCGTAATATGGTGCCGCACCACTTGTGAAATGGTTTGTGGTTTATGTCTACTGCAACCACTGACAAGAACATCGCTAATGGTTGCAATTGTCTGCTAAAAGAAGCCGTTCCTTGTTGCTGATGTTTGTGATGCAGTTCTAATCCACATTTTTATTTTATAACACGGTAACACTATGAAGCCTTAATTATACCCTGAAAACGCCATGTATCGGGGAGGCTCCATGAAAATACGTCTTGAATACCGTTCGGCAAGGTTTGTTCCATGTTTGGGTGAAAAGTGCTCAAACTTATTAAATATTTAAGAGTTAGACGGATAATAAAAAAAAAAAATGATGTGTGGACGCCAAGCACGTTAGAATTTAAACTTCTTTAGGCAATGATATGCTCGACAATGAATATTATTAAGTTAATAAAAATTTTATAAAAAATAACTCATTCACTCAATTGTACTACGACTTGATCATACAATTATTTTTAAACACTATTCTCCTCATATATAAGATGGAATGCAACACAAAATAGCGTCATTCGTTGGGCTTACTCACCGAAAGTGCGAATATTGGAGAGAGCGAGTATAAAATATTAACATTACGATTCGCGCAGTTGTCAACGATTCAAAAGTGAGTAAGTCATGCGATATATGACATAGCCTTA
This sequence comes from Leucophenga maculata, assembly GCA_035044805.1. Classification (NCBI taxonomy): domain Eukaryota; kingdom Metazoa; phylum Arthropoda; class Insecta; order Diptera; family Drosophilidae; genus Leucophenga; species Leucophenga maculata. The sequence goes on from JAWNNP010000465.1 coordinate 418,109, forward strand.
GACTACTAAAGGCTTATAAAGCAGGATATATCACTTACAGTTCTGGCGACTAGTCCACAGAAGCACATGCTGCTGGCAGAGGCATGTCAACAAAGAAAGCGAACAGTTGAACGTTACACATTTTTGTGTTGCGAATTTTGTGCTGCGTATTGGGCTTGCAACCATGCCTAAAGAGGTTTCACTACAAAAAAAAGAGTACTAGCAGAGGCCTTCGATAATGTTTATAAGCTGCATGCTTTTAAAGATTCGATTCCACAGAGCAGTTCTAAAAGTATGCATCGTTTTGCTTCATTATACAAAGCAATGTACTATAACAAAGCTCGGCACCGGTCTATCTTTTGTGTATAGGAAAAGTTTCGGCTGTTCATATATACATACATGCCGAGCACTGTTTTATAGCCTTATATAAAGTAACCTTAAAAAGTATGCATTTTTCTACAAGCAAATTAGTGTCGGTTTTTGTTACATACAGAAATAATATATAGAAATTTCACTTCAGAAGAAAGATCGTGGAGCACAGAAAAAGTGTAACATTTTACGAAAACACGACACGTCTAAAATTTTTACATTGCAGCAACGCACAGATTGGTTAATAATCAGGGACTTTCTATTTGCTGACGCTTATTCAAGAGCTGAGCTTCTTAACTTGATTCGGAGTGCTAGTTAGTCAGGTTCATGCCTGGTTCACAGCACTATTGTACCTCCGTTCTACCTTCTCAAATTCTGCAAGTGAAGCAAGATGGTTGAGATTTTATAACAGTCTACCTTTACAATATAAAGGATAAAATAACATTAATTGATTTTTATCTCTTTTTTTGTATTCAATTATTTGTGTTCCGTTTGCTGATAATAATTTTTATTAGATTACATTCAGTGCAGGTATTATCAGATAAATTAACTAACAATGAGTGCGACTTTTATAGTCTCTAAATTCCCATTCATGGTGGGAATCGCGACAACATAATCCAAAAGGCAGGGAGCTGTATAAATTTGTGTCAGAAATATACTATCGATCGGCAGGTCTATTCATTGGCCGTATAAGCCATCTAGTCTTCATGATTTTCTTGATTTTGTAGTATACAAATGGATTTCTGACAATACTTTAAGATTTTTGAAAATTATGATTTTATATCCAAGCGTGTGGTGTTTATTGTTGAGATTAATATCATAGCTCACACATAAAAAAAATAATTTTCTGTTCTGTCTTCTCGAAAAAAAGAATAATTCGTAGTCCTTTTGATAAAAGTGCACGCAAAAGAATTAAAAAACAACTAAAAAGCTCATTATTGACAAAAAGAATGAAGCTAAATCAACCTATTTAATGGACGTTGACGCAAGAAAAAATTATGAAGCGATGCATATTTGAAGCGTCCTTGGCAACGTCAACTTCCAGTATAAGACATAAAGGAAGTTTGGTGGTGAAGCTATACATAACAAGCAGAAACCTTCGCTTTGCATCTGAGGAATACGTTTCAACCTTTTAGTTTTATTCCTCTGCTATTTAACGATTCTTCGATTAGTCTGGCCAATTGCATCTTACAATTCATTATATCATCAGGTTGTAGAGGAAATAAAAGCTCTAAAAACTATCAAATCGTTTAGTTATGAATTAGACGGAAAAGTATCAAAATTTCTGGCACTAAAAAGGTCTTTCCTTTGATGCTAATATGTAACTGCATATTGAGAGTCAACCATTTTCCATCTCACTGGAACTGCGCGCAGAATAAAATGATGTTGAAGTCTGACTAACAACAAAATGCAGCTACTCTATACAGGCCGATCATCCTTGCAGTATTTTCCAAAATATTTGAGAGAATATTTCTGAGAAGATTGCTGCCAGTACTAGACAAACATGGCCACATATTTGAGCATATATTTAGGTTCAGAAGAAAGCATAGTACCCCAGAGTAATGCCATCGTGTAGTGCAAACTATAGCGGATGCATTTGCATTCTGATGATACAGCAATACTAGCTTCCGATGCTTCTGTTAACTTAGGCTTTTAACTGCTTCAAGAACAATGAGATGTGGTAAAAAATTGGTTAAATAATTGAAATATTTGTGTTCACTTTAAAAAGAGGAGACTGCCCGAATGTTTAAATGTACGAAACAAGAATTCCAACAGAAACAAAGGAGAACTATCTTGGTCAGAATTAAATCAAGGAAAATGTACTGGCTACTTGTTCATAAGGACAGCCACACAGACAGACAGACAAATGAATATACGAACATGTCTATATCAACTTGAATTTTAATGCTAATCAAGAATATATATATATTATTTACACTATCTACCTCGCCTCCTCTTGCTGCCTGTTACATACATTTGCACAACTTTAATATAGCCTTTTACCCCATGGCTGCAGCGTATAAAAAATAGTTTGCTATTTCCATTTCTGCAGACATTTTACTTGTATAATACATATATACTATGTCTTGCTTATATTTCTTCAGCACTTTTAACAATCGTGCGATTCACACTATACAGCGCCATAGTCTCGTGTCTATAGCACGTCTCAGCTGTTAAACAAGCAGCATGTCAAGCTACTCATTTCAATGCAGATTTCTGTTCTGCTGCCTCTTCTTCTTTTATTGCACTTATAGCAGTTGTTATTGCTGTTGTACGAGTTGTTGACACAATCATGATTTGATTTCACAAATTTTATTATTGTATAAGCATTATTTTTACTTTTAACACAGACTTCAGACTACAGAATACAGAACATCGGGAGCTACAAATTCGATTTGCATTGCATTCAGTCCGTCTGTCAGTCAGTACGTCTGTCTGTCACTCTTTGAATGTAATATAAACGACGCACAAGTGGCTTAACTTGGCTTCTGGCTGCTCTTGCTGCCAATTTAGAATTTTTGAGCAAAATAAGAAAAAAAAAAAAATAAAAAATATATTTGTAATAAATAGCAATTTTTTGTTGTTGTAGTTTTGCAAAAATATTGTGAAATCAATTTGTCTACAGAAGCGTAAAAACTAACAAAAGTTGGAATATTTAATGCTCTACAAAATAAAAGTAGTTGCACACTTTAGTGTTCTGCCAATGTTGCAAAATTTTGTATAAAATAATTTTGACTTTTGCTTACTTTGTTCTACAAACTTGTTTTTATGTGACAAATAGCCATAAGCTCTGTTAAACTTCAAAATTCAAAAGTATTCTAGTAAGACTTCTTTGTTTTAAAATTCTATAAATTCTTATATATTCATTTCAATTTATATTTGAAATAAATTTTTAAATTTAAGCAAAGAAATTTAAATATGAATTTAAAATTTGCAGCAACTGGTTGAAGTTTTTATTATTGATATTTCGTTATATAATTTGTTTATAAACTTCATTTATGAAGCCGAAATAAATTAAAAATGGAGATATAAACTATGTTGCGCAGTCTTTAATGTTCTTTTATTTCCTTAATAAACATAGAACTCAATTTTCTTACTGACGACCCAACCACAAGTACACCCACATGCAATGCACAATTTAGTAGACTTTCAAGTAAACCTTGTACCATATTTAAGCTAATTCTGCGTAAAGCAAACCACTTGCCTAAGCTTTACGCGTTGAGTCTAGTACAAAAGCGGTAAATGCAAAAATACTGCTGCATACTTTGTGGCGGCGCAAGCGTATGGAAAAATAAATTCATATGAAATGCCTAAATACGCTTACAATTTATGGCAATTTGCATAGCGACCAGAACAATGCAACGCTGTGGTTTAAAGTAAAGCATGCAGCGGCGACGGCGGCGGCAGCAACATTTCAAATACACTACACACACACACACACACACCTACACAGGCGCACCTAATGCTGCGTATATCTATTGTACTTGCGTCCTTAAAATGCGGTTCGTTCTTGCAGATTTTGTTTTCAGCGCGCGTTCGTTTGCTATGTTGTTTTTTGTTGGGCATTGTTTCGACTTGGCAAGGATATCGGTCTGCACACACACACACACACATACGCATAAATGCATTTGCACTATCAATAGCAAAGTTATAACACAAGGTTGCATGTCCTGTTTAAAGCGTCAGTTATCCTTTCTTTAGCTTTCACACTCCTTATATATAGATATAGTGGTGGTCAACTGAATATGTTCAACATTATATATTTAATATTTATATTTATTTTTAAGCACACATTTAATTAATGTTTCTTATTTTACGTTTCAGTTTTATTTCGCACAGTTTTAATGCTTTTGAAAAAAAATAATTTGTAAATAATAAATGCTTTGGTTCCTATACAAATGAGCTGCAGTGTACACTTGAGGCATTCATTTGAAAATGTGTATCCTTTTGCTTTCGCTTTGCTGCCCATTGTAGTAAAAAAGGCTAAGTAATGCCTGCAATTTGCTTAGAACCGCACTTTAACAAGAATATATATGCATGTACATAAGTTACTACTCGTAGGACTCTTTCCTCCTGTTTGCTATATACATATACATATGTGCGGTTTTTAGTTTGCCTGCCTGCCTGTCTGCATTGCCTTGGTTTGAAAATATTTCTTGTATTTTTACTATTTTCAACATAATTCGGCAGCAAATTGTTGAGTTTATGTCTAGCAGGATACTCTATTCATACACACGCTTTACTCCTGTCTATCTGCCTGTCTGTTCTGTTTCCATTGTCAGTTGCCTGAATTTATGTTTCTATTCCCGAGCTTTGTATCTTTGGGTCGAAGTGTAGCACAGCTGTGCTGACCACCGCTCCTTGGCTGGTCTGATCTAACCAATTGTTATGGCGCGCAGGATAATTGCTGCTTTTCTCTATGGTATACTACATGTGTGGCTTGTCATGTCAGAGTACTTAAATATATGCTTTATAAGTGTTTGCCATTTGTAGTTTTTGGCGCATTGAAAAAATGTTAGTCTTGTCTATGTTTGTACTTTTGAGAAAATGCTTTGATGGAATAAGCTCTTAATTCACGCAAAAAAAAAAAAACGTTCAACTTAAACAGAATCAGTTTTCCGAGTGAAGTAATTTTTTCTAAGAAAAATATGTAGAAACTGAGACAAAATGATGTTAAGCTGTACATGAACTTTTAGTAAACCAAAACGAGTGGGCATTGTTCAATTCACTAACATGAAGCCTAAATAATTCATTGAAATGTTTTTGTTATTCTCTCGATGACATCGATCAGTTATCGACGTTTCTCTTTCGATCATATTGTGGACCGATATCCGATATGTTGATCAGAGACTAAAGAACAATCAAGACAGTGGATTTCTACCGATGAACGTGCACAAAAAAAGAATTAAGGCAAGTCTGTCGACGAACAAGATCATGATCACAGTTCTTTGGAATGCATTATTCAGAATATTATTCAGATCTTCTGTATAGATTCTATATTAATATAAAGCAGAAACGATCGCATTTAGCTGTTCTATCAAAACAATGCATGACTGAACATGTGTGTAGAAAGATGCAACGTCTTAGTATTACTCTTTTCTGAAAATACTTTTAATGATGAAGCATCTCTCCCAGCGAAGCAAATGTAAAACAAATTAAAAAAATGTAACTGAGTTCCCTTATTCCATTTTGGGAGAATTATTAAAATTTTCTGACTTGCAATTAAGCATTTGTCAATAGCTCCTCTAATTATTTTTTTTATTCATTATAAAATACCAATAAAAAAAATGTTCAATCCCTTCTGCTACTTTCGAAAAAAAATTGGCAAATTAATAACACATTTTATCAACACATCACCACAACTCAACTCAATTACAAGCCACACTCACTGCTAATAAACTCAAACTTGACCCAAAAAAAAGGGAAAAAATAGAATAAACAAAGCTAACCAACTGTCAGATTTGTTTGCAATCCCAAAGGACTTGAGGCAGGTAATTTGTGCTAACAACTGTCATTCGCTTCACTTTGAGGTTTTAGGTTAAACGCCGCGCACACAGATTTATATTTGCTTTTACTAAGCACGCGCGCGAATGCCAATTCCAAAAGCTATATTAAACAGTATTTATTTTATATTACTACTAGCTACTGCTACCAGCTACTACAAAACAAAAGAAACGACGACGCAACCTTAGGGAATTTGGTGTGCAAGGACACGTACATACATACATGGCGTGAATTTTGTTGCTGTAGCTTGATTATAGCTAAAAGATAACGCAGAGTTAAAGTAGCTACTAGTTAGCCCTTTCCACGTTTCTTTTCAAAATTAGCAAGACTTGGAAGAAATTGCAAAATTTATTAGACCCCTGGGCATGCGTTATACATGTATAACCGCGCTGTCCTTGTAGTAAAAAAATGTATTAATGAAATTGTCAGTTGAAACCAACCGCGCGTTCTACATACACTATGCTGCGAATATGTTTCCTGTACATATCCTGTGGCTATATGCTCGTTATAAACTGTTAAGCTTATGCGTTGTGTGTAGCTGGGAATTGGGTTTGCTGCACTGCATTGCTATGCTACTACTATACTTCCTGTACTTCTATGATGTCCTTTGTGTCTACAGTTTTATTTGTATTAATTGGCAGCTGGTTTACGCTGCCGTTTTACAGCTTTCGGTAAGCTTATAGTAAGTGAGTTTACTTTATGACTGTTCTGTTCTATTCTGTTCTGAGGGTTGTCTTGTGGCAGTTGTGGTTTATGATTTAATAGTAAAATAATAGAAGAAATAGCACATAAAGCGCTTAGCATTAAAGTTGATGAAGCAAAGGATTAAGCTTTTAAATACAGAAAATAGTTTGTTATTATAGCAGAATTTTTTTTATTTTTTTTATTAGTCATAAAGCAATTTTATTTTTTGTTGACCGGAAGCGGAAGTCAGTTTAGCTGAAATCAAGGCATAACAAGTAAGAAAATCACAGTCGGGCGTAACCGACTGTAAGAGGCCCTGTACCAGTGCAGGTCGCCTAACAAACACATTAAATGTTCCCCTAGCTTATGACCAAACACATGACCACTTTTCTCTGCACGACTAAGTGCCTATTAAAACATTTTTTTATGTATGAAACGAAAAGGGGGGTCGCTCAAATTCAATTGCTTATAAAATCGTCATTTATTAACCGATTTTGATGAACTTTTCGGATTTTTGCTAAGAAGGACGATATCTCTATACTGGCATACTTACTTTTTTTTGTGCCGAAGAAATTTTTACCCTTGGTGGTGATTTTATGGGGAAGGGGGGGGAGGGGCAAGTTTTTAAAATAAACTTGTAAAATTCCGGAGCAGTCCTAGTCGAATGCAAAAAACACGAAGTCTCTATCTATTACCGTTTCCGAGATCCTTTCGTTCATACGGACGGCCAGACGGACGGACGGACAGACGGACAGACGGACATGTCTATATCGACTCCGCTATCGCTCCTGACCATAATGGGGGTAACTTTGGGGGGTCTCCGATTATTATTTCTACCTGTTACATACATTTGCACAAAACCAATAGGCTCTTGTACCTTCGGTACAGGGCCTAAAAATAAGCACTTGCTTATAATTGATGAATCTATTTTTATGCTCACATTTGGTGCTCTATATATAGCATCTGATAAGTACTCGCTTGTTAGCTCTTAGTTGCTATATATTTATTTTGCTTGCTGTGTATAGCTTTTCTTTGTGTATCCTTTGCCTTTTCCTTATGACTTGGCTAGTAGTTAATCGTAAACATTTTATGTCTATGCGAAATCTAATTAAATGCTCGTCGGCATACTTAATAAAATGACTGAGCATATAAAAGTTTTCATAAGCAACTTATGTGTGGGATTAGATAGGATGCTTGAGAACTTAAGTGGATCCGCTCAATTGTGCTGCTGTTATTAAATAGTAAGCAAAATATACGCTCGATATTGAATATCTTTTATCTGTACAGTAAAGCTTTAAGTATGTTGAATGTCTTTAGTTGAAAGCACATATGTAAATATTATGTTTAGGCTATATTTTGTTCATATAAGTTTCATGAAGTTTTGAGGTTTTGGAAGGCCATGTGCATAGTGTACAGATACTATAATAAACTAGCTATTTGGCTTGAAGCATGAAAAGCTGGTGTAAATGTGCGCGTCTGCATAGTTGAATCGATGGCTTCTGAAGCTAACTATTGCACTTTCACAGAGCGAAACATAGTGACCATCTAGCGCTAATTATTAACATCCGCTCTCCAGGCACTCAACTATTTTGATATTCCAGAGGAAGCTCGACGAGTTGATCGATTATAATATAGAGATGAAGACATCTCAGGACTCTCTATTATCTTAATAGAGAGACGATGTACTTGATTCGGCCCAAGAGATAGCAGCTTAAGATATTCATTCAGAGTCATCTGCCAGAATTAATGATTTGCGGCAACACACCAGTCGGCTACGAAGCATTTTGTGAGAAAACTCGAGGCATTTACACAATCGACTCACGATACTCAATGTGGAGGGCTACTACGTTCTTTAAACGTCAGCAGTTGAGACATGTGCAACACGGTATCTGATGAAGAGCTGATGGAAGCGCAAAGTGTTCTGGATACACTCTTATAGATGGACCTGCTTTTCACACCTATATGAGTAGAGGAGGTAGTCGATGCTCCCAAACGTCTGACGAGGAAGAAATCCCCGGGACTTGACAGAAAATGTCACATTACCCTGAAGGCTCTCACAAAGCATGCGCTCATTTTTAATGTATTGACTTTCAATGCAACACTTAAGATGCAATACTACTCAGCTTGAGTCTGCCAAGTATTCTGATGATCCATAAACCTGGTAAACCGGAGGACGATCTTGAGTCGTATCAATCAGTCTTCTCCCTTCACTCTTCAAGGTTATTATATTATGGCTTGCCAGGCATCTAGATCTCAGAGAAATCGTACCAAAAAAATAATTTGGTTTCAGGTAAGGGCACTGCGTTATAGAACACATTCACAGATTGACAACAAAGATTGCTGTAATGGTGTCTTTGTTGACGTGCAACAGACTTCTGCTTATATATGGCACATGTAACTACTTGCAAAAATTAAGAGACACCTGCCAGCACACTTTTATCTCATCTACAGATCCTATCTGCGAGATCGTCAGTTCCAGATAAAAGTGAGAGCCTAAATAAAAATAAAAATGCAAAATCTTTTTCTACACACAAGCGAAATATTAAATATAAAAATTTTTATTAAAGCATTACAAACCAAATTGGATTAAACATGTTTCTGCACAAGTCTAGAGCTTCATTTACCATGGATTTTCCGTTTATATCCACCACCTAATCACTCATTTATTACCGCTTTCCGACTTAACCAAGTCTACCTTCAGCGTTTACATTTGAAAAATACGCTGCTTAGAAGACCGCATTCTGGCACAACAGACAGAGTACAGCGACGGTGCTGTCTGCTCCGAGTACATTAAAACATAATTCAACGCGCCAACTGCGCGCTGTGCACTGCGTGCCTTCATAAAATCTAATCTCTCAAATAATAAATTCATTCACATAATATGTACCAGAGATGGCGGACATACACATGCATTAAACCTTTCCATTTTTAATTTTTTTTTTCGTATGCATTCAGGTTGTAGACGACCAAAGAAAGACCATAAATCCTTGTAAATACTCGTACCATGGTGTGTGTGTGTGTGTGTGCTGTGTGTGATTTAGCAAATTTTATAATTTCATTTCATTTAATTCGGCTTGCGCGAGGATGCTGCGTGTCTTCCTGCCAGCCATGCCCTGCTATACTCATGACTTTTAATTAATAATGATATAATGTCGTGGGTGGTTCAAAATCCAATTAAATATTTTGTGGTATGATTTGGCAAAAAAAAAAAAAACAAATACGCAAATAAGGATTTTATTTCATTTTATGAAAAAGCAAAAAAAAATGCATATATTTTTTTTTTTTATATTTTTTAAAACGAAAGCGCCTTCGAGTTATATATTTAATTTAAACGAATGAATATGGTTAATGTGAGAAACAGATGAAACGAGTTTAATTTAGGATGCAAATATTAGATGTGGGTTTTGTTGGATTTGCAACTTTGCTTTTGGGTTGAAAAACATATTTAAGCATGCTTTTGATCTTCTGTTTAAATATATTTGCCAACTTCTAACCCGACTGCTCAAAGAAGGCTTATGTTTTTTGAGATTATTTATCTCACGCCCTGTCGCCTTTACAGCATGTTGCATATAATGCTATGAGTTATCTTTATATTGGGAGAATGTTTTTGTTTACAAATTTCAAATGGTTTATATTTTTTTTATTCAAAATTATTATTGAAAACTTTTCAACACACATTTTCCCAATTGCAATGCACTAAAAATTCGTATCAACATCAATTTAACTTTATTCCATTACAATTCTAAGCAAAGCAAAAAAACAAAATGTATAAATCAAATGCTGCTGGGATGCACAACTTGATGACGACGACGACGACCTGCAGGCCAAAACAGTCACAAAACCGTGGTTAAAAGTCAAAAACTAAATATCAGTTTAGACAACTTTTTCATTGCATAACACTGAAGGCTGCGTATGGCCTTAAAGCACAAACGCAACGCAGCAGTTTGGCTTACAAAAAATGTTTATGACTATGTAGCAGGGATGCACACCAAATGGATGACAGTGTATGTAAATAATTGTACGAGTATGTGTTTGTAACTGTGTGGAACGACGGCAAAGTATTTGTAAAAGGTATTCTAGTGCCTTGGCACTTTTAGGTTAACCTTTTTTTGTCTGATTGTAGCGGTCGTTTGTTATTGTTGTTGCTCCTGCCAACAAAAACAATAACAAAAAGGGAGAAACAATAGCGAAAAAAAAGTGAAACAAATAGAGAAAAAATAGTGGAAACACTGAAGTCATTGTCACCATTGCTCGCTACATAAATAATTCAAGTCAAAAGCTAGACGCACATTTTTCGCCATTTTTGTTTTGGTTTTTTTTTTCTTTCTCTGTCCTGATTCATTATGATACGCTTCATTCCTTGTATTTAAAGCATATTAAGTTTGAAAGCGTGGTTGTAACATTTTAAAAAAGGCACTTCTCGCTTTGCCAACAGTAATGCATCATTATAACATGAGAATGAGAACTGACTTTTTCTATATAACTTAGACGAATATGTTTTAGATTGTTTCCATTGCCAAACATTCTTAACTAAGTTTGTTAAGAATGTTTGACAATGGAAATAACAGCCAGAATTTTTAGAATGTTGCCTGCATATTTTCTCATCCTCCAAAAATGTTGCGTTGCAAGCAGCAAGCAATGGAAATCACAAATTAGACACTCGATTTTTTTTTTTTTTTTTAAATGTGTTTTTTTTTTTATTGAATCTTCTCTTGATAAGAGACTAACAATAATTTATCAAATCTTAAATCTAGTTGTGTATTACACAAAGCCCCCCGGTTGGAGACTTATGTAGTTACAGCGGCCCTAAGAGCACATCACAGGGCTGGGAGGTCATTTCTCCTGAGTCGTGTTTGTATATGGAGTAGTGTTAGAGATCGTGCGAGTGGATTAGGGTGAGAATTGAGTTTACATTCATAGGTCTGCTTGAATCGATCTATTTCAGTTTTAACAGTTGGGACGTTAAGGGGGACCGCGGATTTATGAGCCAGTGTAGGGAGTTGGCTTTTAGCTTTATCTGTGTTTTTTTGGCTTCAATACGTTTACGATAAGTGAGCCGTCTTTCGAGATGAATACAGAGATGCACGACGTCATTGGCCTGTGGGATCACAATGTTGTTTAGAGTCAGCGATGGACAAGTACCTCTGTTTAGAGTGAATGTGACGTGTTTGCTTTTTTGCTCATTAACTTTTATACGCCAGTTAGCTAGCCACTCCTCGAGAAGAATGAGATGATCTGCTAGTAGTCTGGTTGCTCGTATTGGGCATCTAGATCTACTTAATATGGCTGTGTCATCAGCAAATGTGGATATTGTAAGTCTGTGATCCGTTGGTATGTCTGATGTGTATAGAACATATAACATAGGACCGAGAACGCTGCCTTGGGGTACTCCAGCTTTGATTTCAGACTCCTGTGTTATGTAGTCATTCTGACGTACCGTGAATACTCTATTGCTGAGGTATGATTCTAGAGTTTTGTGAGTATTTTGGGGAAGCAATGCTTTTATTTTATACTTAAGTCCATCAAGCCAAACGCGGTCGAATGCTTGGGCTACATCGAGAAAGATTGCGGAACAGTATTCGCGAAATTCGAACGCTGTTCTAATCTCCGAGGTTATTCGGTTTACTTGTTCGATAGTGGCATGGTTTTCACGAAAACCAAATTGGTGGGTGGGAATAACGTTCTGCATGTGTGAGTTGATTTTTAAAAGAACCAACTGTTCGAACAGTTTGGATAGGCAGGATGGCTTATGGGTCTATATGACGCAGCCTGTGTTTTGTCCTTTCCGGGTTTCGGTATCATGACTATGACCGATTTCTTGCACTGAGTTGGAAAATATCCGCATTTAAAAATCGCGTTATACAATTTTGTGATATATGTCACAGCTGGACTGGGAAGCTCCATGATCATTTTTGGGGAAATTAAATCATGACCTGCAGCCTTCTTGGGATTGAGCTGGGCTTTTATCACTTTATGAACTTCGTGGGTGTGAACTCTGAGAGGTTCAGAGTAGTTCGTGTTCGAAGGAGAGGGAAGAACAAAAGCGTTTGTTGACGGATTCGGCTGAAAAACAGTTCTTAAGTGGTTTGCAAAAACTTCCGCTTTTTCTATGTCCGTGCGTGCCCACTTTCCAGTGTGGTCTCTTATGGGTGTAGAGACTATAGCTGGTGGTTTAATGTCTGCACGCGCTTTCCACAGGGGAAACTTTGAGCTTGTTGGGGAAAGACGTTCGATGTATCGTCTCTGAGTGAGTTTTTCCTTGAGTTTAAGAGCTTTGCTTAGCTCACGTGAAGCAATTCTTAGATTGTGCTTGGAGGTTGGAGATCTATGACACTGCCATTCCCTTCTTAAGTGCCGTTTCGTCATAACTAACAGTTCAATGTGACTGTTGGTTATACTGTGGTTCATCGAATTGGCTGTGGATGGTTGTGGTGTGGAGTGTTGAGCTGCAGCAGTGAGAACAGAACTCAGGGCACTGACAGAGTTTTCAATATCGATTTCGTTACTTATTGCTGGGTTCAGCTCGATATGACTGCTTATATACTTTTTATATTTGAGCCAGTTGGTTTTTTGTGAGGTGAGTTTATTGGGATACTCTTTCAGTTGAGGTTTTTCCAGTAAACTAAAAAGAACTGGAGAATGATCCGATGAGAGATCTGCAAGAGATTCAGCAGATATTAGATGACTTGAAATTCTTCGTGTTATTGCAAAATCAATGAGATCTGGGATTTTCATCGAATCTGTAGGCCAATATGTTGGAGTACAGGGCGAGACATAGTTAAGCTTGTTTTTGGTGTTTATAATTGCTTTGTAGAGCTGCTTTCCTTTGGGGTTTGAAAGCCTTGAGCCCCAATGTGTATGCTTGGCATTATAATCTCCCGCGGCTATAAAGCGATCACCTAGAGTGTCGAAGAATTCAAGAAACTGTTTTTCAGATACCGTAAACCTTGGAGGGCAATAAATTGCCGATAGTGTTACACTACCAAACTTTGTTTGAACATTTATTGAGGTGGCTTGGAGATAATTGGTTGCAAATATCTGTAGAGAATGGTGTTTAATACGACTTCTTATGAGTATACCAGTTCCGCCGTGGGCTTTGCCATCTGGGTGGTTCGTGGAGTAGAACGCATACCCTGGAATTTTGAAGTTGTATTTATTCGTAAGATGTGTTTCTGCGAGAAGCAATACATCAATGTCTCTTACTTCGAGAAAATTTACGAGCTCTTTTTTGTGTCGGGAAACACCATTGGCATTCCAGAGACATATATTTATTTTTAAGCAAGACATTATTTGCTTTGTTGGGCTGCAAGCATCTGAATCAGAGTGTTTTGATTCCGCATCATTTCTTGCATTGTGTTTTGCATGAATGTCATGAAATTCATCATGCTTTGTTGCATTGAAGCAATTCTCGATCTTAAGAACAATTTTGTAATTAATTTGTTCAGTATTTTCTGAAGTTTGAGCAGTCCTAGAAATCAGCTTTCAAAATATATTGGGTGTGTTAAATAATTTTTAGATGTTTGTCAATAGATGGTAGCCGGCGAATATATTGGTTACATATGTTTTTTTTTTTACTAAGCCAGTTGCTGTATATGAGGAAAGAGCTAAACAGTTTGTTGGCGGATTTGCCAGAACATTTTTACTGAGAGGCTCTGCAAATATTTTAGTCTTTTCGTTGTCACTGAGCTCTGACAGATGTGGCTACTTCAGTGATTTGATAAATATAAGTGTGAGCCTTCCACAATGGAAAATTTTAAAATGTTGAAGAGAGTCGTATGTAGACCACACTGACGGAGTTTTCGCACAAGTTTAAGGGCCTTGGTTAACTAACGAGTAGCAATTTTTTAGTATTTTTATGCATTTGGTCATCTTAAAAGCTTTGTTATACTCTTTTTAGACGTCGTTTCTCTACAATTAATTGCCAATTGGATTCAATTTAGTTATTAGACATCATTTTGTTAATCAAGGGAGTTGATCTTTCTTTGATAAGAGTGTTGCGCTGCAGAATTGAGCTGAGTTTAGAGACAAATTAATAAGAAGTTGATTAGAAAATCGTTTGATAGCATTCGAAATGTTCCAAAAATGCAAAGAAATTGAATGCCGTGTATATTGTAGAACGTGCAACTGTGACAAACGCAAGAAGGCATATTTTTTTAGCCTCAATAACTATCGACATCAACGGCGAAGTTCGGTATTCAGTAGAGTTAGAAAGCTAATATGTTCGAACTAAGTAAATAAACTTTTTTTGGTTGATGTCCACAAAAAATGTTTTTTCTATTCTTTCTCCTGCCATATATTTCGTACGCAACGAGCCCTCTCTTTGAGCAAAAAAAAAAAAGTTTATTGCTAGCCACCACTATTCGCTTTTGCGAAGAAAATAAATAAATTGGACAAGTAAGAGAAGTAAAATAAAGAAAATAAAAAAAAAGTGCACAGAGTCATAAGAGTCCGTTTATTTCAGAGTTGCCATTTCTTGAGGTAATCCGAAACAAATTTGGGTAAGGAAAAGCGCACGAGAAAGGGAGATAACAACATAACCGTTGCAACACAAGTGTTACAATTTCGTGACGATTTGATTTACTATTTCCGGTAAAGAAATTTCTATTCAAAAAGAAGTTTCAAAAATAAATAATGATACAAAAATTAAAAATTCACAATATTACAAAAGAAATGTCGAATTTCACCCATTTATGTGATAAAGAACATGAAAAAATACTGGCACTCCATGAATAGGGCATATGCAGAATTGCAAAGAATGTTGACAGAAGTATGGAAGAATTTCTTAAAGACCCGTAACACCATAAGGTAAAAGACTCCATTCTGATCGCCAACCTTAAGTGCATTTACGCATTCAATAGAGAAACAAAATTTAATACTAAAATTGCACGAGCGCATGAAGATTTTGACGGATACAGCGAATGACCACTAAATAATAATGCACATGACCAATTGTTCATGTGCGTTTGATATAATGGAAAATGCACATCCGTTGCAACACAAGTGTTATTAAAATTTCGTGACGATTTTATGACGTTTTATTTTACTACCGCTGCTGAGATAAAGTTTAACTTAGATGGACCAGTTGGCTACCGTAAATACCAACGTAAACTTCAATACTCGAAGTCTTAAGTAAGTAAATGTGCCGAGTATCTTCCACGGGGGCTTCCTTATGATTTAGGGAGCGTTGAAGGAATGTCTCCAATGAGCTTTATAACTCATACAATGAACGTTGAAACCTACTTGGAACTTTTAGTAAGAATTTCAATACAATTCGAAGAATATTATTATTGGAATGAATAGAGCTTTCAAAAGCATAATAATCTATACTGCACAATGCTTAAAGGCTTTTTTGAAGCTTCTTAAATCCCAGTATTGGAATAATCAGTACGCAGCCCGGACTTAAATTCTATCGTAAGCCTCTGGGACATGCTATACCATAGAAATTATTCCAATGGATGACAGTTTAGTAGTTTTAAATATTTTAATGAAGCCATGGATCTAGAGTGAACTTAACTGTACATCACATTGCTCCAACATCTTATTAATTCTATGACTTATTTTAAAGGTTTAAAATGAATTTTAATAGATTTTAATTTTTCTTATATATTATGAGGAAATAAATCGGAAATAAACCAACACGGGTGTTCAAACTCAACTAATTTGCTTTCTAATTACTACTTGTTCCAATTGTTTTTTTCCACAATAAAACCTTCATTGTCGGAAAAATGGAGACACACCCAGTAGCATGATAACAAAGATCTTACAAAAAATATGTTCGGCTAAAACGATCGAAGGCATATTTAGTTGTCATAATATATTTTTTAAAAGTTATTTTAGAGCCAATCCTTATAAAGCCAATCCATACCAACTTTTCGCAAGAATCTTACTTCTCCCTAACCCAGTATATGTATACATAAATTTATCTCTGTACCTCAAATTGATGCTAAGATGGAAAGACGAATTTTTGTATATTTTTGTTAATATGAAGTGAGGCATCAGCCCCTTTCGATTTTATCAAATTTAACCGGATTCGAGCGTAACTGAAGTTGGTTTGGGAGTTTGAGCTCAATCGGTACGACGCTTTGGCTGCCAATTAGGATGCATAGAGACAATATTCGATTATATGTATACAGTTTGAGACAATTGAATTGCTTACTGTTTGAAAAGCACACTAAAAGTGTTATCAGTTTGAATAGCGTTGGTGTTTAGCAAATTTAAAGCAAATTTTATTTTAACATTAATAACTTTTGACTCTTCAGCTCGATTTTGATTAAATAAACGCTAAATCTTATTCTAAATAAAGCTTCTTATCTTTCAGTTATTTGATTTTGAGTTCAATGAATAAATTTCAAGTCCACGTTTTAATTATATTTATATGCTCAGCGGCTTATGCTGATATATTATAGAAAACTTATTAATGATAGTTTGCTTTGGTAGGTTTAGAACGGGACACTATAGATTATAGCACATGTAAGCAGCTATAGTGAAAATTAAAAATCTTTGACTAGCCCTCGAAAGTGAGTAAATCTCTTTCATGTTTATGTACAATTTTTTTTTTAAGTATTATCGAGTTACTTAAAGCATTCAAAGTGATTTATGTCACACACTACTATAAAAATTAAACAAAAATGTTTATAGCGAATTTAAGCTTCGGCTCGATTTTGATTAAATTTGTTTCACTTTGTCAGTTTTTTTTTTTCTACCATTTCTCTTTCACTTTTTGTCTTTTGCGCCTCTACAACATTTGATATCATTGTTGGCCAACTGTGTGGACGGATGCATAAACGGCTGCCTGCGGCATATGATATTCCAAAAACGCTTTTCATGCGCTTTTTCCGCTTTTCGCAGCCATTTTGTTTCCATTACTAATTTTTTGCTACTTTGACTAGCACTCGCTTTTATTTTGCTTTATTTTAAAAAATTTTAGTTGTTCAAAATTATGAAACGGCGCTGTTTCCGTTGCTGCAACTTGGCAACTGTTTCCGCTAACAGCACAGCCTTCATTTTCTTCTTTGCCGCTGCTGAGTTCCGTACGCTCGCTTAACCCTTGTACTGAATCTGCTTTTACAATTTTAATATTTATAGCAACTACGTCGACGACCAAGCGGCAAAAGTTTTTCCTATGTATTTATTTTTTTTCTTTCGTTTCTTTTTTTGTGTTTCGCAACTTTGCATAACTTTATCTCTCGTTGTTGGCTTTATTTCTAATAATTTTTTTCTCTTTTTTTTTTTGGAGTACTTTTCAACTGCTTTGCTCACTCGTAAGCCGCTTTGGGAAATTGTTAAGAATTTTCATGCGGAAATACTCATATTAGTAACAATAGTAATTCATGCAAGGATGCTGGTTAGAGCCAACATGAAAGCATTTAACACTTTAACTTTTAAAGCAGTCACCTATCTACTTTTTCTACCCCTATTACCAAGAATTCAGCAAGCCAGAAACTTCATAAATAATTTTCCTTGAAATACCTTTTGTGCATTTTCCGCTGTGCTTTTGTATTTTCGAGCGCTGACAATCGCAGCCAGACAAAAAAATCGAGTTAACTCGCTGCCGCCTGGTTTTAGGCAAATCGTTTTAAATTTGGCTTACACACATTTTTGCATATGTAAGAATTTGTACGCGAAAATTCATAGGATGGCAAGGGGCTGTGCTGGGGCTTAGCTTAACTCCACAGCATGTGCCATAAATTTTCGACAGTTTCTTTATGTTTATGATATGATTTATACACATTCGGCACTTGGGTGTGCTAACTGACTCTCTGTAGGCAATTATTTAAAAGCCAGTTGGACTTTTTTGGACTTAATATACAGGCAGACAGACAGACCGACTGACTACTGGTTCAAATTTGTTTCATATGCACATATGAAACTTTCCTTTCATAAGCGATTTTTCAATTTGCATATGTTATTCAGTGAACAGCAGCAGCGGCAGCAACGGCAGCCAAAAGGACGAAACATAAAAAGGACGAGCTTTAGCAAAGTTTCGGTGTAGTACTCAATTTATGAAATTAAATTGCCTGCATATGATTTAGTTGACTGTCACAGACACTGAGCAACCGTGTATAAGCGACAAATATAAAAGTGTTCAGTTGAGTGCTATAAAAAAACAAAGCATTAAAATGAGGAAATTAAAAAATTGCTGAACATTTGTTTTAACATTTTAGGTGTAAGAAAAGTTCGTAGTTGTTTGAGCAAGTTAGAAAGGTTTTTTAATTTTACAAAATGGTCTTTGAAAGTTGTCTTTCTTACTTTCAAAATTTAGAAAGACATCTTTCTTTTAAGGCATCACTAAGTCAAAAGTGCTTGACTTTTAGATATGCAGTACACTTATTCAAATTGATTCTACGCACAGCACCTTAATCACCTTTTAGTATCCAGTAATTGCAGGTGTATGTGCGCAAGAAGCAGTGCAATGTTATGTGGTACTTGCTTTCGAGTAAGGTAGTACTGCCTGTTCAAGAAACTGTGTCAATCTTAAAGTCCAACACGCCTTGATAAGACACGTTGTTTAGGATTTCGAAATCTTTGAAATTTTTGCGTTCCTTTGAAAATGATGGATAAAGAAAGCTTTAATCTTTACTCGATGACATGTCATCGACAACGTCGAGCACCATAATAAAATTTAATAATTCAATGAGTAGTTCAGAATCAAATAATTCCCTAATAAATCACGATAACCACATGTCTTGTATGATGTTATGCTAAGGTTTTAAAAAAGAATACTCGAAGAGAACATGTCATGGCAGAGAATCGTATTGGAAGCCATCGAAAAAAAGTTACCAAGAAAGGGGTTCATTCTCCTCTCGCGACCTTTATATGAAAATTAAGATAAGAACGCTTCAGGTGTGGTCAGTGAGGAGTGGTCACGTAAAACGACGTCTTTCCAATTGGATGCTTTTTATAAGCTGTACAATTATGATATGAATTAAAGCAACTATTTCTCTGTGTGTTTGAAACACCTATAGCAATTAGATCATGATTCATGATTGTTCAAAAGACTTTATAGAAAATAGACAAGCTTTGCTATTAAAAAACTATTTGATACTAGCATGTAGCTTCGATTTTGTCTGCGTATTAGTACGGATTGAACTTCTCTCTCATTGTATTAATCAATACTTTAAAAGTTATTGAACTGCTAAAATCGAAATCTTTCTTTTTAGACAGGCATATGCCCAATCAAAGTATTTTAAAATTATGTCTTTTTTTTATGCCTTCTTTCTATACTTAATTCACTGCTACAGCAAGGACGACCGCAACTCTTTTCAACTCGGCTTTCGACACGAATTGTTGCCAGCTTCATAAAAAATGCACACACAAAGTTGCGCAGCGTTGTGTTTGCCGAAAACTTTTATACAAGTTGGCAGCACGCGCAGACTTTGGGGACACGCACACATATTGCATGCAGCACATACTACAGTTGCCAAATTTATATTATTGCAGACTCAAAAGCAGCCCAATACCACAACAATACAATGCAATTCATCGGTTTGGGCGCCACCAATGCGCACTTGGGTTTCGCGTGTTCGCCGCAGACGTCATTTAAAATGTAAAGTGCCTTTCAGTGTTGCCAAGCTGCTGCTGCTGCTGCTGTTGCAGCAATCCGTCGACCACAATGTGCTACTGCTTGCCACTTACTTACCCAATATGATTACACAAACATTTTCATTTCTTTGTAAACTTACGAATAAACCGAGTAAGTAGTGTGCACTCACCTGCAAACAAACAAAAAAAGAAAAATTTACTTTAGTAAAAAATTCAGAAATTTAATAGCAAAGTAAGTACAAATGCATATCACTGCGTATTAGCATAATGCAATGTTTTGCCTTTGATTCAAATGCTAAATAATGCGACAACAAATTGCTGCAATTTGAAATGCAAAAGTCAGGTTGCCGCGCTTGCCTCTCCGACTGCTACTGCTGCTGTTGCTGTTGATATTTATCTTTAAATTCAATTTTCATTCGTTTTCCTTTTACAACGAAAAACCAGAGATACTCGTACTAGAGAGAAAAATCGAAGCTATATCCTAACAAACGCTACGTTCGATATGTGCAGAGTTGTGCAAATAAAAGCAAAACGAACGCACTTCGAGTAAATTTAATATGAGCACAATGACATCAAGTGCAGTCATTCAGTCAACAAACGGGTGGGCAACGGTGGGTGGTGCTGCCAACTCTTGTGGCAAATGCTTTAAGTTTAAACTTTGGCCAACAATGATGATGACTCTGATACTGCAACTAGTTACTGATGATGCTGCGTATAGAAACTGGATTATGTGGAAAGCTATGTTGTCATCTCACTTTGTACTTGTATATGTGTGCACTTATCTCAAAGTATTACCGAGAAGACTACAATCAATAGAACAACAGCAATACTAAGTGGATTACAGTCGCATAAATGGGGGTAAAAAAAAATAAACTGCAACACTGAGAGTTTCGTTTATCGAATGAAATATCGCTTTTTAGATTTCATTGCAAAAGGAATAAAAAATAAAAAATAAATGTCGTATTTTTCTTGCTGCTTTTTGGTAAACCTTCTTCTTTTCGGTTACCCATTGTGCTTACTTGTAATGCATAAGTTTGAACTGCTGCAGTTTCGAAATGTAATAAGAAAATAGTGCAATTGGCTTTCCAATTGCTTTGGCTGTCAACGACAGTCTATACTGAAATCGATTACGTTGGTTTACATGCCTTATTTGTTTGAACGAATGCAATATCTGGAAAAGTAGTGTTGGTCAATTTATTTTTAAGTTTTTGTATGTAGAAATATATGCTGTAAGGTTCAAAGCAGGCATTGTAATATATTTTCCAGTTACATTTACTTCAAATGGCTAACATTAAATTTGTTAGAGCCAAAGAATGGAGCCTTAACACTACAATGATGTCCTTTGTACACTGGCTTATAATTTCAATGCCATTAAGACAAACTACAAAAGCTTGGTGATCAAAGCAGGTCGGATTGGGCTTCTTAATCTTAGAAAAAAACGACTCTAATGCGATTTTGGATACCATCAACTGCACACCAATTGTTATTATGCATCAGTGAAACTTTTTTAGGTAATTTAGGTAATTAGGCCCTGAACCGAAGGTACAAGAGCCTATTGCTTTTGTGCAAATGTGTGTAACAGGTAGAAATAATAATAGGAGACCCCCAAAGTTACCCCCATTAAGGTCAGGAGCGATAGAGGAGTCGATATAGACATGTCCGTCTGTCCGTCTGGCCGTCCGTATGAACGAAAGGATCTCGGAAACGGTAATAGATAGAGACTTCGTGTTTTTTTGCATTCGACTAGGACTGCTCCGGAATTTTACAAGTATATTTTAAAATTTTGACCCTCCCCCCTTCCCCATAAAATCACCACCAAGCATAAAAATTTCTTCGGCACAAAAAAAAGTAAGTATGCCAGTATAGAGATATCGTCCTTCTTAGCCAAAATCCAAAAAGTTCATCAAAATCGGATAATAAATGACGATTTTATAAGCAATTGAATTTGAGCGACCCCCCTTTTCGTTTCATACATAAAAAAATGTTTTAAAAGGCACTTAGTCGTTCAGTGAGAAGTTGTCATGTGTTTGGTCATAAGCTAGGGGAACATTTAATGTGTTTGTTAGGCGAGCTGCACTGGTACAGGGCCTCTTACAATCGGTTACGCCCGACTGTGATTTTCTTACTTGTTTTTAGGTAATTTTGTTTCTGATGAAATTATTCCAAGTCATTTGATTAAATAACTTTATATGTTGTCCATTTGTTTGTTTTGGAACATACTTCTCGTCTTCTTCTCTTTTGTCCGGCCTATCTTCAGGTTCATCCTCACTATGTGTTGTTGGATCATGGTCTCTAAATGAACGATAATTTCTGCATATATCACTCATTTCTCTGCGCAATTTGTTCACTTCACATATACAGGGACTCTGCTAGTATGGATCCTTTGTCCACCGTCACCACGGTAATGGCATACAAAGAGAAGTAATCAAGTTACAGCTCCGTCTACATTGGCTAGGCATGCCATCTTACTTTGAACTGAGGCTATCAATCATGATCTGACAGTCTATTCTTCGAGAAAACAGACAGAGAGAAAAAATGCACCTCTTCTACCAGCAATTCCAGCTTAGTGGAGCTGAGGTTGAAGCAAATATGACTTACAGAGAGACTCGAGACATAGCTTATATCCTCTGGCAGCGAACTAGCCTGCGAGAAAAATGTGATGCGATCGCTACCATCAGGAGTTTGTCTTCTACTGTTCTCATTAGTCTATTCTATCCGAGATGTAGTTTAAAGATTTTCTAGGAGTTTCGTGCTTCCTAATATCTAATGACTGAAGTACTAAACTACACTCTTTGGCTGTATGTTTTGGAGGTATGATTGTAGCCGTCAATCTGATGTATTCGAATTATTCTGGCATTCCTTTCAGCCATTTTATACTTTACGAATCTCAATTTGGACCATTTATATATAATATTTCCAAAAAAAATAATAGCTTTACATAAAACTTATCAAACTACCTACGCAACACACACACCGACTTGGAAAACTATTTTTCATTTCTTTCTGCAAAACGTTTTGCATGCATTTGAAATGTTTTGCCTGGCTATGCATAAAATTTTCAAACGCACAATTTGTTGACGTTGTCAGCGTTTGCCATCAGAGAATTTGAATGAACGAACAGAAATGATTGAATATTTTATAATGCCACAAAGAACGCGCGCGTGTGTGTTTGCGAATGAGTTAGATTTTCATTTGCATTTGGGGACGACGCGACGGTTGCCAACGAACGACACATTTATTAAATATTTATTAAAGTGTGTTACAACGTTTGTTGCATAATTCAAAGCACATACATATATACGCGAGCGAGCGAGCGAATCCTTTTATTTTTCATACATTTCACATGCGTTGCGTGTGCGCTCGTTTATAGCGTTTCACTACTATGTATTCATGCGTTTACCAACACTTATTAAAATCAACTTGACTTGTTTATTTTGCGTTCGTACTACTCTGCTTGACTAACTTTACTGTAACGTAACGTCTGTACAAGGAGTATGTTTTGATATTTGTATTTGCACGCATCTTTTATATTACACATAGAGCAAGCGAGCGAGCGAGCGAGCGAATGTGTCATTGTTTGTATTAATTTCGACAAATACTAGACTGCTTGGAGCTATGGTACTAAGCAACTTAAATGTTCCAAACACAACGAAATTTGAAAATGATGAGCTGAGTTGGTGTTTGATGTTGAAAGTGACTCAAGCTGCTTAAACTTACTCTGTGTAAATATGAAATTTTCTTCGAAAGAAGTCTTGCAACTGTCTCTGACTCTGTGTGTGTGTGTGTTTGTGTGCGTGCTGACAAATAATATAAAGTCAAAGCAATGTCGTAAGCTATGTACATACATAATATACAAAAGCACAGTTTCGTTTACATTACACTATGTAAATGAAAATGATGTGTTGCACGTTTGTAGGCAAACTTTTTAACTTTAATGTATAACAAAAATTGTTTCATTGAAATTCGAAAAAATGAAAACGAAAATCATAAATATTGATAATGATTCGCTCATGGATACAGTAAATTGAACTGAATTATCTAATTTTTTTTGCTTTGTCTCATTTAAAATATAAGACGAGGAGAGCTGTAGTAGTTGGTATCTATCGAAATTCAATAAACATGTTTTTTTCAATCACTCTAAACTAAAGACTGGTAATCTTCTTTGATTAAAAAATGTTTAAGATAATAAAGGATAATTCATTAGAATTCAAATATCTTCGAAAGCAGAAACAAGGCAACGAAGCATTCGTTCCTGGATGATATTAGAAGATGAGCCAATCAATGGGATGCGGTCGTCGAGTGGCAGCAAGTCGTAGCACTGAATTTTAGCGCTCCAAAGGGGAAATTGTACTGAAGTCACGCTTAACAGCCACGCTGAACAGCTACATGTAAATTGATGCAATATTTGGGTATGCTACAGGAGTGGCGTCTGACATGGCATATGCATATCCGGAAAACTGTGCAAAAATTTGAACTGGTTGATGAGAGCAGCGAACAAGCTTAGTTTGAGCATAAAGTTAGTTTGACTTTGAAGTTAGTTTGAGTATAAATTAGCTGACTTGCTCGACGTATGGACATTGTGCATTGTGGTTTGTAAACAGTGCTGTACTTTATCAATAACTCTCATATCTCAATAACTCTATATCTCAACCGATACACTAGCGGCTACAATGAGCGCCTAAAAGCCGATGCGAGATTACTCGTGCCATATGAGACAAGAACCAGCTTCATCCCAGTGACTTGTGGTAACACAAATGTGAAACATATTTCTTTTTAACAAGGAGTTAACTTGACTTTATGTTGAGCTATCATTTCTTAAATAAATATGTTTTATAGCTGTTGAGTAAGCTGATGAACATATTTTGAAGTGGACTTTCGGTCAGTAAGAATGTGACATTGGCAACCACAAGTTGGCACCCTCCCAATTGATTTTGTAATGGCATTGGGAGTTTGTCAATTAAAAATCGTGTGGCATAATTACTTTAAAAAATTATATACCGCAGTTCATATTTGTGACTTCAATTTAGTGAAGTTCAGCAGTGTAGTATTTAAGACAAGTTTAGAGATGAATGCCATGATCCGGTCGAATTGAAAAGCATCCATGTTGGTATATAATATAATGATCTTCGTACAATTGAAAGGTTAAACGAGACTTATGGGTGAACCACTTTTGGTAAATCAGCTTCAGGCTTCAATTCAATTTATTGTTTATATCAACATTACTGAAGCAAGTTTGACAGGTCCATTAGAATTCAATGGAAACACCACTTGGATAGTGACAGATTCTTGTTTTTGAATAACTGTAATGCCAAGCACAAAGCTTAAAAATGTATTTAAAGAACTATCTAGTACCGTTTGTTTATCAGCAGACTTCAGATGATGGCATTCAGAAGACTCAATTTCAAATCATTCAAGAAATAATTTATAGATGATTTAATTGGCTACAATAAAAGGATGGCAAAAACTAACTGAAAGAAACCTTTCATGTTTATATATGTGTACTCATCTATGGAAAGGAGGCATATGTGTTAAAAAATCATTTTACACTTTTTCGCCGATTTAGATAGACTTTCAATGGAACTCTGCAACAACGAATCACTATTGACTAAAATATATTGATTTGAGCTTCAAATCTAAAAAATCATGTTGTTTGTTGCTGCCCTACGCTTGACTTATTTCTTATGGTCAGTATTAAGACTCTTTGAAGCTTATATTGTCAGTAGAATAGCTTCGCGTTTGAGTTCAAGTGTGCTAGATTTCTTTTTAAAATACTTTAAGTTCGATGAACATATTTCAGCTGGAAATTGACAAATCTAAAATATCTCGACAGGTTGACAAGAATTTGCCGCCTACATTTTACGTTATATCATTTTCTTTGGCGTTAAAAGGAGGATAAAGTCTACGAGAATGATCCAAAAACGAATTCAGGCAAGATACAAAATAAAATAGAAGAGTCTTGTTTTTTTTTGTTTATAAGGAATCAATGAATTTCGTTCTTCTTTCTTCTGACAAAAACTACAATACATCACTTTAAAACAAAGATGTACTCTTGAATAAACGCCTCAAAGGCTCTGTAACAATAAAATAAAGTACAGTTAACACATGACTTACCATAAATAGTGTCACAATTTGATAAATGATGCGCGTTTGTCAAATAATTGCGTGCTATACAGAAAAGCCTGAGCTCTGGTGAAGCAGCTGCCAAACCAGATCAAGACATATTTTAAAATTAAGTTATCAAAAAAAATTTGTTTTTTACATCCAGAAGCAAAGCAGAGCTTATATCAAACAATTTTAAAATTGAATGCATATTGCTTTTATTCATATTAAATATTGCCAATGATGTATGCTTTAATTGATCGATGGTTCGATGCTTGGATAGCTGGATGGATGGATGCATAGCAAGGTAGTCAAGCAGCACTTTAGGCTATCATTAGCTGTCATGTTTTAAACAATTTTTATTATGCCTTAATTTGCACTTTGGGTGATTTATTAAAAATATGTAAAAGAAATATTGGAATTTATATTTTTTTTTCTTTTTGGCTTCGAAACAGATTTTGCTTGCTTTTTAAACATTTTTTTAAGCGAGTAGTCCAGTGACAATTTTTTTGTATTTTTAAAGAAGGCATTGACTAGTTGCTGCTTCGAGAGATTTCAAGTATGAAGAAATTCAATTTAATTAAGATTTTTAATAAAGAAATAAAAAGATTAAATCTTTGTCTGCCTGCTTTTTTCATGCGCAAAAATTATTTTTTTTATAATGCGTAGGGAATTTGGACTTTGAAGTATGAGTTGATGTATGTTCAAGTACAATGCTTCGGTAATTACTTAATCCTGATTTTGAAAGTCTAAGCGCGAATATACTTCGCTAAGCTTATTCTTGGGTGGACTGTAACTGCGCTGAGATGAAAGTACAAGATTCAGTAAGCCCACGACATAAATTTAAATTAAATAAAGGTCAAAATGTACATTAAGGCACCATGTAGTCCACGGCCTGACGATTATCCTTATTTTTGAACATCATTTGTTCTTGCCATGATGGAGTCAGCTTAATTTGACAATCCTGGCTCTGAAGGATCATTCCAAGGATTGTGTTTGAGTCGTATGAATTTGTGTTGGGAACAACGGGTTCGCAGTTCATTCTGAAGGAAAGAAGCCCGAACATTCAAACAATTCATAGGAATTGAAGACCTAGTAGGGATGTCGTGAATGAAGAATGAGTACAGCGTGGAACTCACCACACTGCCTAGAGGTAATACAGCTCGGATGACTTTAACACTCAAATATATTTCATCCAGAGCAACAGAAAAGCTACAATCTCACATATCTATTCGCAGTAGTAAGTGTAATTAGGGCGGCAACAGACTTTTAAGTTTGTACAGCAGGAGTTATATCTAAGTAGGCCGCCACCACGTACTCCCGCGTTAAATATCAGAACCAGGAAAAATAATAATAAATGTTCCTATTCTGGATACTTTTTATGTGCGTCAGGACTTCCTTGGCCGTTATGAGAGCAAGTTGTACTGGGCTGTATTTACTTCTCATTTTGTTTGTGTCTGAAATCGTGCCTCCAAATTTTCAGCAAACTTATCAATTGTAGAGCTTCGCCAGCTTCAGATGTGACTTTTTGTAACAATTTGTTAGTTTTCTGGTGTTTAAGCTTCACCAACAGCTTTTTGAGCCCATTACTATGTCCACTATAGAGTGGCGAGTACAAATGCATTGGCGCCTCAAGCTTCTCTTGATCAGTAAAATCATATCTATACCCACTGGAATCTTCTTTAATGGTGTAGATCCTTGAGTGGAGTAGGAGGGAGCAACCCTGAGAGCTGCAGAATGCACTTTGTTGAACAAAACTGCGTGGATAGCTTCAATATACTCAGCCTGCAGAATCTCAATAGTGATATCTACGGATTCTTCCAATGCTCAGCGAAATAAGGCTATATATTTTTAAGCTCCATCGAAATGATGTTGATTGAAAGTTCCTCTGCCTCTTACTGCACATTGCACTCCATGATTATGTTCTTCCAATCACTTTTTTTAAAGTAAATTATGATGAATTTCTTTCCGTCTAAAACCGTACAACTTTAACCAATAAATAAGTTTCATAAACAACTGTGTACTACCGCCTGTAAGTATGCTTCATATTCATTTGAATGTTTATTTATGTATTTATTTATTGCCAGTGCTTTTATAATGTATTGTATATAAGGCTATGCGCTGTTTAAATAACATTGCGTTAATTTTCACTGCGAACTACATGAACTTCCAGCAAATTTTTGTACACAGCTACTAAAATTTATTTATGTATAAATTATTATGCCGCCGCCGCTAGTATAGATGATTCAAAAACATAATAAACACAGCTAATTTCAACGCTAAATTACATACAATTACGCTTAAATAATTTTCAAGCATAAAGCACTGTTGTGCCTGCCTATTTAAGGACGCAAAAATAAATCGCATTAATAAATAAACTTTTATTACAGCAGCACAGAGTAATTTGCTGTGCATTTGGCTGAACAAGAGCAGCTGTTTACATGAAGCATGAAGCCTGCTAATAAGTCCATGGAAACATTTTTAAAATTTAAAAAAAATTAAATGTATTGCCTACAATTAGGTGCGATGTAAAATTTTTCTCTATTTTCTGCGTGAAATTTTATGTAATAATTAGCCTTAAATTGTGGCGCACAAATCCTACTTGAGCGCTTTACTTAGAATGCTTTGGCAACACTGGCAGCACAACATGCGTTTGCATAAATTTACGCTTAATTAGCAATGTTTTACTTAGTACAGCGGGAATTGCTATGAACGAGAGAGAGAGAGAGAGAGAGCAAAACTATTGCTGTTTAGTTGCAACAGCTGTTGATGTTGCTGTTAGCACCGCCTAAAAGTGTGCAACGTTTGAGTTAGAATTTTCTAACGCTTGCTTTTTGTGTAATTAGCGGTTGTAAATGAGCAAGCACCCGGCAACATTTGGTAAATATTGTTTTCGGTTTTCGCTTTTCGGTTTTCTCCATTGCAGAAAATAATGCGCTTAAATGTTATTTAATAGAAATGATTTTATATTTAATTAGCTGCTAACGAATTTATTAAGACAAATTAAATTTCCAAGCTGCTGTTTGTTTGTGTTTCTTTTCAAACATTCATTGCACGTTGGTTTGATATATTAAGCGGCTTTTTCCGCGTAATTAGTGCATTTTGCTATTATTCACTTTACGGCGCGATATGCTGCGTAGTTTCGGTGCTGTACGTGTCTTAATACAATTTGTGTTAATTTGTGCAAAAAGTTGCGGTAAGAAATGGAACTAGCGCACAGTGGTGTGGTATACCAAAAATAAAACTATTAAAAAAAAAAATATATATATTTATTTTTGGCACACTTTGACTTTGGGACTTTAGTTATTTTTGAAAGTATGGCAGATTCACAAAAACCTATTTTTTCGATGAATTGTATACGAAAGTCCATTAATCAGTCCAAAGAACATTTCTCCAAAACTCATTTGACTTATTTTAATATTTCTAAGGTAATCAAATGCACAAAAAAAATATTATTTGAATATTTAATAGACCAAATTCTATCAAAGATACACGTAAAAGTGAAAGAAAAGATTTGTCAAAATACATATGCCGCAGCAAAGTTCACATTCTTATCGATAGAAAAAAAAAAATGTAAAGAGTAATGGACAAAATATTCTGTAATAGTTTTGTTGTTCTGAACTGTTGGATATTCTTTTAAGTTAAGAGTTTTGCAAGAAACAATCATCACTTTATTGTTTCGTCAAAATAATTATGCCTAGCATTGTATGAACAATCTAGATCACCAAAGAGCAAGCTAATGTTGTACTGCGCTTGGCGTAGAAACACTGTTAACCCAAACCTTAAATTTGACAATGACGAAAAAAGTTTGGGAAATAGTGCTAAAAATTTATGTAGCAAGTCTCATCACGCTGGTGCCTTCTAGTAGAATTCATAGAACGAAGCTTGGCTTTCAACCTTTAGTCGCTAGAGTTAGCTGCCAAGGTCTGGGAAAAAAGTAGATTGAGCTGATATTAGATCGCTAACAGCAATCCACACGATAAGGTTGTCCTAAATCGAGTGAAGAGGGACTACCTCAAGAAACGTATCAGTCGACGACATATTTTTTGAAGTTGAGAATAGGATTGCGTAGCATAATCTTTGGAGTGCTACGATGGTTCCAAACGAATCCTTTTCTAGTTCGAGTGTAGAAATTGTTAAAAGTTTGATGGAAAATTTTACAGACTATGCATAACGAAAAGATCCCAGACTTCTGTAGTGGTTCGTGCCAAATTGAGCTGCTATTTCGCCTTATAAAAATAAGCTTAATTTCTCTCTTAAACAAGACAAATCTTTTTGCTATAACACGATCGAAACCTAAGAACAAGCCATCCTTCTATATCCCAATCAGCTTGCTTACGAAATTTCAAGTGTTAGCACTGATAGATGAAGTTCCCATACTTGCAGATCACATCACTAATTGGAGTTCAAAACGAACTAAGGGAAATTGAAAAATTGTTCCTAAGATTGATTCAACGAAAGGTTACAATGGGGTCCAGCGAGATGCTATTGTTACTGCTATTGTGTTACTGTCGAAGCTCCGAGAATTCGTATTTGTGATTTGGGTAGGAAAAAGCCTACAGTAGAAGATTATGGACTATGCTTTCATCTGGTATAAGACGAGTAGGAGCTACTGATCAGTGAAGTTTTGGAAGTCAGTTGTATATGCTGTAACAAGTATCTGGTGAAGTATTGTGAATGCGTCTTCACCTATTCGACATTGTTCGACTTAACCAAATGTTGTCGTTTGCCGGAGCTTGAGACTGGAATGTGTGGAACTTTTGAAAAGAAGCCTGGCACTGTTCGCTCGAGTAATCGATTAAAGGCTCAGATCATTGAATGTCAAGTACACCCAGAGAATGGTCTCAGTACTGCTGGTATTATGATTCAACATTCACAATATGACTTTTTACATTACATTAGTTTCGTGTGGGAGTACTCCTAAGCAGCGCATATGGAGACTGCACTGCTCTCTTGGTGATTCGGTCGCCAAGGCAACTTAACATAGCTTCGTCTAGTTCGAACTTGGTTCATTAAATGGAACAAATGGTGACAAAAATCCTACATCACATTATCTGCTATAATCTAGTACTACGTTTTCAAAGGCAATGCCATCTCCATGAGCAACAATATTTTGGCCTGTCTTTTGACAGACGGCTTACCTGACAAACTCAGAATCTTAAACTGTTTAGCTCAAGATCGCAGTTGAGTTTGAGGAACAAGCTATTGTTGTACGAGACAAAAATAAAGCAGGTGTGAATCTATGGTATACAGCTTTAGAGCATGACTTGAGATCTTTGAACTTTAGTACCACTGATTGCTTTCTTTCTGCATTTTAATGCTAGGTTTTGGGAGCATATTACAAATAACAGCTCTACTCAACAGTCAGGTCAGTTAAATATTTAAAGCTTTGGATCTAACAACAACAAACCATTAATAATTAATATGGTTTCTAACGAATCTTTTGATATCAAATTCAAAACTTCATAACCCACAATAATTTGTAAACCGCATTTTAAAATGCCGCCACACTGTGCACCCAAACTGCAAGATAGTGCACTTCCTTTTTCGTAAGTTGGCAGCACCGCAGCGCTCACAGCTGCCAAAACTAGTTGTGCGTTTGACTCAGCAAAGCCAAAAACAATTTACGCGCACAACTTACAGTCTTCAGGCACGTAAATGCTGCAAGTGGCGCGTTGGTGGCCACCTTCAGAGAGAGCAAGTGCCGCTTAAGGTAAACTTCAACTTTTGTTGCATACTTTGTGGCGTTTCATTGTTTGTAAGCATCTTCTAATTCAACTTATCAACTTTCGTTAAAGCCAATTTTGCATAAAAACAAAGCAACACAGCTTTTAATAAGAAATTAAATTTAAGATTAGATAAAATGAAATCACGCAGAATATAAATTTAAGCGGAATTAAAGACAAAATATGCTAAAAATCAATAAACATGAATTATCAATTAACTGAAACTTTTTTGCATTAAGCAGAGTAATAAGAAGAACGAATAACAAGCGCAATAACAATAATAATAATCATAACTAAATAATAAAAACAACAATGAGTCTAAAAACTTTCAAGAAGTCACAATAAGTACTTATAGTACATACATACATATATAATAATATGCAAAGGAGCAATCCTTTGTTTTGCTAATGAGCAACTTTTGTTAAAAGGCAACAAATTTTCATGAACTTTGTGAGCAACAACAGCAACAAAAAGCGGAAGGAAAATGTAACAACGAACGGCAAGAGTAATAGCAGGGTAATACGGTTGTCACAGCCACTGAGCTGAGCTTGATGCAAAACATATGCATAAGTGTTGTAAAACAAGGAAACATTTGCACTATTTTTGTTTTTTTTTTTTGTTAATTTTTTGGAAGATTACAATAAGGAAACTTATTTTGTATGCAGTAAAGCTGAAGCTGTAATACGCTTTGCGTGTGTAGAAAGTATATTGAGGGACTAGCAAACTTTATAGATTTAGTAACTTAAGTTTAGTATTAAGAGTAGTACTTGTTGAATTAAAAAAAGAGTGTTCTAGAATTATTCTTTTTCTATTGCGTGCCTTTTTTTATACATAGATGCATCGATATACTAAACTACTTTAAGTGTAGTGTACAATTTAAATAAAAACAGAAGTTTCCATAAAAACATCGAGAAGCAGCAACAGCGTTGAATGTAGTACATGAATGAGCATAAAAAGCAAAGCTTGTAAAACTTACTAAGCAACTTCAGTTCATTCACTGTGCTAAGCTTTATATTCATGCACTACTTCCGTTTCCGCTAAGCACACATACACAGATATACACTGTAACAGCATCGTCACCATTTTGTCGCTTCGTGTGCTAATTACAAAATAAAAAACTCGATCGCTGACTTTGATAAAAAAAGAACAAACACACAGACAGACACACATAGGCATGCGTAAAATTATGCTTACAAAAAAAGTTGTCGAAGTTTTTTACAGCGCGCAGTATGGCAACGCTGACAACTTAATTGTTTGACAAGCTTAAAAGTATGCTATATAAAGTTTTTGTCGCTCTTGACGCTACTGTTTGGTGGGTCTGTTTGTCCGTTCATCCATCCGTCCGTCCGTTTGTCATACATTTGACTGTTAGTGTCATAAAAAGTTTAACAAGCATTTTGATAAAAATCATATGTGTGCATACACATACATATATACACACAGCCGCCATCATTGTTGCTTTTCCTCAGCACACTTGCCTAAATAATGGCGCGCGAGTAGTATGCGTAAAAATGTTGTCTCTGTTTGTCGCAATGCTCTTTTTTTTTGTCGTGTGGTTTTTTATGAACTATAAATTTTAATGACAGTTTGATTGCATGATTTTCGTTGAAAAAAAAAAAAAATGTACAAAAAATGTGCGTGTTGCTTGTTTGAGTGTTGCTTTATTTATTTTGTCACCAGTGACATGTTTGTTTTATTTTTATGTAACACTTTTTAAATTTTTACCTTTTTTTGTTTGTTTTGTTTTCATTCACATATATGAAAAGGTATTACAGTCGGTTTGCAACGTTCTGTACACTCTGCTCCTTCCGTTCGCTCTTTGTATCTCTTAAGCCCCTACCCAATGCGCGTGTTTGCATTTCGTGTGCGTTTAATTAAGTTTTGTCGGTTTTAGGTGTCATCATTTGTGTTGCTTTCGCATATTTTCGAATTGACAAAATGAGGTTACCCCGCTTGTACATATTTTAAAAATGAGAATTTATTGTAAAATTTATTGAAAAAGATATTAGGAAGGCAATTATATAAAAGTTTTAATTTTAAGCGACTATGATCCCTCCGAACTAAGAGTCTTAAAAAAGTTTCAAAGAACTCTAGCTACAAGCTTCTCCAGGAAAAATCTAGACTCCAAAGGACATTTATGTGGATGTCCAACCCAAAGGCCGGGAAATGTTGGCACAGTGCAACCTACTCAATTATGAGCTAAACCGTCAACGCACGCATATGTTCCATAAAATTCTGGAGAACATGTTCACTAAATCGTTCTGCTTATGAATGGCCACTAGAACTATATTCCATTCGCCTTGCTCCCATCAA
Source organism: Leucophenga maculata (assembly GCA_035044805.1). Classification (NCBI taxonomy): domain Eukaryota; kingdom Metazoa; phylum Arthropoda; class Insecta; order Diptera; family Drosophilidae; genus Leucophenga; species Leucophenga maculata. The sequence continues at coordinate 452,326 of JAWNNP010000465.1, forward strand.
AAACGCTCTCGGCCACTGGATTCGCTCTAAACAAGACCATGTCTTTGCAGCACAACTCGATGAGTGATTCAACACCAGGTCGACCTGCCTGTGGATCCATTTGGTCCCGAGTATGTTGATGTCATAACCAGTGTCTGAAGTCTGCGCCATTCTCACAATGATGTCGATTTTTAATGTCATAGTTAGGTTGCAGTATTTACCGATGGTTAATAGTTATCGCAATGATTCCTAAATGAATGATTCCAAACCATAGATTGACCCTGGATTCTACCGACAGATTTCATTGCTGCCTTCGATCTCAATGGTTTGGGAAAAACTAGCCATTGTTTGGCTTGCGATAATTGCGTAGTCCTGGAGCCTGATCCTGGTCTATCACTTTTGGTTCTGCTCTGACTACGGCACATTTAAACCAATACAAAGAGCCACCGAACACATATTATGAGCATTCCAATGCCATCTTTGTGGATATTGAACAGGAATTCGATAGTGTTGGGCAACCAGTTCCCTGCAAAATGTCAAATAGAAGCTGCTTTCGTCCTACTTTGTTCTGATATGGTTCTACTTGGAGTGCCGTTCCATTAGGGTCAAATGCAGGGCAAGTCAGTTCTCCTCTCACACAGCAATCGCAGGAGTGCCAAAAGACAGACATACCTGGTCTTAATGTCAGTACGATTGAAGCTTCAGACGCATCCCTGCTCTTGGTCTCATATGCAGATGTAGTATGCATGATGGTCTCTGAAAAAGCACCACAGGTGGCTGCGGATTTCGTGCAGACGAATGTAGAGCCTCTCGCTGAATAAGCCAACAGGTGGAACATGAAGCTCAACGCCAGGAATAGCGTTAACACTATCTTCACATTCCGTCAAGCGCAGCTCCCACCTGTGCATATCCATGGCACCAACTTGAACCAGCCAGCTAAGGTTATCTACCTTGGCCTTAATCTGGACCTGAACCAACTGGCTCCTGTGCTGCAGAAGCAAGCTTTCCTTCCAGAACAATTGCATCATAATTGCCAAGAAAGTTACTCAAATATGGAGCTAAGATACGAAAGTTAGGTGCACAGCTTCAATGACGAGTCGACATGCAAAAGTGCAAAGGCTGTGAATTCGAACCATGCGGCTCATCATAGAACATTCACACAGACCTCAACTTGGCATCGATTGAAGATTAGTTCTACTTCTTCCAACTGTTAAAATTGAACGAAAATCGTGCCAACAGGCATGCACGAATCCTGATTGGTTCGCGGCCGGTCAGACGATTGAAGAGTACTCACTTAGAAACGCTGAATTTGCTAGATTTTACATGAATCCAAATAACATATTTTATTATGGTGCAAATCGATCCATGGCAAGTCAGTATTTAAATGTCCGTCTGTCTGGTTACAAGAGTTTAGAGGCAATAAAGATAATGGCTACAAGTTTGAATATTTATTGTATCCATAAGAACCAGCACCTCCTTTCTGAGTTTTATAATGAAAAATTGTTTGTTTTCTTTCTAAAAACCTCAAATTTGGTGCAATTAATTTCAATGCTACTAAAATATTCCGTATACATCCACATAGTATCACTACAAGAGGTAGCCTCCAAATAAATCTGTCTACCGTTCATGGGTATTTGTAAGAAAAACAATTTGTTGTGCATTAGCTTAGCTTGAAACGCCAGATAAGCTGCATTTTAGACTAATCACAATAGAGTATAGCACACCGTTTCAGATAGGAGTATATATATAGCCCATACATATTTAAAGTTCTATGGGTTTATAGAACATCAGGAAGTACATCACGACTGCAGCGTTCTTTGCTATTTATACTAATCTAGTATACAGCAAAGACGCACTTAAAATGCCAACCAAATCGTAAATAAATAATAGATTTAAAATGTTTAACTTAAAATTCACAATAAACTTTATTGAGTAAAATCGAAAGGGTTCTGTTTGTCGCTTCACTTAAATAATACGTTTGAATAGAGATTATGTTTATATTTAGTTTGTTGTTGAATAAAATATTTCCATTAAATACGAGTATATATGATATTTTTGTTGTTGTTGTTGTTAATATGCATTTTAAGAATATATTTGATAAGAATAATTTATTTATTTTCGCGTTATAAACGCATTTTCATCTCATCCAGCATGCGATAGACCTTCACAAATTTCTTCTCCACAATCTCCACAAAAGCCTTGATATCATTCCGCACAATAGCCAGTTCCATGGCAGCATCTGCCATAGCTGTGCCATCGCATTTCTTCGAAATCTTATCGCTCTCATACCAACAGGCAACACCGTCAACATAATCATCAACCAGCTCCGGTGCAGTAATATCCTCCATAAAGGATAAATCACGTCGCTTGACAAACGAATTCATCAGCAACTGCAGAAAATCGCAATTCCAATTATTCTGTTGAAAGTAGAAATACTGTAGCTCCTTCAAACTATCGAAGAGTGTTATTTTCAAACTGTAGATGGAATTACTCGAAATATCAAGCATTTTAAGATGTGTTTGCTTCTTGAGTAAACCTTCCTGCAGATCATGCATATTTGTAGCACTAAGATTTAAACGCAGCAGCTGTGTATAGCGACGAAATGGATTACCCTGCTGTGCACCGAGCGGATTCTGTGATAGATCCAAGCTGGTGACATTCACGGCATGCGGTATATGCGGCAGCTCACGCAGCGAATTATTATGCAAATCCAATTCGTGCACAATGCCATAAACGGTCAGGCGACGCAGATCGCAGCCATGTATGACAGCCGTTTCGAGCAGCGAGAAATTTAATGTTAATTCCTGCAAAATATTGCCCGACAGATCGAGCAATGCAATGCGTGGCTGCAGCTTAAACAATTCCGATTCGAAGACAACAAAACGATTGCGCGCCAAATTGATGCGCGTCAAATTTAAATTACGATCAAAAATACCGCGCGGAAATGCAAGCAAACGATTGCCCGCTAAATTCAAATCGAGTAATTTACGCATGCCGGCAAAGATACCAACGGGCAATTGTTCCAATTGATTATCGGCCAGCGAAAGTTCTTTGATTTCCTTGAGCGCATGAAAACTGGCATTGTAGAGCGTACGCAGCTGATTACCATTCAAATGCAATGCATTAAGATTATCCGCGCCCAGAAATATGTTCTTCGGTATATCACGCAATTGATTATAACCCAAATAGAGACTCATCAAATTACTGGCGCCCTCAAATTGTGGCTTCTCGAATGTCTCCAGGCTGCAATTCTCCATGCGCAGCAATTGTAAATCCGGAAATGTATCGAACAACAGATGCGGTATCTTGGCTATAGACGAATTGACAAAGGTCAGCATTATCTGTTTGGCTATGGGTGACTGCGACAGTATGACGTAATCATTGCGGCCTATCTCGATGCCATTACAAATGCCTGCCTGACAATGATCCTGCAGCCAGATGCGGCGCAACTGTCCAGTTGGTTGATGTGCTGCAAACACAACAGCAGGTGTGTAGGGTGCATAGCACGTGAATGCTGCCACGAGCCACACAATTAATATATGCATTGCGTAGAGTTTGTCTTGCACTACTTTATTTACTACTAAAATATCTAAGTTTGCTCAATTTCTACGCTACGTGCGCCAGGATCGATCGCATCGACCTGTCGACCGATCCGTCGAGCGCGTACACGACGCGTACTGCTCGATGTTAGTTATTCAACTGTTTTAGCAATCTATTGAAAATTTCGAACACAACTGTTGAATCTGCTAAGCTAACACCAGAATGAGGCTGCTGCTGGCTGTACTCAGGCAGCAGCAGAAAAAAAGAAACACTAAAATGCATCTAAACTAAATGCGGGTAGTAAATATTAAATTGCTCCCCATATGCTATGTATTCTAAAAGTAGGTATATAAATAATTCTTTTTTTTTTTTTTTTTTTTTTTGAGAAGCACCCCTTTCCGTTTTGTGCATTTACAATTTGTTTTTATGGTTTTTATATATATTTGTTTATTTATTTTTTAGTTTATTTTTCCAAGTGCCCTCTTTTAGTTTTAGTCTTTTTTATTGTATCCATTGCAATTAAGTATCCGCTGTGATTTTGATTTAATTCAATTACGTACTACGTCGTTCTACTGCAGACACAGAATCTAACAATCTTTTTTGGTTTTGTGCGTTTCGCATAGTTTAAACATTCATTACCATACATGGATGCGTTTTTCTGGCTTTCAGTTATCGAAAATTTGTTTTTTTCGCTGAATGTTATTCTGCGTGAACTTTCAATTTCGTTCGTTATATATTTTTTTTTTTAAATATTTTTTATGCACTTCATAAAATGAATTTTGTTAGTTTGTCAGCATTTCTGTAAAGCAATGAAATAGAGCGCTACATGTATGTATTGAGCTAGCAATGTCCGTCTGTCTTTACTTTGAGTTTAAGTTTAATGCTTTAAAACATTTAAAAAAATAGAATACACAATTCGTTTTTTTTGAGAAGTATAAGTTGCAAAATGTGTAACAGTAACGCTTTGGAGTTGCTCCCGAAACAATTGTTTGCGTAGCTTTACAATATCTGTAAACAAAAAATTGCTGTTACTGTACCATCTTCTCATTGAAACATATTTCTCTATGAACTTCAATCAGTTAAAAGTGCATATCTAAAGTTTAGATAGATTACATCATTGTCCATATCCATTTATCCATCTTTCCATCCATCTGTCTATCTATCTATCTATGTATCTTTCTATCTATCTATCTATCTATCTTTCCATCTATCTATCTATCTATCTATCTATCTATCTATCTATCATCTATCATCTATCATCTATCATCTATCATCTATCATCTATCATCTATCATCTATCATCTATCATCTATCATCTATCATCTATCATCTATCATCTATCATCTATCATCTATCATCTATCATCTATCATCTATCATCTATCATCTATCATCAATCATCTATCATCTATCATCTATCATCTATCATCTATCATCTATCATCTATCCATCTATCTATCTATCTATCTATATAACTATCTATCGTGTAGCGTATTCAAGCTTCGTTGAAACCAATATTAATAAATAATTTTTTCACTTGTTTTCAAACTGTTTCACGTTCCATTTATTATTATTTTTTATTTTTTAATATTTTTTTTTAATTTTTTTTTATTATTTTCTCATTTTTTCTTGTCTGCCTGATGAAAATGAATGTTTTTTAAAGTAGGAAATGCCAAATATCAACAGTGAGCAGAAAATACACACACAAAAAAATAAATAAATAAAAAAGCATGTTCACAAATAACAAATGATTTATAGCAGATCATGTATCTAGCTGCTAGCTCTTTTCATATGTTTCACTATATATTATATCGTGAAATTGTATAATTTTCAATTTTTTTTTTACTAGATATGAATTACTTTTTTCATTTTTGGCTCAGTTTATATGTTATGCAATATTTCAACACGTTATTAAGAACTTTCAATATAGAAATTAGATAGTAATGTATTGGCGAGCAAAAAAGTTTTTTTTTTTAAATAGAGCGACAGAAATTTGAAACGAAATCAATTACTTTGAAATAAAGTGAAAGGATGATTTTTTAGGTGGTGCATAGAAGGCAAAGCATGCCTCAGTATGTTCCGAAAAACTGCTATATTTAAGTCTGAAGCACTTGAGCACTTGTTGATTTAGAAACTATTTACAGAGTGGCTGTCTGTCTGTTTTTGAAGTTCTTTTATGGTGATTAATGGTTATAATATTTCCATAAGATATCGAAGAAACTATTTTTAGATGCCCTAATAACATGCTTTTCTGTGAGATTGCCCATATTTTTACAGTTCTTTTGGCCAGACATATGTTATTTCACCAGAAATGTTCTTTAGAATCTATACCACAATGTTACGACCCATATTTACATACACCTGCTTTGTATGCTAGCACAAATTTCTGCAAACTTACGCCATCAGGCGTTGTGACAAACTGGAGCCGTATGGCTATCTGTCTCTGCATGACAGGTGCCATGCGAACATGTCTCACCGCCGCCATGAAACTGGTATTTGGGCTGCGACCATTGCATATTTCAAATCGAATCGCAGCAACAATTAATACAATGAGTTTACAGACTAGCTCTGGTCACATACTCTTAAAACAAATTCCTGGCATTGAGATCTGCAATATAAGAAATTTTATGACCATGGATCTTTGCTTCGGCACATGGTTCTTAATTCTTTAAGCTGCTCGTAAATGTTGCCTTACTTAAACGGATAATGAATCCTGGCTTAAACTATTTCAATCTGAGATCCATGCCATGGAGGTCTGCACTCTATACTATATATTGAGCAGAACTCCAAAAGTGGCCAAGATCACTATATTCACAGATAGCCAAGCTACAAACATATTACTAATCTCTTGCCAACTGTCCTCCAAATTGTTAAAACGTTTCGATAACCTTCAACGACTCTTACTAGGTCGTAAGATCTTCATTTGTTAGGTTGTTGGCCATAGTACTGTTAATGTTAATGTTTTTTTTCTTACTAATACAAAAACAAAAAAAATATAAAAATGTTTAACTCCTTTTCGCTAGCGAAACTTAGTTCTAGCAAATAGTTAGCCACTTTCATCTAATGAATAGCTAGCGAAAGGTAATGCCACAACAAATAAATAGTGAACAAATTAGTACTCACAAATGAAAAAGTTGCAGAAGAATTCATAGATTAATGCCAATAAATTGCTTACCTAAAAATAAGAAAAATGGAATAAAATAAAATTAGTAAATAAAATAAAATAAATTAAATATTATACAGTATTACGAACTAAATTTGAAATAACTATGCTTTGATTCATGTACAAACATTAGAAGGTATGAAGGTAACTTTTATGTGTGGAGTAGAAGTAGTAGTAGTACTATCCATGTAGGTAAATCTAAAATTTGAGAACTCAATAGACATAACAATAGATCCACCCGATTTAAAAAAAAAGGAAATACAGGCAGACGGACATATCTATACCGAAATAACTTTTGATGGTGGTCAACCGGTTCACAATAGATGGAGAAATCGGTGAACAAACATAAAAGGAAAAAAAATACATGTAGAAGAACATAGAACATCCTTCTTTTTGAAGTCGGTTAAAAAAAAACATTGCTCTTTTCTGTTAAATCACAGCTCTTTCCTGTTAAAACACTGCTTTGTTCTGTTAATGTAAACAGTTAACAGCATATATCACTGTGTATGAACAGTGTATGTAAAAAAAAAAAATAAATAAAAACGATTAAATGTATACATCGTATTTTTAGGCCCTGTACCGAAGGTACAAGAGCCTATTGGGTTTGTGCAAATGTATGTAACATGTAGAAATAATGGTCGGAGACCCCCCAAAGTTACCCCCATTATGGTCAGGAGCGATAGAGGAGTCGATATAGCCATGTCCGTCTGTCCGTCTGGCCGTCCGTATGAACGAAAGGATCTCGGAAACGGTAATAGATAGAGACTTCGTGTTTTTTGCATTCGACTAGGACTGCTCCGGAATTTTACAAGTTTATTTTGAAATCTTGCCCCTCCCCCCCTTCCCCATAAAATCACCCCCAAGGCTAAAAATTTCCTCGGCACAAAAAATGCCAGTATAAAGATATCGTCTTTCTAAGCCGAAAACCAAAAAGTTCATCAAAATCGGATAATAAATGACGATTTTATAAGCAATTGAATTTGAGCGACCCCCCTTTTCGTTTCATACATAAAAAAATGTTTTATAAGGCACTTAGTGGTGCAGTGAAAAGTGGTCATGTGTTTGGTCATAAGCTAGGGGAACATTTAGTGTGTTTGTTAGGCGACCTGTGCTGGTACAGGGCCTCTTACAGTCGGTTACGCCCGACTGTGATTTTCTTACTTGTTTACAGTTATCTTATCTTATAGAGCACACACCGAACCAGTATCCAAACTATCATACTTCATTAGCTAATGCATAACAAAATCTACTCGTTTTATTTATGTCTACCTACTATTAAGATTCATAGCAATAAAAGCTATTAACTTGCATCACATTCAATTTTATTACAATAAATCTGCACAAAAATTCACCTTGCGCTTTAATAGATATAATACATATATGTATAGCTTACGCCAGATACACAAACATCTAAATGCAATTAGCTAACACTAATGAGTTTTAATGAGCACTGAGATTCACTTAGCGAACATGGACAATACGCCGAAGACAAGCCACTGACCATAGTCACATATGGCTTTACAAGTGTGCACAGTAAGTGTGTATGTGGCTGTAGATACATAATCATGCGTAGCTATAATATGTAGTGAAATGCCTTAAAGAATTTGTGCGCTGTGTGCTGTTTATGTATACGCTTACCTTACCTAATCCTAAGGGCAAATTATGCGCAAGATATACACCAATAAGATACTAAACTACGCACATGTTGTAAGAACAATAAAAATGTACACGTCTGCTGCAAAGTAATACTGTTCAGCTATTGTATGTAACTTAATTATTATGTGTCTTTGCTAACTGTTGGAAGTTTCTTCGGTATTTAGATATTGTATCTAGGCATATATAAATATTATTATTTTAGTGTGCATTTGCTTAATAGGTGTTAATGTATCTACAGCAGTCACAGCAACAACAACATGTAACACTTGTAAAGGCATAAAAATAATTTATGATATTTTGCTATACAAATGCATATAATTTATAAATATTAAGTGCATCGGAAGTGAGTTATATAAATAAAATATTTCCATAAACTATTTAAATTTAATTAGTTATGTGCAGAAAAACTATGCAAAGAAAATTATGGCAGCTAAATATGTATCTTTTAAGCTTAATTTTCTTGTATGCGTAGTCTTCTTAATTGAATATAACGCAGCGACACAAGTTTTAATTGCATGCTGTGCTGCGCTATTTAGATACACGGATACACACGCAAATACATTGAGTGGACTTCAGCTAAGCATCAAGATATAACAAGCAAACTAGTAGACAGACAGCACAGGCAACTCAACGACATAAATCTTTGCTGCACTTTAATACCTGCATGTGGTCGACAAATGCACACAGCTAAATAGATACATAGCACAGCATAGATACAATGCTTTATAGCTACAAAAAGTACTACATATATGTATATATAACTGTATGCCATGACACTTGTTACGATTTATGAGCAACCATTATTTGGTGCTGCTGCTGTTGCTACTTTTAGTGGTTGTCTAACTATGTGGGTTGCTATAACAGATACAGATACAAAGATACATGTGCTTCAAATAACACTGTAGCTGTTGTATATATATATAAGCTGCAAAGTATTGCTATTGTTAAGTATATAGTATGCATGCTTATTTAACACATGCAATCGATCGTATGACAAATGCAATTAGAAATACCTTGCATACCGTGGCAGTAGTAATAGCTCAGATACATATAGCTGTAGATACATGCTCATTAATAAACTTTATACACACAATGCATTTATCTTATGCAATATCTTTTGTACTTGATTTAGGCATTTAGTCATTGTTTAACAAAGTTTTGCAATTAGGTTTTGTATCTATGAGATACATCACAACTTAGCACATAATTATAATAGCGCTATTGTAATATAATAGGATTTGTCGATAAAATAGTTTAATTATAGTTGAAACTGAAGTATTTTAAGCTAATAAAATGGCTGCCACATAAGATAGACATCGATTTTTAATTAATTAGTTTGCACTATATAAGCCTTATATATATATATATATATATATATATATATATATATACACTCAAGCCTTATACAACGTCATCGTTTATCTAAAAATAGTATCTAAATGTGCTCATTTCTGTTGAGTAAATGTGTACTTGACCATGAGTGTGCCAAAGAAAAATCGAACAATCGCACAAAGGACACGCAAACTCATACACACGACATACAACCGGAAATGCATCATACTTTGAGTGGCAGCCATCTAGGCGCACAGCTTTAAAGCAAAAGCAAAAGCAGGCTAAGGTTAAGTTGCCACAATAAAACAATCGAGGCGTTAATGTGTTTCCGTTGCGCTCCTACTACTAAGTACCTCTTTTCAATGTCAGCTAATGGAAAGAAAATAGAGGACAAAAAAGAAAAACAAGCGCAAAAGATATTTGGTTTGGCACAGAAGCTTGTGCTTTTAGGTGCGCTATAAGTATTCGAAAGAGGCTTTTTTATTTGAATATTTATAGAATGTAATAGAATTTTCATTTGAATATAATAGAAAAGTTCTATCATGAAATTAATCTGCTACAAAATTTAATACATTTAAAATATATAAAAGCTGACAAAAATTAAAACAATAGAAATATCAACGATTTATAAATAAGCATAAACTGAAAGCACTTTCTATCCAACAAATTAAGTATTGATAAAAAGCAAATGCCAAGCCAAAGCAAGTGCTACTGAAATACATAAAATATTTGTATTATACTACAAACACAAATGTTCTAAAATATGCAAACAAGCTTAATGTGTTGCTGCTGCTGCTGCTACTGTTTTAGAAATTCCTTTTACAAATGAACTCAGCACCAAACTATAGCACTCCAACGCCATACTTTGAGTCATACATTTTGCATAGAGCTAGCTAAGCTCAAATGATGAGATGCAACAGTAGCAGCAGCAGCGCTGCAAGCGATTTCAGTTGTCACTTGGTTTTGTCTCAAACAATTTGTTTTAAATATTTTATTTCTGCAAAACAAGTACATCAGCAGCTTGGACCATTTCAGTTGACAATGTCAAGTGAAATGGTAACTTTTGTTCGAATTCTCAAGCGCCATTGCACGGAAATTTGCACAATTTTTCATTGTAAACTGCAGCAAATGGCAAATGTCAGACGGAAGCAAATGACAAAATGGCGCATTATGCACTTCCGCAGCATTTCTCTGTGCATTGCTGCTCATTTGTCGCTTTTTTATATACTTTTTACTTTCGTTTGTAAACTTTTTAATTAACAATTCTTCGTAAGAGAAACTAAAACATAAAAAATACACAAAAATAAAAACAAATCAAGTAGAATCAAAGTTTGTTGTATCGTACAATTTTAATTAGAATGAGATACTTTTGAATTATTATTCACAAATACAGAAATGCAGAGAAAATGCGTAAAGTTTTATTGCGTCACAAATTGAAAACAAATAAAAGAATTAGCTAGAACATGAACATAACTACTTATTGTTTAATAATAGTTAAAAAAGTTCAATTTGAATGCAAAAGTTTTAAGTGTACGCAATGTCAGAATATCTTGGTGGGTCGGAAAGTGCTTTTGCCTGAGCATATACCATAATATTAACAGAAAAACAGTTCAGTAACATTGTGCATTAAAAAATTACTAATTATATAAATGCTCAAAAGAGACATAAATACAAACGATTACATTGTAATAATCAGTAAAAGGCTCAATATTAGCCTTTCCCACAAAAATATTTGCTGTCAAGCCGAGCGCATGCGCAACAGCATGTTAACATATTTTTTATTTTAGTCTGCATTTATTATATATTAAAATAATTATAAAAAATTGCCACTAATACATGCACACACAACTCTTTGCATAATCCTCTTAAGAGACGCAATGAAAGAAATGAATGACATTTCATTATTTAACATTTGTTGTTTCTGTTGGATCGACGATCGAAGAGGTCTATGCATCGTCACCAATGCGATGGAATATGATCAATATTTAGTTAAAGCAAAACAGCGAAACATGGAACGAAAATACGATATAGAAATGTACATAAAAAATATTAAAGCCCAATATGAAATCGAGAGTTAGAGGCACCTCTCAGAAATGTGTTCGAATATTTCATGTCGAAGAGTCAAGAAAGACCGAGGAATCAGCGATTAATTATTATAACAATTATTAGAGAGGCAAAAGCAAAAATTGAAGTCTGGATTCAGAATCACAGCAATCACTAAACTATTTTGAGGCGATTAAGCAAACAACAATAGAGAATAGAAGCCAGAATTACCAGGTCATGTTGACTTTATTATAGAATCAACGGTCTACAACGAGGTGAAGTTAGTTATTAGCAAGTTGAAAAATAATAAAATGACAAGCTTTGATAGGACGCTAGCGGAGTTATTCAAGACTGGCGGCATTGCTCCGATGAATGCATGTCCAACCATAGCAAATATTATTTTTCTTAACTTTGAGGAACAACCCACAACCGTGGACTTAGTCTCTATTGATACAGTTTTTAAATATTTCACGTAGAGCCATATACGGATAGGAAGTTAGTAAGTGTGACTTTAGTGAGAAAATTTCGAGTAGTGACCAAATGTTCACACTACGAACGATCTGAGAGTAGAGCATTTTGATATTAAGACAAGTTTCAGGTAGAGAGCTGAGCTATCGTGGGTTCTTTTAAATCTTGTAATGGAGTACATTCTACTTCAGTCTGTACAAACAGAAAATGTTGTGTTAAATTTTTAAGCAGCAAAGGAACATAGTCATCATTGAAACAAAAGAGAAGTGAGAATGGTAAGATTTTAGAGATAAAACCGTCACAATTCAAGACGAAGTGTTTGGTATCTTCTTACACGTCTTCAAGGCGTACTGCACGGTCTGTGACAATGGAGAATTCCAATTTTATTGTTGTAGAAAACTTTATATACCTGGGAACAGAAATAGGTTGCAACCGTCAGCGTTGATATTAGGCGAAATAGATGCTACCTTGGGCTCAGAAAAGTAATTAATTCGAGCTCACGAATATTAAACTCTTGGAACTCATAATCGCCTTCAAGCTTTAGCATGCAGAATTGTATGACCGGATTTTGGAAGTGTTCAAGAGAAATATTCTTTGTAAGATTTATGGACCCACGAGTATTAGATTCCTCATAACCGGAAAACGGTTGTAGAAGCATTTAACTAAGTAAGAGAGACAGGAAATGGTAGTCGAGATTTAAGCAATGAAATTGCCAACCGATGACAGTAGCCGAGTAAATCAAATTAAGCCATTTAATATCGGTTTTCCATGTCACTATTAGTGCTTTATGTTCCTTGCAGTTGCTTATTCAAATATTATTTCATTAATCCTTAGAAAATTTCACGAAATCGCAGCATTAAAGAAATGGTTAGATTCGGCTCCCTTTGAGCTGATTTCTATTTTTAATAGTTAGAAGTATGTATAATACTTAATATATAGGCTCGGTCGAATTATAGTAAGATAGAATTAAACATATTGTGGTACTCCTATAATATGGAGCTGTAATGGTTTAGATCAAGTTACGCTGATTATGTAGAGTTGAGGATGGATGGTTAATTTAAGCCATTTTATGATTTTATTTATGTTTTTTTGAGATTGGACTGAACTGGCTTTCTATTGAATTACTGGTGGTTAAAAATAATGTCCGTTCTAAGAAAGTCCATGAGGTCTGACAGGATGTCTTCAATGGATATGGAAATGCTGTTTGTACAAAGTAAACAGAGATTTAAGTGTGTATCAGAATGTTTGATGTCAAAAAAAGTATGTTTGTGAGGTCCACAAAAGAAAATTCTTCTTAGTAAGTTTTTGAGTCCATGCTAAGCAGGCTCTATGTCCATTTTACAAGCGAACTGCGGCTAGTCTGTCTCCTTAAGCGTGGAGCTTGCTAGGCTCTGTACCGAAGGTACAAGAGCCTATTGGTTTTAAGCAAATGTATGTAACAGGTAGAAATAATGGTCGGAGACCCGCCAAAGTTACCTCCATTATGGTCAGGAGTGATAGAGGAGTCGATATAGCCATGTCCGTCTGTCCGTCTGTATGAACGAAGGAGTCTCGGAAACGGTAATATATAGAGACTTCGTGTTTTTTGCATTCGACTAGGACTGCTCCGGAATATTACAAGTTTATTTTAAAGTGGTCATAAGCTTGGTCATAAGCTAGGGAAACATTTAATGTGTTTGTTGGGCGACCTGTACTGGTACAGGGACTCTTGCAGTCGGTTACGCCCGACTATAATTCTCTTATTTTTTTTAGTGATATTTTTTATTAGATTTAAAATTAGATTTGTCATTACCTGCAATTTTTGGTGTGTTCTGGGACTCAGATATATATATTTTTTTTGGGCTATTTGGAATAGTGATTTTCTAATAGCTGAAGCACAGTATGACAGGCGTTGGTTATGGATTGAAAAGTGAGAAGAGCGAGCTAAGACTATGACAGTTGCCGATCATTTTGGTTGAGCTATTTCCACGACATTGAGGCCAGCGATTAATTTCGCAAAGTAACTAGAGGTGTATTAAGGTAGGAGAAATGTTTGGTATATGTTGTCCGGTGCAATGCTAAAGGATATAGCGTGATCGGTCTTGGAGCCTTTGGTGTAAATAAATATATAAGCGAAAAGAGACGCTTTTCATTGATTCATTTCATTAAAAACAAGTTGTAGGTAAACTGAAGGCGGGATGCAGGATTTGGGGAGATTGTTTAGTACAAACGACAACACAATTTTCAATCTATTGGATCTATAGTGAGAAAAGGTTTGGTTGGTAGAACGAGAAACATGCTCAGCACTAGTGCCGCGTGTAGGACAGCTGGAGTTGAATTTTTGGATGTTAATAGAATGGATTTATTAGAATAGAATAAAATAGAGGGGAGAAAAGGAAAAAATATTAAAACAGACTTTATTAGTTTGACTGTGACAAACATTCTGCAAATCTCAAGTGGCATTATTTTATATTCAAACTAAAGATTGTTCATGGGTTTTGATGTAACTGCTTCAAGAGGCAATTGTATAGCGTAATGCTCATTATTTGTGGAAAAGCTTAGAGGAATACCACTGTGTTGTGGAAGTACTGAATAGAAGTGAATATGGTTTCTCTTTTGGTTATTTAAAATTGGACCTATTTTTCATGATGGAATAAATACCAATTTTATTGAAAGCGTTGCTGAAATCAAGTAAAATAATGGAAATTGGGTTTTTAGTAGAGCGGAATGAATATATCAGGTAGATTAATGCAATATGACTATCAGAAATGCTATTTGCCAAGTCAAGAATTTCAAATGTTGAGGTAAAAAGATATGAAAAATTCTACTGTAGTGGTCCAAAGAACGATATTTGAAGAATGTTTTTTTTTTTTAGCAACGGATAGATTCTATCCAGCCTCGCTGTTTCCGCTGTGAGCTTTGACAGTGGGTGGAGATAGGAGTTGATTTGTTAGTTGACAATATTTCCAACTTTATTAAGAAGAAATGGACATAATTTGATAAAAAATACTAAAGCTAAAATGAGGGCAACTCATTGAGCTAATTGTCTTACTCATCTACCACTAAAACCTTTGAAATCAAAATTAGAAATAGATTAAAATTGCGTGCGTTGTGTAATAGTGATTATGGCTGCGTTTCTATAATTAAATCTATTCAATAGCACTTGCAAATCGTTTAATAAAGTAATTAATTAAATAGACGTATGCTATGTATGATAAGCACACAAATAATACTTATAAATATGAAATGCAATAACAAACAAACACCCAGCGCAACAATAATGCTAGCCAAGTACAACATATCACGTCATCAATATCATAAAGATTAATTGCGTCATTTCATATTTCATATTTACAGAACGCGCACGACTGATTCGATTCGCATTTCGAATTTAATCAATGATAAGTACGCGTTTTCAATCATTATCTGGCCAATGTGTACACATATATATATAAGCGCTATAACTTCAACCGAACAACAATACACATCTACAATAATAGCAATAAAGCCAAAAGCCGCAGCTATAATAATTAATGATATATATATACATATATGTGGGGGACTGCGTGTTACAGAAAATGATTTAAACCCTGTTTAAGCAGCAATTATAGACGGCTTATTAATTGCTGTTTAAATGTAAATGCCATCAAGTCATCGTTTGAGTCTTTAGTCTAATACAATAGAAATGCATGCAATCAAAGTTTGCATTATGCAAATGAGTTGGCATAGCAACTGGAAGTATGACATTTACGTATGTAAGCCGTCGTCATCAACACCAACTAAATGTGCGTTCAAAGAAAGAAATTATATCCTTGTAGTCAAACACAAATAGCTGTCGGTCGTATTGTCCGAGTTGCGTTGCTTTTGCAATTTAGATTTCTCATCTAATGTTTAAAAAAAGAAAAAAAAAAAACAATTTGTACGTGACTCAATCAGTTTAGATATTCATATATATCTCTTTCTTCTTTGCTAAAAGCTAAATTTAAATTTTTCATTTCTAACAAAAAGGATATTCAAACTCATTTTGATTTTTGAGCTGGGTGTGCTACTGTGTGAACGTGCTTTGCACATAGAGTGCGTGTATCTCTTTAGCTATCTATGCTTGCTTACTCGCACACACTAGCTCGCCTACTGGCTGTGTATGTTTGCTTTATTTGATTTAATTTGCGCTTCTCGCTTGGTTACGTATACGCCACGTGGTCACAATGAAAATGACTTGCTTTGGTTTTATTTTATTTGATTTTGTTTTTTTAGTTTACACTGCACTACTCATACTAACACTACGGGTATATAAATTTATTTTGGTGTATGTAACAGCCTGTAGGATGTGTGGTAGACCAGTACCAGCACCTGCAACTACACTATGCGAAACTATTTATTTTTCTGTACAATATTATACATTTTGTTTATAGCGTATTAAAGCGTCGGTTAGACTGAAACATCCTTTTTAATATTTTCTCCTCCACTCGACTTTTTGCTATGACTTTTTGATACTTTAAGCATATTTGTTGAACACAAATGCACAATCAAATTGTTGAAATATTTCTACTAAATATTTTTAGCGTTAATCAAGCGAAAGTGTTGATTTAATTTAAGCTCTCCATAAACAAGATAATAAAATTTATTTAAATGTTTATTTCGGTTTCGAATTAAATTCTACACTATTCAACAAAAAAATTTTAACTGCTGACAAGCATTTATTGCATATTTTTAGGTGCCAATTTGCAATTTTTATTGTATTTCCTCTCTAATTGCTTGCATATTTTTAGTCGCTAAACAAAAAGCGAAAAAAAACAAATAAATTAATGCAAGCCTGATTGCGCAGCATAGAGTGCAATCAACTGGCAATTAAATTGTTTAAAAGCAAATAGCAAATATCGAAAGAAACCAAACCGAAGGATGGAATGAATGAATATTAAGCACAGCAGCACCATCATCATCATATACGCGTGAGACAAGCAAGGAACACCACAGCGATTTTTGGCTTTAATTAAAATCAAGAGCGCTGCTTGTCTTCGATTGAGGAGGAGCAGCAGCAATGCATTCGAACGTTAAGCAATATCAAGGACTAAATAGCGCCAAAGGACAAACAAACGAAACAGCAGCTAACACTCGACCATTAGCAATTTTACGCTTGAGCGAAATTTACACAAAAAAGGCGGATTTGCGCGGCTGTTAAAAATAAAAAAAGAAATTTGAAAGACAACAGCGCGAAAAAATGAAAATCAGTGAAATAAGTCAGTCAAGTATATATTGTATATATATATATATATATACAGCTGACAAATAAAGCTAATGATTCTTTGCGCTCAAAAAACAAAAAAAAAAATATATAAGAAAAAAATTCTTTATATACATTTTTCTTGTATTAATGGTCTTATACCCTACACTTGTGTTGCGAGTGCATGTCAGTTGGTATAGGCGGCATATTTCATTAAAGCAGAAATTTA
Organism: Leucophenga maculata; assembly: GCA_035044805.1. Classification (NCBI taxonomy): domain Eukaryota; kingdom Metazoa; phylum Arthropoda; class Insecta; order Diptera; family Drosophilidae; genus Leucophenga; species Leucophenga maculata. Next base: position 469,935 of record JAWNNP010000465.1, read on the forward strand.
ATATTTGATGCATGAACGATACGTCAAGGAAATTAAATTTGCAAATTTACACGAAAAGCTATCTAGATATCTAGATCTTCGAGATACACTGTACTTCCATTGAACCTTAAATTTGTATAGGGGATATTTTCCTATTTGATCAGTATGAGATAATTTATTAGAACTAGTGAAAGATACAACAAAAATTTGTCGTTTTGAGCCAATCTAAACCACAACCAAAGATTTTTCTATTAAATATACAGGAAGGGATTTATTTTATATGGGAGTTACCCCTTTTTTAGTGGTCTTTGTGGATCAAAACACCTGGAATATTTATTAGAATTGAAGTTAGATATACTTAATTCGTCATTTACACGAAAAACAACAACAAGAAACTATTACAGAAAGAGCAGGTTTTTATGAGTACTTTCCCTGCGAGTACGGCTTTATAGTCTTCAAATTATCGAATATTCTTTTATCACATCTCATATGCGTTGGTTAACTGAAAGGACAATAAAGATAATAGAAGTACTTTATAGAAGACAATGGAAGTCTTGAAGAGAAGGTGATTTTTTATGATAATTATGATACAAGGCTAAGACTATCGCATGGGCTAAAGCTTACCAAATAGTGACCAAGAAGCTAAAAGCCTTAAAGGGTTAAAAACCAAAAGAAATAATTAAAAGTTCCATAAATTGTTTAAATTATGACAATATCATTCATCGAAGATAAATATGATAGGTTTTGGATTGCGATAGTGGCTGATTGTGATAGCCTGTAATCTAAGGGATGAGTCACGGGAGGGTGAGAGAGTGTGAACAGGTGAGATTGATGCAGCGATAGCAGGTATCACGACAATCTGTAGTCACAAGATACATGTTGTGACGTGGACTCATAAAAGAGAAACACAAAGGGTTACGTAATAGAGCACGCGGGTTCAACTGAAAATCGTAGCCATGATAAATTATTCATTCTCGACGATACTTCACCTTTACAAAAGGATAAATTGTAATTTCATATTTTACTTTTATCAATGGCAACAGCAGAACTTCTACGTGTAAGATAAAAAGTGCTAAAACTCCAGGCACGGATGCTACGCCTAACGTAGAACTCAAGTCGGTCATTACTATACAACATGTTCACTAAGTAAACACCTAACTGTTCCACAACATCGTCCAAGTGATTTCCTTCTCTAGGTTAGAAAATACACTAGCTAGGAACTCGAATACACTCTAACCAGAAAAAACAATGTCAGTATATCAGCATCAGAATATGTCTCCTTGGTATTTGCGGAAAATACTTCGTAAAAGAGCAGTATCTAGAAGGCATTGTATCAAGCAAGAATCCCCTTCAGATTTGGATTTACCAAAGCCAGATAATGGTATATGCTATCTTTGTGTTCATTAAGGGCGCAGAATTTCAATCAACTTGATTAAATAATTATTGTCTGCTAGTCACACTGGACACGAATGAAGACGTTTAGCAACTACGGTGTTCCAAGTTATATAATGAAACTTATTTACAGCTATTTCGACAAACCTATACGACACAGATTGTGGCACAGTACAGTACAATTTCATTTGGGCTCTACTAGCTGGCCAAGACGCTGCTCATATCTGGCAGCTTAAAGGATCATTGCAGAATGGGTATTTAATCTGTATTTTATTTTGATCCAGGCTTAGTAAAACGAGCATTGCCTCAAAAAAAAAAAAAAAAAAAAACTGACGCATTATGCCGGATGATGAATTACATTAGGGATCCAAGGCAAGTAATCGGTTTGTTGATCCAGTCTATAACAAAATTCATAATGTTGTATGGTAGACTCATATGGGTTTATATAAAGAAGACTACGAGATGCTGAAGAGAACCTCAAGCAATCAATCGATTGACTACCTTAAGACTACGTTGCACATAGCACACAATGATATAGCCAGCAGCGCCTGTCATTACCAGGAAGGTGCAAAGGGGTGGCGATGTACAAAGCACAGTAGAAGGCTCTCCACTTGAATGCGCTAAGTCGAAAACAAGCCAGATTAAGAAGTTTTAACGAATGTCAAGTTCGCTGGTGAAAATAAAGTAAAGAAGAAGGCGTAGCACATGTTCTCTTATTTATCATTTGGATAAATTGGAGACTTGGACAGATTGATCCTCAAGTAAAGTTAGTTTGAAACAGTACCAAAGTGCGCTTGGCTATTTCTATATAGTTTGAGGTGCGAAATAGTGCAAAGTTGCAGAAAACGCAGTCCAATTGTTGTTCGTCTCTGACAGATACAATACTTGATGTTCTATCTAGGTGTGACAACAAATGAAAAATTTGTGGGTCTAATGATGAAATCTATGAGAAATTGGAATGTGATTTTCAGATATGCTGCTATAGCTATAAGTTTAGTATGCAGCTACAAGAAGCTGTCTCGATTACTCGGTAGTACTCACTTTGAAGCAGTGCTCAACGTATGTTACCATAGGTCAAGTATACCCTAATATTAGGTAATATTATGTCTCGATATCTCTATTTAGCAATAAGTTTTAATTAAAAAAAAAAAAAAACGCTACCTTACACACAATGTGTTTGCGGTCATTCCGTGTAAGGTTTTTCATAGTCTGCTGTGGATTATCAAATCTTAGTGGAAGTTTACGGCGATCAAAATCTATCTGAACAATCATTTCGGAGATGGTTTGATCACTTTAAAAGGGGTGATTTTCAGCTGGAAAACAAGGAACGATGGGGTCAACTCAAAAAGTTTGAAGACGAAGAATTGGAATCCGTGCTTTATTTGAACAAATACGCTTTAGGAGATGTCAGAATCATAAGGAGTGGAAGAGTGGACTGTCAGCAAACGCCTAAAACCTCTGGGATTGAATTAAAAGCAAGAAAACTGGTTGCTATACGAGTTGATGCGGCGCGGCGCCGAAAGGCTACTTTTCGCTTTTGAAGAGCTGCTCGAATATGAAAAAGGAAGGGTTTTTGAAACGCATTGTGACTGGCAATGATAAGTGTATGCAAGAGCATCAATATTAACATCCTTAGCAAAGCCGAATATTTATGCCAAGCTTATGCTCTTTATTTGATGGGACCATCGCGGCGTGATCAACTACGAGTTGCTCAAACCGAATGAAACGGTCACGGAGGAACGTTATTGGGCTCAAATCATATGTGTTGAGCCAAACACTGAAACAAAAACGGGCTGGTATACAAAGACTCGACAAAGTGATTTTCAAAGACTGGATGAAACTGGTAAGAATATTACTTACATCGTAGTCAGACTTAACGACAGACTTGCGAACTTCCACAGAAATTCCAGAATTAATAGAAACAACAAGCGGTGCGGCAGACCCAAAGGAGACTGAAAGCATTACATATACATTTCGTAAGGCTATATCGAGACTATTACAAAGCCTCATAACCGCTCGATTAGTATTCGCTGGTAGACTGTTGCTAAAATTATTGGCGCGACATATGGCAACCACGGTTGGACTGCCATCTAGCGAAACCCCTGTGGAGCTTAGTTTGGGTATGCTGGAAAGTCTCTATTTCGTTTAAAACCAGAATGAATGCAGATATGTATGTGAAATTGAATATGCTGGGGATCTATACGGGTGAGTGTGAATATTTCTGTACGACAATTAACACGTAAAACAAAAGAATATTTGTCGGCTAGGAAAATATATTCATTGGAGTGCCCAGCGATCTACGCCGACCTAAGTTGTCAGTTATGTGACAGCAGCTGAAAGCCTCTTATTTTTGTGGGCTCAGCAGCACTTTGGAGATTTGAAATAGATATGTGCGGATTGGACGTTCTATTAGCCTATTACAGTTTGAAAAATAATAAAGGTATGGGCCTGTAACAAAAGTTTGGAGTCGCAGTTGTAATCGTTGCATAGGGTTTGAGATCGTAAGAAGACTTGCGACCAATGACATATATGTATATATATTTTAAAATGAAGAAAGACGACTTACAGAATATAGTTTATAAATTATTTATTTATTTTAGCTGAGTAGCTGAGTGTCAGAAATTATTAACATCCTCGTCATTTCTGTCAAAAGAAAACAAAAAACTGAAGCAATATTATTTTGAAAATTTTAAAATTAGAATAATTCTGCAAAGTTCTCACGAAACGCTATATTACTTCACAAGTTTGTGAAAATATTAGTTATTGAAAATTAAATTTATTTCGGTGAAAGTATACCAACATGCCTTATGCAGAGGTTACCATAATCACACGCACCATATGTCTTATGAGGACCGCGGCGTTTCTTTTCTATCTATATTGCATAAGCTTTGGATCCATTCTGTATCCCTCGATTGAATACCAAACTGATAAAAAAATATATAAGTTATTCGTACGCAAACTCTACGAGGTGTATGCACCAATGGCTCTGCTAGATCTGGAGTACATTTTGTGGCTGACACTTGGCATTTTCAGTTACTTTCCATGTTCCTTCTTTGGCGGAGCTCAGCTATTTCTGAGAGATGGCAGATATTTAAGGCGTTTGAAGATTATGTTGCTGCCGTTTCTAATAAAATTTATAATCTGTTGGTGTTTTACGACTGCTGTGATTGCTGTGCAGCTGTATTATATTATTACGGGAACTTCTGGAAATCTAAAAATTTTGCTCGGCTTAATATTTCTATTGCTCTTGAAACTACTAATTGGCGGCAATATTATGCAGTTGACTTTAAAATGCTGGAGATTGATAAAACATTTTGAAGAAGATCCTGCTGTGGTTGTTTTCAATTCAAAGGACTTCGGAGAACATCTTAACTTTTTACTTTTTCATTAAAATTAAAATTGAAAATTTATGTAAAGCAAAAATATTAAATCTTAAATTTATAAACTAGAAATAAATATTTTTCCACATCAATTTTTTTAAACTTTGAAATATGCCCTTTTTTTTGGGGAGGGGGGGGGGGGAGGTGTCTTTTAAAACTACAATACATCTTTTAATTGTTTGGTTCCTCGGCACTGCACTGATTTCTTATTTTTTTTTCTCCATTTTTTACCATACATTTCCCATGCGCGCAATTTTCCAGTATTGTCAAGCCATGAAACAAGCGCGATAAGCACCATGCGGCACTTCATTGTGTTCGCTTTGGCGAGCGGATTTCGCGTCGTTATTCATGTTCTGACGGTGATTTCTTATAAAAAAAGATATACAAAAAAAGAAAAAAGAATAGAGTAGGTTTTTATTTTCCGCTTTATACATTGCTTCACTACACTCTCATTTGGGGTTTGCCTTCGCTTGTTTATTTTTCACTTTTTCAACACTATTTTTCTTTGTTTTTTTCCCCATCTAGCCATTATTTATTTCGCCTTTTTCGTTGACGTAGACAATGTTGCTGCCAAGTGATGTGCAAAACCTTTTAAAATAGCTTAAAAAATATAGCGACGAAAGGAAATGAAAAACTATGAACGTCACGGCATAGTTTTTAAGTGCTGCTTAAATTAGGCAGCGTCGCATTTATTTAGATTTTCTTAAGTGGAAAGTTTTGCGTGTGGAAAATATAAAAATGACCATTTTTTTTTTGTTGCATTTTTTGATTAAAAATATTTTAACGTATTCACATATTCCCCGAGAAGATGTTCGAGGGAAAAATAAGCTGTAGGAATATTGGATTCAGTAACTAGTGAAATGGTTCCCAAGCTTTGCAGAATAGCAAGCAATTTCCACCACTTTCGGAATCTGTTCCACATACTGCCGTTTGATTAGCGCACTAAGATTGTTCTCCAATATTGGAGGAAAATAACTTTCCACGAAAGTAGGCTAGCATCTGGGTCCAGTCGGGTGGACTTAAAGGGTCTAAATTGGGTTTCTGTTGCCGGTTAAAATTTGCAATGCTGTCGACTTGCCAGTACCATTTTGACCGACCAAACCGAGTACTTTAGCTGGAATCGGTATGAAATTTTTGCTATAACAATGCGTAGTGTGCTTCTGTAGATTGTTGCACTTAAAGGGTCATTTCTTTACATAGATACCACAACCTATGCACAGCTCCTCGGACAAAGCAGCAATCTTCGACGTGGGTCCAACCTTAATACACCCTAATACTGAATACTTCTTGCACTATTGTGGGCACTACTGTGGGCTTTCAGACTTGAAATTGCTCAAAATGGCAATACGCGTCTGCTTCTTCGTTCTCTTCTCTGCACGACAACGTGGCTGAGTGTCTGTCGACAAGTTTCAAAAGCGACCCCAAACGGTACTCCCAAAACACAACCAATTCCTCCCAACTATGAGAATTTTGAAACAATTTGGTTTTTATTTCATAAGAAAAATGACAGACAAAAACCTATACCAAGCGCTAACAAGAAAGAACACTGATACACTGATTGATACCCTGCACCCCCATTGAATCATACATTTGTGTGTGGTGTGGGTCATATAAATTCATATTTGAATCCGTATCGGATGATTTATTGGGTTTAGTATAAGATATATAAGCTAAACTAAACCCATAAAACGTTTCACGTTATCCGAAGTGACAAGAACTATTAGAAGCTTCAACAAAGATTAAGCTCCTGGCCACGATGGCATAAGCTAAAAACAAAGCTAAAGGCATTATCAAAGCAAGCACTCCTTTTAATGGTGATAAATTTAACCGCCATAATAAGGTTGCAACACTTTCCTTAGCAGTGGAAGTTCGGCGTGATCTTCATGATCCACAAGCCTGGTAAGCCGTAAAATGTTTCTGACTCATACCGACCGATCAGTATACTGCCTTGTGTAATGAAGGTTTGGTAAAGGCTGTTTGTGGCCCGGCTTATTGGGTTTGGCTTCCGTGCTGAACATGACCCTCCCGAACAGCTACACCGAGTAGTCAACCATGTTCTCAGTGCTTTTGAAGCTAAGGAATATATCAATGGTGCATTTACTGACGTTTAGCAGGATTTCGAACGTGTGCGACACACTGCTCCATTGACAGAAAATTGTCTCTGCTTTAATTAAGAAACTTAGAGGAGAGACAATTTACCACAGGGTAGCATCCTAGGACATATTCTTTATTCTGTGTATAAAGCGGATTTTCTTGTACCAGATGCAGCGTTCATGGGTTTAACACCATCCAAATGGCTTACTGAGAAGTGCACAAATATATGCTTCACATTGAAAATTCCTGCGGCAATACACCATAAAGACTGCATTGCGGTGCATTTGGGCCATTGTCTGATCCTTACAGATCATATCAATGCGGTTATTTAAACCTGTCTGATATTTATTGGCACTTTCATTAGATACAAAACTGAAAAAAGAGTAGGAGACATTCAATATTCAAACTTATGGTCTTATAGTCTTCAAACTCTCGATTTTTATACGGACATGCCTATATCGATTCAACTGTTGATGCTGATGAAGAATATATATACTTTATATGATCTGTCTTGCCTACTTCTGCCTGTTACAAACATTACTACACAAACTTAGTAGCCCTATGCCTACACATACTCTTCAAAGCAGATAAACTTCCATCATCAAACTGTCACTATACATTTTATTAATAGCCTTATGTGATTTAATTTAAGTCTCTAAGTCTTTAATAGCATATGTTCGTCCAAAGTATTAACGAACAAATAAAGCAGACGCTGAGCACCACTTATCAAAAAGTTTGGCACAAAACTTCTATCATTGCTTTTAGCTGCTACTTCAAATAATTCTCACATTTCAACAGGAAACTAAAAACATTTAGTATTTCTCAACACTATAAACCATTATTGATTCATACTACTTCAATTGCAGCAAATAAACCGGCACAGCTTCGAATCGTTGAGTAATAAACTTTTTAGCTGTAAAATTAATTTCGGTTTTAAGTTTGCAACCGAAAAAAAATTTGCACCAACACATCTGTGTTACAGCAGAGTATCGTAGCTAATACTTTGTAGCACTGCATTGCAGCAGAGTAAGAAGCAAATGGCTTGCATAGTTGCAATGAAAACTTACTCCTTGCACATAGACAGACAGACAGAACACTCATTTTACACTCAATCGAATTTTGATTTCGATTTTGAGTGCTACTATTTCATAGCACGAACAGCTGCAGGCAGGCGTCTCTGTAGCAGTAGCTACTATATACTATCTTGTAGTCGTTTAACGTTTTGCGTTAGTATTCAATTAAGTGGCTCAAGGATATTTCAAATAGAGAGAAATTTACTTTGCTCTTGGCGCTAAAGTTACTTGCACATGAACAAGAATGAAGGATGATGATGATTTTTCATCAATGAATGAAATTTTTTAAACTTTTATGTCATATGCTTAAAACTGCTGCTGCTTCTGTGTCATTGATATTATTCAGCCTGGCATTGCAGCAATTGACAACGACAAATCCTATTTGAATAGAAACCATGCACATGCGAAGAAGAGATTCTTTGCCAAGTAATGCTATTTATATGTATCACTACTTGTTTTAGTTGTGCTGCATGCTGCATGCAGCAAGCAAAAGTTAAGTCATAAATATTTTCAGAGTTTTTGACTTGAAATTTATCAGCGATATCCGCATACCAAAGCGTAAAGGATCGCACACATACACACGAACAGACAGACATTAATATAGAAACTTTTGTTAGCTGAAACTTTTTATCCCACTCAAACACACACACACACACATACACATTTGGAAGCAAAAGATATGCTCATGCATGTATAAATATGGCATATCCGTGGGCGTAACAGTTACTCAGTGGAAATTTGTCAGCCTGCTTGCCTGTGAACTGAATTGCTATACATTTATATAGTAAGCGGCTTTGTACGGGAATTTTAATAATTGAAAGAGAAAGTGAAAACAAAGAATTATAAAGGAGGTATGAGCTTTATTATTGTTAGAAAATAAAATGCGTTTTAAAGTAGATAAATTCATATAAAATAAAAAATAATAATCAAGTTGTACATACAAACGTGCAACCTTTTCATTTTATTCCTATAAAAAATATACGAGTAAGCGAATGTTTGAAAGTAGTGACTAAATCTAACTGCATACGCACACACATAAGGCAGCGAATATATGCAAGGCATGCTTTTGTCTTATCGAAGAAGTCTTTCGATTTTTTTGTATACCCTGTACCCATAATACATAAGAGTATATTAAGTTTTGTGAAAATGTAGGTAACAGGCAGAGGTGGCAAGGAAGACTTAATCATCATCAAAAGTCCAGTCGATATATACATGTCAGTCTGTCTGAATATGAATATCGAGAAAGATTGTTATTCCTTGTAAAAAAATTCTATTTAGATCCAGATTGGACCATTGGACCGTGTAGTCCCTGTACAAAAATTCGAGTCTATACAGACATCTCTGTTTCTTCTGGCTGTCTGTATGAACATCGAAAACCGGAGACTCTAGAGCCTTCAGTTTTGAATATTAATCTCTCTTATTCACCATTCAAATAACTAATCCATGAAAGTATCAACCATTCTCTAAAGGTTAGGCACTCATAAAAGCCTAGCTCTTATTCTGAGTTTCTGTAAAAATTTTTGAATTTAATTTTATTAAGAAGCAAACCTTTTTCAGTTCTCCCAAGGTAAAAGGTGATAACACCATGCCACCTGATATGATATTCTTTTTTTAGTACCCTCCACTGTACAAGGCTTATTACTTATAAATTTTCATAGACACAACTTTTTAGAATTCACCAAAATATCTACGATAGAGCGAGCATCCGGAACGTTGGAAGGATTATCTTCCTTGGCAACCAAATGAATGTTCCTCTAAATACGCTGCGCCAATAATACTTGACGTTCGCTGATGTATATTTACATTGAAAGTGTAGAAGCTGCTGTTCCCAATATTGTAAGAATGGGAAATCGTAAAATATGATTCATTGTCGGATATTCAAGAGCATTTTGAGTATTTGCGATAAAACTGGGTCCACAATTTTTTAGCGTCTGCAATTTACTTTCACAACAGTTTTTTCTTGTTGGTGAACAGATGCTACAGGGTACCCAAAGTCTTTTTCTTATTGGATGCACCTGATGAGAGGCAGATAAATCGATGTCATATCGTTGTAATATATCATATATAGAGGAGAGTTCCCACATACCGGCACCCTAAGGTCTTGAGGCCATAACTTTCGTTTGAAACATAATTTTGCGATGCTCGCAGTTTCGTTTGAAAGCTTAGTTTAAAAGCTAAGAAGAATTATAAACGGAACTTAAAAATGTCGACTTAATAATCGGACCCAAACTTGGTGTCTTCTCGCACTCCGTATCGAGTCTTCGCAACATCAGTGTCAATTTTGGTTCCGATATAACCAGCAACAAAAACGTCAGCCTGGAGATCAGGCGAAAAATCACGCTTGGAAACAGATGTTTTTTCGGGCTGAGCAAGCAAGACCAAAATAAAAATCTATAAAACGCTGATACTCCCGGTCCTATTGTATAGCGCAGAGACATAGATCGTGATTGAGTCAGATGAAATAGCGTTCGAAGTCTTTGAAAGAAAGATTCTTCGTAAGATTTCTTTGTAAGATTTTAGAATTAGAGTCGGCGACAAGTTTAGGTTCCGTATGAACTGCGAGCTATACGAGCTATTCAATGAGATTGACATAGTCCAGCGCATAAAATTCTAGCGGCTGCAATAGGCTGGGCACCTCATTCGAATGGATGAAAGAGCTCCAGCACGCATGGTTTACATGGGGGGCCAAAACTTGATTGGAGGATGCCGAAATAAAGGACGACCGAGCACGCGTTGGAATGACCAGTTATGGGGAGATCTCTCCGTACTTGGCATTCAAAACGACTGGCGCCAGCGCGCATAAGATTATTGAAGCTGGTGCGCCTTCCTAAATGCGGCCATGACCGGAAGATGGCTGACGGCCATTTAAGTGAGTATTCAGCTTGTTCTTGATTCCACCACATTTAGTTCAGAAATCGACGAAATACCCGGAACTTGTGCGTCAACTTTTTTCAAGTTAAGCTGGAGAGTGTCGATCTGGCAATGCCGTTAGCTGTTTATTTCATTGGATTGTTGTCAATTTTAACTGCCTTGATAGCTGCAGCTATTACATCAGAGAATACCGGCTTTCTATGATTCGGTCAGGAATTCTTCGGCGACGACTTTTTCGGCAACGACATACTGAAAATGTGTCTGAACGGCAAGAAAAATCACAGTTCAATTATTTCAAACACCATTCGTAGTCATAAAAATGACGGTGCCAGTAGGTGGGCACTGTCGCTATTCTGACATGACACGAACATTTTTTTATGGTTTCACAATAATGTTCAATTAATGAAAATTCACTTAACAAAGATGAATGTTAATACATGATACTCGATATTTTTCATATTTTTACTTCTCGACGACTGTGCGATTACAGCAACGCGTGCATATAACTTAATGTTATATGAATATGAGATGTAACTTGGACACTCAAAAGGTGGGCACTGAGATGATTACGAAAAACGGAACTGATGGGTGCCAGTAGCTGGGCAGTGCCAGCAGTGGGCCACTTTCCCCTACTAGTTTTAGGTATTCCTTCAGCCATAAGTTTTCGTAGTGAAGAGAAGAAGAAGAGATAAAATGACAGCTAGCCACAATAATTTAACTAAAAGTATGGCCAACGAACATCAGCTGGTAATGACTAGTATTGACGACGATATGGAATAAATATCTTAACTCAAAAGTTCTCCCAAAAACAACCAATTTAAACGACATGAAATTAATTTGATGGAAGAACTAGCGCAATAAGGCGTGAAGCAGAGCTATTCATTTCTCCAATAATAACCGAAAGTTCAACTCAACGTGTAGAGTTTCTAGCGATGAATATCACTGAACTTGGATATGGCTGATATTATATCCATGCAAAAATGGCTCCATGCAAGCTCTTCAAAGTCGAGTTTTTCACGATTTTTGCTAGTGAATGTCTAGAAACCTAGGGTGTTCCGACTTATTATTAAAGAAGAGATATGGAAAAGACGTATCTGCATACGTTTATTAAAAAATACTTAAAAATCTTAACAGGGTATTTAAAAGTCGAGTTCACAACACAGCAGCAACATTCTTACTCTTATACTACATATTCTGCGCTACTGTTGCGCCATGCAGTTTGCCTTTCTTTGAAAAAGTTTTAACATTACTAACAGCAAAAGTTATACCCTGTCGATGCAACGCTGCGTGGGTGTCATTTCGATATCCATACAAATATGATGTTTTATGTTTGTGCTTTATGAGAATTTTGTTGCTTCGATAGTTTATGGCCATAGCGGCAACAATTCGTTCGCATTGCATACTTTTAGGTGTCATATGTTGATATACTATGCAGTAAAAAAAATGTTAGTGTGCGGATGTGTGTGTACATGTGTGTATGTAGATAGGTATTTGTGGCATCCGAAGGCAGTTTATTATATGCATATAAAGGAGCAGCACTCATTTAAAGTCATTCTTTTGAAAAATTTCTTACTTTTTATTAAGCTTATTGACATAAGCTGGAAACTTTATTTCAGCTCAAAGCTGTTAGTTCATTAAAAGTATAAAACGAGAAATAGTTTAAGTTTTCTTTTAGTGCAAATGTTTAACGACGATGTCTTGGCGCGATTCAACAACAAAATTTAATATGCGCGCAGTCATAAAAATAAAAAAAAAAAATAAAACTGCTCCTCACTTAATTAGCAAAATTAGACTTTTTCTCCCTCTTTGGCACACGCGCGCGCTACTGTCATAAATTTAGTTAATTAGTTTAATGTGCACTCATTTGCTAGTCATGATGAAGAAGACGCTTCTACAGATGACGATGATGATTCAGCTAAAAGTGCAAATATAAAGAAAACACTTAAGTTAAACGAAGTATAAAGTCTTTTATTTTTCACGTTGGAGGAACCTGTTGACTGACTCAGACACAGAGCAGAACTGCTAAAAATATCAAAAGTCGTAAAAAAATTAGCAGCTCGGTTTAAATGTGCTGTAGCACGCCACAAATAAATTACAGCTTTTGATGTGTGCGCTGAAAGTGAAATTTCTTTCCAATGTCAATACGTGATGTGTATAATGTATGCCGGCATATAGTATATGCTTCTGTATAGATATATATTCTACATTCTTGGTTATGATTGATGTTCTGCTGTTAACCAACCAACTGTATGTGTTTTTGCGGTTTGCTTCAGGAAGTTGCTTGAATTAATTTTAAATCGTTTCGTACATTAAGGGTTTCATGAGTGATGAACTTAATGATTGAGTGATTGCGTATGGAAGTGGTTAGCTAAAATTTGGTAGCATCATTTTCCTTATTTTTGGAGCTTAGTAGAGTAAAAAAGACAGTGGAAATTGGCTTGAAAAGGCTTGAAGTGATGAAAAACGTATAGACACAAACGAAGTCAGTCGTCGCTGTTCGAAGTTATTGAAATTTAGAAGAGAAAACTGTCTGTGACAATTTTCAAAATTAATTTCAAAATATTTTCCCAATATTCTGCTAATGAAGATTAATTAAGCAGCCTACACCAACTACAATTCATATGGATCAAAGCAATATGAAAATAATATGAAATGAACTGCTGTGACAGGAGTCTTAAAATGTTTTTTTTTTTGGAGTTATTAAGCCAGAGAGTGATTGAGAAAATTATAATAAGTAATACAAAGAATAACTTTTATTTGACAATATCTTGACTGAATTCAGAACCATACTAATGTCATTTTGTGGAGATATTTTGGTGATACTTAAAGAGGAGGGAATCATCTTTTTTTAAGGCCAATAGCTAGAATGACTTGTCTTGTCGCCCTGAAACTGAGTATGATATGTGACCTCAAGGATGCACACTCATATAATTGTGCTTTGACGCACACAATTAAAAAATTGAATACTTACAAATTAAAAAGTGACACAAGAATTCACAGCTTTAAAATTGCTTAGATGCTTACCTAAAAAGAAAGGAGTGGAAGAAAATATTAGTTTATATAGGATAACAATTTTAAGTATTTATTATATATCAAGTTAGCTTGAAATTACAAAGTACAAACTAATGGGTACCTGCTATGACTGCTGGAGCCTTGAGCTGGTAGCATAAAATAAAACTTTTGCTTCCAGTAAGATACGCCTAAGACTATGCTTTAATTTTAAATACAAATTTTAAAATGATGCGATTTGTAGACCTCCACAGCTATTGAAATAAGCCGCAAACCATTAAGCATGAAATTTTTACCGTTATGATGTTGTATTCTTAAAACAAAAATTCATCATTAATCAAAAACCAGCCTTAACCTGTTTAATTAAAGACATATGCCTTAACATCCAATAGTTTATAAGTACCTGTATAAGTTCTTCATGGCTAGGTCTAAAGTTTTTGTAAACGGAATACAAGATTATGGTTTGCTAAAAGATGAATGACAATAGAATGGAAAATGGTGTATAACTGGTTTTCCCACCTTTAGTTGAACAGTATCCGTTGTATAGAACAGCCATCTATCATCAGCCACCACTAAGCACAACATTCTCTTTATTTTCATTGCCGTGTAGACCACACAAACCGCGTATTGTAGTAAAGAGCAGTCGATGCACTATCTTAAGTTAAACAATATTTAGTCTCACATTCAATATATTCTCTTACAAGCATCTTAAACGTCATAGAAATAAGAGGGCTGTCTTATATATTTCTAGCCAAAAAGTTGATTCAGATAGTGTGATAGTGATTCAGATAAACTTTAATCAAAAATTTTTAAAAAATTGCCAGATATCTGGCACAGTCTGAACCTTCCTTAATAGTGAAAGAATGATATGTTTTATTGGTTTCAAAATATGTTCCATGAAGAATAATATGGTTTCGCATGCGTTTGAACCAGTTTCCAAAGCACTTTTGGCACTTGAATGTAGGTACTAGAGCAATGCGCAAACCTATTTGAAGTGGCAAATGAGGCCTTCGTTCACTCAGAGTATAACCAACTGTACATGCTCGTTCATACAAATATATGATAAAGAGCATACTAGTCTCATGCATATGAGAATTAGAATGCTACTCTCATTTTAAAATGTAAATGCAGAAAAATTAGAGTGCACAACGCACGAAAATAAAGAAATTCGCAATGATCTATTTGAATGCGTATCTTAATTCGGTCTCTGATCGGTATGTTTTAGAAAATGAGGTAGCCCGACAGATGCTTTAGAATACTTAAAACATTCAAAGCATAATCCGTAAAATTTTTACGGTAGCAAAGGAAAACAACAATAGACTTCCTAGAATGTATTGCGCAATGATTTAGTTGGTGCCTCTAAAATGAGTTTTTTGAATGCTTTAACAGCCTTTTCTAGTACTGAACGCCTTGACCTCGCAATTTATTTTTAATTGTCGAAAACAAAAGGAAGTCATTAGGAGCCAAGTCAGAGCTGTAATGTTTTGAGTGTTCAAAAATTATTGTATGTTAGAGCTGGCATTGTTGAGCTGAGCCTTCTGAGTTTAGTTTCACTCAATTCTGGGAAAACTTCAGACAAACAAATGGCTGTATACCATTCTACGTAACAGTTGTCCCATTTGTCTCATTTATTTAAAACTGCGGCGTTTACGAACCACTTTTGTTGAGTTTCGTTCGTTTTGGAACAACCAAACTGCCGATTGATGCTTTGTTTTGAGCTCATATGCATATATTCAGAATTCGCCACATTTTACAATGTTTGGAGTCACTATGACTGCCTTTCTTCAAAATTTTTTGGCACCACCCAAATGCTCCTTTCTTTGGGAAATGGTCAGATTATGCAGTCTCCAATGGGAACAAACAAAAGCTTATCTTCGGAGATGACCAGGTGTGAATGACCGTGAGCACGTTGTGTGTAAGTGAGCGCGAGCTGTGTGTAGTATCAGCAGAACAAAATTTACGTTCGCACAAATTGATTTCATGTTTGTTCTCCATTTTTAAAAACCAAATACTCGTACGGGCGCTTTGCAATCGATCATCATATATCATTAATTTGATGAAACGCTACACGACAGAACAACGTTTTAAACTAATCAAACTTTGTATCTTATAATTCAAATCGGTTGAATAAGTGAGAAGATCGGTACATCAAAAATTTGATCGCAATCTGTGGGAGCCAATTGTGCGCTGTATTGTCAACTCTTTGACAAAGTACGAACACGCCGCGAAATACAGTCTGAGTTGTTGAGTGTAGAAGTTTCGACGCGTCATCAACATTGTACATTCTTATCTTGTCTTATCTATGGGCTATTTCAACGACTGCTTTGAAATTTTGATGTTAGACTTGAAGCTGCACCTGTACGAAGTCCAATTAATGCCTCAACTGAATCTTTTTACCAATATGCAGTCGTGCGTTTGCTGTTTAGGACTTAAAAATAATTGCGCAAGAAAGATATTTTATGTAAAAAATTATATTTTTGGTTGTTGTCCATATTTCTTACAATAAAACTGTCACATATAGAACTCTAGGAATTTACATGATATAGTGGAACAAGTAATGCATTCACCGATCCGGTGGTATCATTAAGAAAATGAGCAGGGAAACACTGAAACGGCGAAATGAAAGCGATTCTCTGCGATGTTGGAGGAGTTCTTTTATGCCAATATTCAAAAATAGGACGGCAGGTTTTTTTGCAAAACGAACAGTAAACGAAGATGTTGGAAATATTATAACAGTCCAAAAATTTAATATAACATCGAGTATTCCAGTCCTTATAAGCGATTCCTTATGTCTAGCCTCTCTCATAATTAAGCCATACAAGCCTTTTCGTCATGAATTCAGTATTGGAAGATGGATTATAGTATCTACAGCAAGCCTGTTAAAGTGAAAAGGAAGCAAAGTTCGCATGTATGTCTGTGCATTGTCTTGCGCTTTATTTTATGAATGCCTTTCAATTTCAATGTGGCATTGTGCTTAATACCGACTGAGTCATAATTTGTACAGTCTGCCAATTAACAATAATAAAGCAAAATAAGTCGACTTCGCCGAACATTCGTCCGTATGTGTGTGAAAATACGAAGCCGAACAACTCTCTAGTACTATGGCTGATCATCGTTGATATAGAACGACTGTTTGAGTTGTACAAAGGCTCTGCAGATTTAAAATTTCTGCTGTTGGAAAGATCGAACTTTAGCTACAGCCCTTGCATAGGAATTGTGTGACTAAACCGTGTTTGAGATAACTTTTTGTCTTTTAAAAATAAGCGAACCTTGTTAGCGTTGAAAATAAATGTTTTAAATACTTATCAATTAAAATTGAACACTCGTTTCACAGATTTTTTCCCCAGACTTTAAGTCAATTTCTTCAACACTTTTCTTGCCTACTAATATGCTTTCGAATATAATAAGCAAAGAGTGTGAGCTTTATAAAAATTGTATAAAAGTAGCCTACTTGGATAGAATAAATATATTTATATATATCTACACATAAAAAATAAATAATTCAAAAATAAGGGCTGTGCATAACAATCCTTAAAAGGCAAGAGTTGCAGTCTCTTCCTTCCTGCAACGCCTACACCTCAACGCAAATTAAGGAAGTGGAAATATTTGCTGGCACATTAACAATTGTTGTGTCAAAGTTTTAATGAAATTTGTGCGCGAATGTTAACTGCATTCGTAGAACGCTGTCAACTTTGCTTCGAGCACCTGCTGCGCCAACAATTTCAGACAATCAGAAAGTACTACGAAGCGAACTTTTTCAGTTAAAAAATTTTATTTCAACGCAACAACAGATAAACAACAAGCAAAAGTCAAGTGAAAACTTCAAAATGAGTCGAGTACTGTATAAAAAGATAGAAAAGGAAAAAAAAAAAAAACTAAGAATAAATAGCACAACTACTCTGGCAAACTGCAGCTGGCTGGCTGGAGACGAACGAGCAAATATAACGAAATTAACTTTGATTCAATTAACTACGAGATTGGCTTGCTTGCTACTTGCACAACTCTTTCTCGCATTTAGTATTTGCATAGAAAATTAAACAAAACGAGTTGCCTGATGAGATACTCTTCATGGCGGCTTCAACGCAGACTGTCGCTGCTGCTGTTTGCCTAAAGATAAACGCAACAGAATTTATGCAGTGCATTAATTTCTATTCTGGGTACACAAAGGAAGCTCAAGTCTTAACAAAAGAGGCGCAGGTGTAACAAAGGCACTTCCCGTCAGCTGCTCATCCTGTCCGCCATTTTGTGCAGCAGCGCTACAAGCTGCTGTTTGTCATTACTTATCTTGAATCTGCAGTGCTGTGCTGTCGTCGTCATCGCTACCTTTCAACATGCTACTTGACTTCTTTCAAATATAAATACAATTCAATGTAAGCGCACATTTACATAACACAAAGCCAACAGCAACTGCCATGCTAAGCGCCTGCTGCGGCGATCCTTTGCCAAATGCGGAAGTCCTCATTGGACCCATTCGCCATTATCGTAAAAGACATCATCGTCGTTGTGCACCTGTTCAACTTGAGGCGCATGAAATATTTCACCAGGTATCGCAAAGCACATCAATTTCAACAGCGTCTTCTGTTTTTGTACTCAGTTCGAGCTACTTCGTTTTATTTGAATTAAAAATAAAAAAGTGTATATCTTTGCTCCTATTTGTATGCTGCATTTTTTTGTCTTCTAATTATTTTTCACAGCAGTTGGTACTATTTCAATTCGTTTCTTTCTATAATTTATTGCTAATATTTCTTCAATTTGTATACCCATGGGGTATAAGATTTTGTAATTGTTTGTTTAAAGCCAAAAACAGCCAGAAATATACTCCATATATACTCCATACTATGAAATATATTTTTTGACGTGTATTTGGGAATTCTCAGCTTTTCAGCGAATGCAAGTTTAGACTGCCCAGAAGTGTCTGCTAAGATGGTAAGCGGTTTCTGTGCATCTGTGAGTTTTTGGGATAACAAAACATAGGAAGGCTGCCATAGTCATTATACAATCCTAGCTCCTCTAGGCTTTCAATGAAGCTTTTTGTTCCCGAAAATCAATACCATACTCAATGAATATTGAAGCCAATTAAGCAATCGTGACAACAGCTTCTCTGCGTCTTGGCCTTTGAGGCGTGTATTGGGTATAGAGAATCCATAAAAGCACTTTACACAAATTACAGGACATCTAAAAGTCGCACACATTCCACAGCAGCTAACTTTCTTATGTATGCAATATACTTCATTTCTGATTGTCTTCATTTGTCGACGTTGTACCTTTACACTTTGTTAACTTTCAATGACCTTTTAGCCGCGATTCCGTTTTCATTCCGTGTTGACCACTTCCGTTTGCGCAACATTCGGCTGTGTTGCTTCTCCCTCCCTCCCTCTTTCACTGTATTTCTTGGTACGTTTTCTCATTTGCTCGCATTTGGCTCATTTATTGATTGCATTTGCTGTCTTTTAATTTGTTGCAAAATTGATTGATTTCGTGCATTTTTTCTTCAGCACACACAATACACTCTCATCATCACACACTTTTTCCTTGTGTCCTTAATTTTCTTTTTCCTTCATACATTTCTTATTCTTTTTTTTACTTTCTTGCCTTTTGAGCTTTATTCTTCTGTGTATAATTAAAATGATAGTCAATGATGCGTAAACTTTAACGAGCACTCGAACCAATGGCGTCAGCAAGGAAACAAGCTTACAAAGACAGACACAGTCATCAAAGGCGTAAGAAGGAGAAGGTTGCATAAAGGAATATTACTGTGCGTATCGACTTTCTTTGAATTATTGAAATCAGTTCCAGGATTTATTTAATGAATTTTTTGCATTGCTTTTTGCTTAGCTTCAAAAGAAAAATTAACATGAAAAAATAATTTATTGGCTTCTGCTTTGAATGAATGGCAAGAAATAGTGAAAGAAGATTGGAGAAATGAAATATTAAAATATTTTTCCGTAGGCCTATGTAGTAATGGATGCTTTGTCACATTTTTTGTTGATCTAAAGTTGCAAGTCGTCATAGCACTCATCATTTTCTTCTTTACACAACTATTGAAATTATTCTACAGAACTTTCAACAAATAGTGCACAAGTTTTTTTTCGTAGCGTAATGACTGAATAGAGTTCAATGATAATGATGACGACGAATCTTAATTTTTAAACAGTGAAAAGGAGATAGGATTGTATATATTCCAACTATAAGTTATAAGCATGTTTATAGGAGAAGACACTCTTGAATTTAAATAACTACTGAAAATTTTCAGAAGTTCTCCAGCAGAAATCTTAAAGGATATAGCTACCATAAGAACGAAATATTCTCAGCAGATTAAATTTGCGTTCCTTAACAGATTTAATAAGATAATTTTATACTGAATATCTGGACAGATAAGTGTTGGTGAATAGTCGGAAGTTTTGTAATAAATAGAACAGAAAAATACTGATGATGTGTTTAAACTTTTTAGGGCATTTGACACACATTTAAAAGCTTAGAAAATAAAAATGAAAACAATTAATTGACGTTTTGGTGTTCTATATTTCTTTTTTGATTTCTGCGTGTCATATGCCAAATTGGAGTTAAAAGTGACGGCACTTGTTGATACTTTTTTTAGGAGACCTAGAATTTCTAGAAACATCTCTTTGAAGGCTCTTCAGTCTTGATCTCAATCTGACTGAAATAACTGGGCAAATACAACGAGACAGTAGTCTGATTATCACCGGCAACATTATTATTAACCTCTTAGAAGGTATTAAGAAAATCGTAGGAAAGCCTGTGGATCAGACGGTTTCTTAGCGAAATTCTGTGAATAATAATAGTTGGTAAGGCTTGCATACAGTGTGCCCAAATCGAAGTAGAGATGGTAGTTTACCATAGTACTCTTTTTGGGGCATATTCGACAACGATAAAGCTTCTATATAAATTACAAAGTGCAAACTACTAATTTGGGACTTCCAGAAGAATTTTTGAATAAAAAAATATAACCACCAAAGACAGAAGAAGGTTTTCGGTACAACTATTTTTGGCCTAGTTCTGGTCCATTCACTCTTTTAAATTTACCGAAACATATTTCAACCGACCGCGAGTACAATTGCCAGTGATATAAGTGATTTAAATGACGCTTGGCTATCAGAAAACAGGATACATTAGCGCTTCCAGGACCTTTGTCCAATAAGTGTCGGGCGTAGAACTTAATGGCATGCTTCTTGGATTGAATAGAGATGCAGGAGTTGGCTTTAAAAATCCTCGCGGTAAGTAAAAAATTAGTAAACTAGATAGTCGATGATTCTCTTCTTGGAATGCCGTACTCCTAGTTCTTACGAAAATCACAGTTAAGTATAAATTTTGAAAGAATTTCTAACTTCAACGCATCAAATGCCGTTGAGTTTTGTTTAAAAATATACTATGAGGGAGATCAATGATCACCTAAATTGCGGCAGTGGTACAGATTTGCATAGCTCTAGTCATATAAAAGCTGGCAAGATGTTGAGCATGCAACTGTTTTGGAAACATGTCCATCGTGTCATAGATTAAATAAAATAAAGATTCACCTTTCAAAAAAAAGCTTATTGATGTCAATATCTGCTGGTTTACACAATTACTTTTTCTCATTGTACGGTTAGTGTTCAAGGAAGGAATCATCACTAACCGGTGTTACCAAACTTTAAAGCGAATCATACAATCAACTGCTAATTAATTTAAAGACAGGAAAATTATTTATATGCTTCTTATATTAGGTTTTTTGCGACGTTTTTCCTGGAAATAAATAAATAAATAAGTCTTTCAGGATCTCGGTCAAGACGACAATACACACAACATACAAGAGACAAATTACCAGTCGACACATTGGATTTCTTCGGGTGAAGGTTGAGGTTTAGGTGAGTCTGTGGAACAACAATATCATGACGACAATTTAGTCCGATACATGTGTCATTTTTCTTGTTGCTAACCTTGGAAAGGCATACAAAATCAATGGCGGATTTTATTGCATCCTATTTTGCCAAGAAAGTTATCGTCAAAGTACAAACAGCGTAATCGAATAATTGATAGAATTCTCAAAGGAGTTCAAATATTTGGGAGTGATCTTTGAGCAACACACCACATATGCGACCTACGTAGAAAATACAATGAAAAAAGCCACTATGGCAATGATGACTTGCAAAGACAATATGCTGGAAAGAATTGGGGGTGAACCCCTAAAACAATGAAATGGATGTATCTCACAATGTTCAGTGGATAGGGCTAAATTAGCAGTAGCAAGCAAACAACTGAATATCAGAGGTTTTCAGAGTTAAGCTTGTATAACAACCTAGAAAAACTTCATCAGAAGATTTCACGCGGCTACATCTGGAAACCAGCAACCAAACGGCTGGGCAGGAAGAGCAGCAGCAGTTCCATTCAATAGTCTAGAAACAATCTGCAGACTCGGACCAAGTACAACGGGAATTATGGAAAAAGATAAAAAGAATAATGCCAGGGAATATTTTCTGGGAAAAATGTGAAGGCTGGAAAAATACTATGTTTAAAACTATAAGGATAGATTAGAAATTTTCAACGGTCTAAAGAAGAACGATATACGAATGGTTTAATGTTTTTCGCCTAGACACTGAAGTCTTAGAAGACACTTGCGCAAAATTAGAAACAAAAGTGATAGCTCTTGTAGGTTATGCAATAATAATTCAGATTCTTAAGCACCAAGTTCTACAGAAGCTCATATAGAACATCTAACTAAGATTTCATATAAACATCTATTCGTGTTCTATGGAGTATGACTTTCCTGTACTTGGAGCAAGTAATAATTGGCTTAATCGACCCACGGAATATAATACTATTATTGTTTGACAAGTGACAGAGCATCTTTATCCATAAAAAGAAACTGTGTGGCGAGGTTAATGCGCTGATGGATCACGATTTTATGATCAACTTTGATAACTTTTTGCTAGCTGAAATCTAAGCCAGTGAGGATGCTTTAACACAGGAATATGAATCAATTTTCTTATTGAGAAAATGTTAAGTTGCGCACACTGTATGATCTATGAATTGGCTGCCTATAACATGTGATATCAAACACCATGTACTATTTTCTGTGGGAATACTTATAAACAAAGGTATTCGCAGAAAAGCCAACTTCTATTAAGGATTGAAGTCTATTACTTGCAATTTAAAACTGATTCCGTATGGTATGCTCGAGAGAGTAATAGCAATAGGATCTTCAGTAGGAAACAACTTAAATGGAGGCACAGCTAAATTTAAATATTTTATTTACAAAATATACATAAATGATACAAACGAATTAAGGACTATATCACATAATCCTATATCATTTAAAAAGTTTTATATTTAACTTTTTAAGACTGTCATTTGCAACACGCGTGAGCAGCTTCCATACAATAGTTCCCACTTTATACTTACGAAGAGCCAAATTTATAAACAAAAATTCAATTTCCGAAGCATCATCAAACTATAAAACAGTAAAGCAAGACAAACGGAAATATATCATAGACACACAGAGTACAAAATTATGCATACTTTGCTGCTGTAGACATTTTAAATGCTATTATGCTATCATTAAAGCACTCAAAAAACTGGTTGCGTGTATGAAACTTTTTCATTCTCAACTTAACTTCAGCACACAGGAATTTAAAACACATTTAAAACTAACTTTTGCATGATACACGCACACTAGAGATGCCGGAAGAGATATATATGGAGAAAAGAATATACACATGCAGAACGTTAGTTGGCTCAACTGTCTGACTGACTGACTGTTCATATTTCTGGCAATAAATGCCAAAGGACTAAACGTGTATTGCGTGTTACTATGTATTACATGTGGCAAAAAAGAAAAAAAAAACTTTTGAGACAACGAAAAAAAGGAAAACTTAGTAAAATTTGCGAAGGGCTTACGACGGACATATAGTATCTGTGATATGGAAAAATGAAGTGTGAAAAGCAAAGTTTTGCAAACAAGCAAGCAAGCAGCAGTCAATGTCAGACAACACCAACTTCATTGAATTAAAGTTGACTCAAACCGAAGAGCAACAGCCAAGCGAACGACCATAATCAGATTTTACCTGTGTGCACTTTTTAAGAACTTTTAACTGACGGTCGTCGCAGTTTTACACAAGCGACTCAGACTCAAAACTTTGGCGTTAAGTGAGTGTCAAACGCGCGTAAAACTAAAGCATACTATAAGGCGTTATATATATATAGAGAGAGAGAGAGAAAAAAAAGAGAAATTTAATAGCACAAATCGCTTGAAATAGACTCGCTTATGCCATCGCATGTCAAAGTCTTGACTACTTTAGTCTGAACGCAGCAAAGCAGCTGATAATGGCACGGCGAACAGTCCAAGTCGTTTAAGTTTTCAATTTCACTTAGACTTTTGAATTAAGCTGCGCGCAGCTGGCATTTGAGTAGCACAATTTCGAATTGAAGATGGCGACGAACGAAGATGACGGTAACAGCAACGGAAGCAGCAGTAAATTCTATTGAATTTCTATTATGCCATTTACACGCAGGCGGCAATTGGCCGCCATTTTGTTTGGCTTGTCAAGTGTGCTGTGTGGTGCTAGAGAGCAAGTAGCTAATGTTCACAACTGTCCGTTTGTCTATTTTCAATTAGGCAAGGAATTTAATGCCGACGCTATTATGTAAGCGAAATAGGTAGCAAAACCAAGTACGCCATTTATACAGACAGACAGACAGCCACACAGCCACACAATACAAAATGGCCGCACACTACACATCAATGTGAAATGCTGCAATTTTAACATTTCCCGTTGTCTATAATTGAAATTACTATCATTTTGTGTGTTCATTGTTTTAATTGTTGCGGAAATTCAATTTATCGTAACAATGCGCAAACTTAGCATCGCAGTCTATAATTTCATCAATGGCAGCAAGTTAATTAAAAATTAATTTTAAGTAGTTATAAAACAAAAGACAAAGTAAAAGTCTTCTTCTTCTTCTTCTTGCAGAGGGCGTCGATTGAGTCGCAACATTATTCGTTCATAGACAAAAGGTCAGCGTTGCGACTTTTTTTTTTTTGTGTGTGGCATCAAAAGTTGAGAGTGTTGGAAAGTGATATTAATTTGAAAGCCGCTTATAAAATGAAGACAATACGGCTTTGTACAAAACTTTAAACGTAAAAAGTTAAAGATAAATTAAAATATTTATCAACGCATTTTAGGTAAGTGGATGTATGCATTAAGTGAAGGACTTTTAGTTATTCTTAGTATTTAACTTTGTAACTTTAAGTAATTTATATTGAAGTGTGGAAAAATGGCAAGCAGTTTTGAATAAAGTAAGGCATTCAGTGTTGAAAATGTGTTATTATTTCTTGGGAAAGATCTATCAGATATACTAGTTTCTTATTTTAATAATAAGAGTTGAGAGCATGAAGTTAAAACATTTAAATTATAAAAACAAAATTATAAAAAAGGGGGTTTATGAGTTTTAAAATGTCTCGTGAGCGTAGAGGTTCATACGGATAAATGTGAACTCATTGAGGAGATAGTTTCAACGCTGTTCAAATTGATTATTTGCGACGAAATGTGATTTTGTTGAACAAAAGAGTCGTCAATAGAAATGTTGGAGAAGTAAATGCATGCCTACCAACTGCAGATTTAAACGTGCTAAGATATTATCAAGTCCGACACCGATTTTAGCAAAATCTAGATACAATGTGCATAAGATATCGTTCATGGATAAACATGAGGTGCATATGACTATAAGGATTATGGATTAAGAAGTTTTAGCAGCCTATCTACTCACGCTGTATATGTTTATACAATGTTTACAATTCGCTATTACTTAGTTTAATTGTGCTCTAATAGATATTAAAATATCTTCCATATGCAGCCCATACACAGACAACAGATCGAATCAATCGGTTGAAATTTCTACTAATTATTCCGTGTGTGGTAGGTTTTGTATATATATGTATATAGTATACTTCATTGATATTTGTCATATTTTATGTGAGAAAATTTTTAAAAGAATTAATTGATGTATGATGGATGCACGAAGGGTAAAAAAAATGTGAAATTCTAAATTAAAATCGTGACAAATTTTAATTAAAAATAAAAATAAGTAGAAGTGGAAAAAGATGACACTATTTATGCCAAAAGAAGGTGCACCAGGAAGCCTCTAGCAGATGCTAATGGAGTTTGGTGCAAAACAGACTCGGAACAGGCTGAAGTGTTTGCGCGACATTTACAAGCGCCTCAAATGAACATGCCCATCATGCCTTTTGCCCCAAATGAGATTGCTGAGGTAATTGCGCGCCAAAATTAGAATATTGCGCCTGGGTACGATGAGATATGCTATGCTACTTTGAAAGCATTATCAAGCCACGTAATCCTTCATATAGCATTCATTTTTAATGCTATTGTGAGGTTGCAACACTTTTAAGCGCAGTGGAAGTTTGGATTAATTTACATGATTCATAAAGCTGGACAGCCAGAAAGAGATCCTGCGTCCCATACTCTAATTAGTCATCTCTTTTCGGTCTCGAAGGTGATTGACAGACTAGTTGCTGCCCGGGTTTTTACAATTTTGGAGACGAAAGGTATAATTCCTGAATATTAGTTTGGATTTCGAACTGAACATAGCACTATTGAGCAAATGCAAAACAAAGTCTTGAGATTGATTACGGGCTGCGAATGGTTCGTTAAGAACACAATGCTACACAGGGACCTAAATATGGCTACAGATTTTTTAATGGTCCGATTTGGACTCTTATGGATTATTCTAATAGGATCGATGAAAAATATAACAAATTAGGCGTTTCTAACTGAATTAACAGTACCCAAGAAATGTTTTCATATAAAAACCCAGAACGGTGGAACGGATTTGTTTGACGACTATGCTTTAAGGGCTCCGATCTTGACCTAAATATAATATTTTATAAGGATTAATATAAGATAGACCAAATCTAGCTAAATTAAAACACCAATAAACAATTTTAATTACAAAAACTCAGACAGAGGATTAGGTTTGCATGGTAAGCGCCGATGCTTCTTAAGGAAAGAGGTTAGCACGTTCATTGAATACAAGTGATCTGAATCTAAACACTCAAATTTGAAGGCTCTATCTCGCATACTCTACACGTTCTCGAGTTTCCTTAGCACAGTCAGACAGACGGACATGTCTATATCGACTTTTGATGTTGGTCTAGACTATACATACTTTATGGTTACTGTCTCGCCTCCTTCAGTCTGTTACATATATTTGCACAAACTTAAAATATACTTTTTACCTATGGGAACAATAAAAACTAAAAATATTTCATGCTTAGACATTATAGTGATGCTTGGAACATTATAGTGAAGAGCAAAGAATACACGTTTTTCGATTTCTGCTACGAAATCTCATCAGTCCGCTTGGCTGTGTCAAATGCAAATTCTTGCTTATAAACATAGACAAACTGAAAAGTCCCCTATGAATCAGGTATGGTAATTTTTGATGTATATGTAGCAATTTCCAGAGAGCAGTTTACCTAAACTATGTATTTTGTTGTTGCTTTATTCCCCTAACAACTGCGACCATGCCCTTTTCTACTCATTGAAAGAAATTTACAGGTTTGGGGCGTTGTGAAACGTTGTGAATATGATAGGGACCTTGGCCTATTATTGACTATTATTCTGTGCACTTTTTAAATTGTATGGCATATAATAACAAAACAATATAACTCTTACTCACCTTGCCCATATTAACAAAACCATGATCCCGCGCTACATCATCCGCCAAGCCATTGTCATCACCGTTTGGTATATGCACTGCCCATGTATGCGTATAATCGCCGCCAATTTGCGAAGACTGTTTCCCACTGCCTGAACCTTCACGTTCCAGCGCACGTTCCAGAGCTCCTGCGCTACCTGGCAACTCATAGTCAAGCACAAAAGCTGCAGCATTGGCCGGAGAGATTGCAGCATTAGGCGCATCGCTAGCATAAGCGAAACCAATATTTAGATTACATAAAACAACTACGGCACTAAATTGCAAAAGCAGTAGCCAACTGAAACTACGTCTTATCGTTGTTGTTGTCCCCGTCACGGTTGTCGTTAGCAGTGTTGGTAAACAACAACTTAATGTACTTAATGCCGACGAAGATGTAGAATTTAATAATGTTGCAGCTGTTCTAGTTCTACTTTTAATTTCTCGTTTGTGCGTTAAAAAACTAAAATTTTGTTTATTTAGATTTGTTCTTTTTATATCACAATTTCTGATTGTTTGTTGTTGCGCGATATTAGCAACGTCAAAGTCAGCTAAAAGCGTTTTAACGCTCGAAGTCCGTATGGCAGCAACATTTTGTTGTGCTGTTGTTTTTGTTATTGATCTATCTTGCACTTTGTTCTTGTTGCTATTTGTTGCATGTTGTTGTTGCTGTTGTTTGCTGCTCCATCGTACAACGTCGTTTTTCATTGTGCGTTTTTTTCGCTTTTTTTTATTAGCGTTTTATTTGCGCTTTTAGTTTCCGTTGATTTTCTCTTTTGTTTTTTTTTTTACGTAGTAAAGCGTGAAAATTTTCTGTGTGTGTGTGTTTTATTGTTTTTGTGTCTGTGTGTAATTTATTTAATTTCTATTTCAGCTTTTTTATGTTTAGGTTTTTCAGTGTTGGAAAAGAAGCTAAAAAGAAAAAGAAAAGTTTTCATTAAATAATATAAATAATTGAAGAATGTATTATAATAAAAAATATATAGCATTTATTCTAAGACCGATTTCTTGTACTATAAGTCATATTGAGAAGAAATTTGTTAAACATGCATTTAATCCATCTTTAACTCATCTCATTCTTCAAGGAACTTGAAGCAACACTGTACAATTCATGATCTTCCTTAGCATATATTGTATATATTATAGCTAGCAGTCAAGCCTTTCTGCTGCATTAAATTATTTTCCCAACACCAGCAGATACTTTCCTTGCAACCAAAAAAAAAAAAACTTAAGCAATTTCACCCAAAACTGAAAGCTGCCATTCTCCATTTCCTACTCAAATAATGTTTAATTCATCAATCATTGAAAAACGCTTTGATTTCGGTGTTGACTTGTTTATTCTATGGCAAATCTTTTATATTGCCGCCATTTTTGCTTAGCTATCTTCCTCCTTTTTCTTTTTTTTGCGAATTTCCACAAAAATTTCAATCGACAACGACTAAAAAACAAACAAAAATCCACGAGATAAGTCAACAGCAGTTGCAGCAGTACGTATGGACGGACGGACGGACATTGAGTTATATACGTACATAAAGAAACAGCAACAAAAATTTCTTTGCACTCTGTTGAACGCTTAAAAGTATGCAACACATGCAACACCACGCTTAACACTTTTCCTATGCGGGTGTTAACCAAGCGGAAGTTGTTGACTTTGTGTGAACAGTTTGTGCGGGCAGATGTGATATGCCAGGCATTCTATGTGAGTGGCTGTCTTTCTGTCTGTCTGCCTGCCTGTGTGTCATAGTTTATGTTAGCCAAAGAGTTTTGTGTTTGTGTTGCTGCCATTAATGACAGAAGCACATACACCCACAAAAGAAGAAACTAGAGTTCAAACTGCTCGTTTACATGCTGTGCGCTGCATGCAAAGTCAAAGTGCACAAAGGACATGTGCTGTAGAAAGCAATAAGAAAAGCATTGTATTTGTACGAATCTATAATACACTACAAGTATAGAAGTTTTTAGGGGAAAGTGGGTTTGAGTAAATTGAATTAAAGCCATTAACTCGCTAATACTAGCCTCTCCTCTTCTAATGTTTCATATATTACGTTTCAGCTTTCAGGTTAAAACGTCGCTTAAGAAGTTTTACTTCAAAAATTATTACAAATGGGTCTGTCTATTAAAAAAAACTATAGTTAATAGTTTGAAATAATTCAAGAACAAGACATCAGACGACTCTTATAGCGAATAAAATGTTTCTGTAGAGATACACTTAGACTCGGATTACTGAGAAAATAATTAAATGTGCCTCGCCAATATAAACAAAATATTGACGTGAAACTGCTAAACAAAATGGTAGAAGTCACATGCACAATTAAAATGCGAAATCGTCATTGTGTAGGATATGGTGAAATAATTACCAAGTGTCGGACAAATGTAGGCTGCTCTTCTAAATGTCGGCATATTTCATTTAGTATGTAAGCGAATTTCGTGAATAATAGTTTTCAGCAGCACAAAAGCACGAAAGAACTGCACAGAAAATAACTATTTACTAAGTATAAACATTACGAGCTCACCACTCTCGCGTTCTAATGATCTCATGTATATCGGAAAGATAATATCCGATTGAAGTTTCTTCGTCATACATGAAAAGCATAAAGCTATTGGGTGATTGCTGCCTTCAAGCGGTCCAGTTGTTCACAGTAAAGGACTGAATTGAACGTTTGGCCATAGGGGAGCAGCTCATAGTAGATGATTCTCTGCCAATCCCACCAAACGCACAGCAAAACTTCCTGACCGTCAATCCGGGCTTGAGAACCGTTTGAGCCACTTCGCCACGCTTCACCCACGACCGTTTGTGCTTCACTTTCTCACCTTACATCGCCAGTCACTATTCGCTTCAGAAACGGGTCGATTTTATTGCGATTCAGCAGCGATTCGCAGATAGAAATTCGGTCCATGAGGTTTTTTGTTGTCAAATTGTGTGGCACCCAAATATCGAGTTTTTTTGTGTAGCCAAGCTTATTCAAATGCCTTTGAACGGTCATATGACAGATATTCAGCTCCCGGGCGATAGTACTACTGCTACTATGGCGGTCTACCTCGATCACTTCCTTGATTTCATCGACTTCTTCGACGACAGGACTTTCGAAGCGTGGTGCATCTTCCACTTCCTCCATACCAGAACGGAATCGAGTGAACTACTTTTGTGCTACGCGAATTGAAACATCACAAATTTGTTAGGTAGTAAAAATGTAAAATATGGTGAATTTCTTCCTTCGAGTCCTCTATATTCGACGCGCTGTAGATCACAACAGAATTGTCCAAGCTGTCAAAAGAGCGTAGTACTAGACATTCACACCTGTCAAACTCCGTAAAGTATGCCTCCATACGACAAATATTAACGAGATATACCTAATTGAAAAAAAGAGCGCGAAGTACGAAAAGACTTTTGTTCCAACCTATTATTATTGTAACATCTCTTCAGCGTCATGATCTTGAATTACATTTTCCTTCTTTTTTTTGGACTTAAACCTCGCTAAAGAAGTTTTACTTTCAAGTTAGATGAAGATCAATTTTCGGAAAATAAATTGTGCAAAGAAGAATACTAGTCCAATAAAGTCCAATAAAAATCTATGGTTCAAATAAAACCAATAATCTAGGTACCTCGAAGTGGATGGAATTTGTGAGTATCGTGGATTATTTTTGATTATATCAAAAACGTAGTGTCTTAGTATCCGACAAGTGCAGTGTAAGATATTACGATGCAAACATTGGATGTCCTGCTACTGAACTGGTATGGAACTGGAACTGGTTGCAAGGAGTTCCCAGAGAGTAATTTTATAAATACTTTAACTGAAACATTTGGAGACTTCACGGCTTCACATATGGGAAAATCCATTACTTCATGCTAGCATTCGTCATATCATTTAACGCAGATGACTGAGGTGAAGGGCAATTGGAAAAAAAAAAAGAATCGAAGTGTAAAAGAAAAAATCCTTAAAATTTTATAGAAATAATAAAGTTTTCCATACTTCAAAATAGGTGGTGGGCATTTATGATGGCACGGTATTTGCGAGGGTGGTTTGATAAGTCATTTCTGCTGCCATCCAACACTCCACACCAGAGACCAAGGAACAGTCGAAATTAAAACACTATGTTTGAAGTGTATTTAAAAAAAAAAAAAAAAAAAACAATAGAGATAAAGAAAGAAAACTAGTAAAAAAAAATAAGACTACTGAAATGCTGTGTTTCTACACTTTTGACGCCCTCTTTTACTTTACACCATTTTTGTTTCGCTCTGTACAAATGGCGTAAAAAAGAAAGCCAAATAAAAAAATAAAAATAGAAAGAATGAGCTGTGGGCTTGTGAGCATTAGACAAATAATGTGCAGCAAAGCAAAAACCAACAACTATTCTTATAATTGCTGTCAAAAGCCTCGACAAAGCAGCAAAGACTGACTAACGAGACGAAGAACAGGATGTGCGTCTTGCTTGCTTCCACACTCTCCTCTACTCTTTAACACTAAAGCATTTCTACAACTGACTGCAGTTGACATTGTTACCACTGCGCGCTAGCGGGCGCCAAAATAGTATCCGACCCAACATGCTGTGGATGCCCATAGCAGCTTCTTCTTGGTTGCCTTCGTCACCTTTTATATTTTATATTCATGCTGTTTAATTTTATTTCTCTTTTTTTGTTTTTATTTAAAGCCGAAATCATGTTAAATAACATTAAAAGCCCACAAGGCAAACACTCTGCCTTCGACGCCATGATTGTCATACACATGGGAGCCATGGCCTTATTTGTGTTCGTTCGATTGCCAGCCTGGCTGACGACGACGACAACGACAATGACGACTTCGTCTGTAATTACATTGAAATGCAGCAAATAAATAAGAAAATCACCAGAGGAAATATCGCACAAAGCGTCAGAAAGCACATTGCTTCTTAATGACATGTAATTGGCATGTATTTCTGACAGCAACTCGCGGCCATTTTGTTTGTCCGTCATAGGAAGCCTTAATCTTTCATTGACTTGTACTGTTTCTTTGTTGCACTGCGCTGTTTGGCAGCCATTAATTGGCAATTTTTACGTGCTTTTGCTGCTGTGAATACGACGACAACGATTGCTTTTCAAGTATTTCATTGTTCGCGTTTTTATTCAACGCGGATTTTACACAATGTCATTGAAAGCAATCAAAGGAAACGTCGTCGTCGCCATTATTCAGTTGATATAACAACTGCAAGTGAAATCAAGTATAGAGATATTCTCAAGCGACATTTTGAGATTTTAATTTGCTATCTGAAGATGTATGGAATACAAAATGATTGCTTTATGCTGCTATGAATCATCGAATGAAGAAAACGGTTATGCAGAAGTTTTAAGACAAGTTAAAAAATAATACGAAGTGTTGGTTTAAAGTAGGCGGGACATGCCCATTTATATTTATGAGAAGCATCTCATTTATAGAAAGCCATCATATCGAGTTCTAAGTTGATATTGTCAACAATAATAAAATTGATTACACAAATATAAAAAAGTGGGCGTGTGGGTTTGTATGAAAACTATATCTTTAAGTAGGCGTGGCACGGTGCCTACGACTTATGTTCATCCTTAACCCTCCGATAAGTGAGAAGATCCCAGGGGGCCTTTTTCATTTTCAAACTGAAACTACTTCTTGATGGTCCGTGGGAAGTATACCCAACCCCGAAATGTATTCCAAAATTATATTATTTAGAACCATTAAAAAATTCAAGGCGATCCGACCAATAGTTTAGTTTATATTATATTAAAGGATCCCTTAGTTTTTTCTTGCGGGCCTTGTATCTCATATAAGGGCATGACTCACTAATTGGAGAGTTAACACATGACCAGTTTCCAGTGATCCAATTTCAGATCGTTATTCAGACAAGTAGACAGCCATTGATAGATCGATTCGTCGAGCTGATTTCATGCCTTCGAAAATAAGTGACAAAATTAAAATACTCTTCGCACTGCGTAAGAAGGGATCTCCCAGAGATCTCTACAAATTATTCACATTTAAAAGTAGATGCTTGCTACTATGTACTACTTACTAGAAATAGTTTGGCTCCCGCCTTTTAAAGCGCACATCACTCTTCAACAAAAACTGCTTAAAAAATCATGCTTTTACTATATGAGCATTGCAAAATATGAACCTTGCCTGTTCTCTTGTTCAATCGAACTAATGGTACGTCGCATGTTCTCAAGCTGGGTTTACTGAAAGTTTCAAGACTTCTCTAGCCGCCACCATGTGCATAATATCACATTCTTCTACAACTTTCTTATTTCTTATTGCGGTGATCTCAACTAAATTAATCTATAATCGCAACGCCGTGCTTAAAAGAAAATCTCGGCTTTCACTTCTATCATTTCAAACAAGAGTAGCTCAAATACATCGAGCTGAAGTGTCTTCCTTTGAAACTACGCTGCGCCTTGCGAGTCATATAGAGTACATGTTACAAGCAGCGTGCTAGGGAGTCCAGTAATGAACGCTCGCAGCGGTGTGCTAGCCAAAATGTAAGAACCTCACAGTTGCGTGCCAGGAAATCTAGCGCCGAACGTTCGCATCGCCTAGACTCAGAAAGACGTCGAACGGAAGGAAGTCTTCTTCTAAAACTAACCAGCTATGGATGGAACGTTGAAATACCTTAGAAGTTCTACTGCTATTATGGGAGGAGTTACTTTCGTGTTTGCTGGGGATTTTCGCATGACACTTCCTGTATTTACAAAAGTGATGCGTGCAGATATCATCAAAGCCTGTCTTAAATCATCTCCCTGATGGAGTTATATTTAACAACTTAATTTTCGAACGAATATGAGAGCCTATCTTGGTGAAGACACGCATGAAGATTTCCCGCAACAACTGCTCAATCTTGGTGAAGGGGTTTCTCTTATCTAAATTTGGCGACTAATTCTACTGAAATCATTTTAAATCCGACAATAGCTCAGATTGTTCAAAGTCTGTAGCATGTTATAGAAGCTGTATATCGAATTACTTGAAAGAGACTTCCACTGGCTTTGTTCCAGGACAATAGTATGGCAGATACTAGGAACATCACTGTCAATGAAATCAACAATCTGATTATACAAAGAGTTCCGGGAGAAGTCATAACCTATAAGTCAATTGACACAGTCACCAACATGAAGGATGTGGTCCAGTTTCCACAAGAGTTTCTAAATTCGTTTAATCCTTCTGGCTTAATACCTCAATAAAAGTTGGTGCTACTATCATGCTTTTAAGGATACTTATTGAAGACTTAAAAGACATTTTGATTGTGGCTATCATCCTCACCGGTCCTGCAACAGGCCAGCTGGCAAATATATTAATAAACAAAGCTCATTGCACCACCTACAGACAGGGAAGACCAGAACAACGTCTGTGTGGCCGCTAGTATTTATATATTATATGTATGTGTATCTGTCCTTTATGGATTACTACACCGTGCACCCGATCATCATGAAACTTTGGGAAGTTGTTGAGTACATTCCCGCATCTATAATTCGCGGTTATGATGCCAGAGTGGGAAAGTGTGCTTATCGGACTGAGGGAAGAGCGAGGAGAGCGTGTTGAGGGAAGTATGCTGGGATATAAATATTCAATATCCAACCCATTGGCGGCTAAAGGATATACATATAATACAATTCATCCTACCTGATGCACAGAAGGCATCAACATATATCAGATATCAAAGAAACACGAAGAGATGCGTATCACACCATTTCGGATCAGTCAAGAATCGTAGCATGCCATCATGGCATCAAATGTTTTTTAAATAGGACTTGAGAAAATTCATTCTCAACGATGTCTTCTGTATACAAAAGCAAGACAAAGTTGGTATAAGCGCAAACTGGGTACGATAGTTCTTTTAATAAACAACATGAGGACAAGATTGTACACTCTGTCAATAAAGAGGAAGTTCGTAGTTCAAATATGCCGGGTAGTAGTTAGGCAAGTCAATTTTTTTTTCAGGTTGGTAACACTGTCCCTTCTTATGATGAACATTTTTAGAGCAAACTGTCAACCAATGTGTTTATAGCAGCTGTTTCAATCGATCTCAGTAGTGCTTGACTATTTTTTTTAATGAGTGAAAATATTGATCAACGTATTTGTATTAAAGTGTGTTGCAAATGAAATTTTGTAGGCCCACACATTGAAAATGTTGCAAAAGGGCTTTAGTGAATCTGCTCTGTCAAAACCGCGAACTTACGAGTGGTATAACACGTTCAAGGATGGTTGGGAAACTGTCGAAGACAGCCCTTCAACGAGTGTGACCGATATAAATTAGTGAAGAAAATCTTTGCTAGAAATACCCATGTGTGCTTTTAAAAGAGATCGGTCATATATTGGAGATGTCACACGACAGCATACGTACAATAATGCATGAAAAAATTAGCTCGTAACTGCGAGACTTATGCCGATAGAACTGAATTTCCTTACAAAAAAAAAAAAGGTACAGTGAGCAGGTAGCTGCAGAAATTTGGATCGAATCAATTCGGCTCCTATCGTCATGGGAAGCATAATTTCAAGCGAGACATGGGTGTTCAAGAATGATAAACAATCTTGCGAATGGCAACCGAAAGGCGTGCTTAAGTCGATCCAAAGTGAAGGTTTATTGTCTTCTTCGATATTCGTGGTGTACTTTGAGTACGTCCCAAGTGGTCATCAAGTGGTCAACACAGAGTGTCGTTGTTATGTGAAGTTTGTGAGAGGCTATCCGTTGTAAATTTCCAGATTTCTAGGCCAACAATTCATGGATTCTTCAATTAATGCGCCATCTCACAGAGCATTCAACATCGTTTTGAACGAATTTTTCACCAAAAACTCAAACAATAACAGCGAATAAGCACCGTATTGACCAGATATGGCTCCCTGAGTCTTCTTCCTTTTCTGAAGACTAAAAATGCGCTTTGAATCGTTTGAAGACATCAAGAAACGTGCGACGTGAGAGCTGAAGAATTGGAAGAAGCATTGCCTAATATTCGAGCCATCTCCTTTGCGTTTACACTACACACAACTCAGATGCAGTTACACACAATGTGTTCGCGTTTATGGTGGTATATGTTCGATAGCATAAGCAAAGATTACGAAAGCAATTGATTTGTGATCTTTAAAGTATAGCAACTTATAAGAGATGTTACTCATCTTGGTGTTTCAATGGTCTTTGCTCTTTAACTATGGGTATTATAATTTGGAATCCGTAACCAGCTTTCAGCAAACAGACATGACTAGATAAACTTGGCTAATCATATACACAACACAATTATCATACTACCAGCATATTGAAATAGGTGCATGAATTCTCAATGGCTCTTACCATTTCACCTTGAACCATATTATATAAACCTACATTTAACTAACTGAAAATTCTCTTACAACATTTAAGTTCCACAATTCAACTAAAACGTGCAACAACAACAACAACAACAACCAATGTGCCATCATATTGATTTGGCATTGTTTGCACAACTTGTATGCCTAAAATCGAGCAATGCAAAGGCTATACAAGACGACAGGCAGACAGACGGACAGATACGTCACAGCAAAATGAGCAAACATTAGCACGCTGTGCTGAACTTCTATACTATACTACATATAGAAGGACAAATGAGCAGATAAAAGGACAGGACAACCAGGCAGTTACATTCAAAATATCTCACTATGCTGCAGGCAAATAAAGTATGACAAGGCTATGATCATGCGACCAAACCATGCCAATCGATTTTAATACGCGCGCGCCTTCAATATACATACTATACATTCTTCTTCGCAGGACAGGACATTGTCAAATTTTGCGCTTTGTGCTCTGGCCACAAACGCTGCTGCTGACAGTTACACTAATGCAATATTGATAGATTTCTATCCCGTTCATTTGATTTTGGCCGTTGGGCTTGTAACAACTCATCTTGCTGCATAATTAAACCGAATGACAGCGGAAATATGACTTACATCACATCAAATGGGGTAATGCGTGACTTATTGAGTTGCTTTGGTTTGGCATGGCTTGGGTTGGTTTGGTAGCAGCAGATTGTTTGGGCGCGAGAAATTTTTGGTTATGACAGCTGTCAGCAACGGAAATAAACCTAGGCGGAAATTAAATTTTTGCAAATAAAAAAAAAAGCAGTATGAACCCTGATGATGATGTTAATGTATTTAACTGTATTTGATGCTTAATTGAACTGACATTTTGTCGAAAACTTTGCTTATTAGTGAAAGGTTTTTGTAGCAGCTTTTGATGGTTTTTTTTAAAGCAGGATTTTATAGAATAAATCTGGATTTAAAGGCTTAAAGGATTTCGCTCAGCAACGGAATTATTTAATAATCAGTGACAAGATATATAAAAGTTGCGCACACCTGACAATTGCTCCTTACATAGCTCACAAAAATACACCCTTTACCATAGAATAAGTAACTGAAAGTTAAGAAAACTGACCCAGGGCAGTGTCGAAATTCCAATTGCCGGCGCACATAACTTTTCCATACAACTTCCGCGTTTAATTTTGCTAATTTTACTGGCTACAAGTGCGATCAGTAAAAGTTCGCACTGCCGCCAGCAATTGCACAAAAGTTTGCCAAAAATGTTAACAAGAAGACGGGCAGAGCCAGGCAGGCAGGGTGGCAGACACATACAGAAACACTCATTAGTAAAAGTTTAAGACTAGAGCAATAAATGGAATGGCCAGCGGCGGCAATAGTTGCAATGTCGAAGTAAAAGTCGATGTTGCAATTCGTGCAGCAGCAGCAAAGTAGCAAGCAAAGCTAAAGCCAACATAAGCCCGGATGCTGTTACTGTTCAGGGTTTAGGAACTATATTGCTGCTGCTTATCAAAGTTACGCACATGAATGCACCTTTTGAGTTGCAACGTGCTTTTCCTGCACAAGTTGAGAAAGACAACTTTAGGCGCCTGTGACGAGTTCATTTAAACTTTAAAAATGAGAAAAATGCCAAAGCAAGCCATTCAAACGAAAAAACAGGAAGAATGAAAAAAAAATAAAGGAATAGAAGGAAGTATATTACAAAGCGCTAAAAGCGCCAACGAAAAAGAAGCATTACTTTGACTGACAGCATTTGTCAGTGGCAAAAGCAGACAAAGTAATCTAGTAATTTTGTGCGCTGCACTTCCGGCGTTGCCGCCATTTTAAACTTCAACATGCAGCAGCAAACACAGCGTATATACTTAATAAAAATAAGTGCTTGTCAAAAGAAAAAGTGCAGAAGCAGACATGCGACTTAACGTAAGTAAGATATCGCTCAAATATTCATAAAAAAAAACCGTCGTCACACTATAACAAAATGGTGTCAAAGTCAACAAACAAAATGGCTGCGCACAGCCAGCGGAAGTAGTTGTTGCAGGCTGACGTGGCATTTACTGCTTTATAACTTCGATTGAGTGTATTTGTGTTTGTGTCACTATGTGTGTCGTGCCGTTGTGCCTGCGCCGCAAACTATGTAATCAAGTGTTGACAACTTCAGACAAATTGAAGCGGACTAGCAGCACTCAAACGACGACAGCAGACAATGTGCGTCCGTCTGTCTGTCTGTCTATGCAAAAAGTATGATGTGCAAGCATTGTCAACAAATTGACATGATAATGTTCTATAGACTAGTAAAACTTTTATGCAAAAAAAGTTAGTTTAATTAAATTTTTTAAAGCATGCCGCCATAGCCCTCTGAGGCTTTTTCTACAAAAGTAATTGCATGCAATTAAATAAATGATATATGACATATGATAGAGCTGTGTGTGAATTACTTGCAAAACAAAATAAAGCAAAAAAATTCGAGGCGCACTATTTATATTTCGGGCATAGCAAATCATCAAATAGCAACAACAGCTTCAACGTGCGTAGAAAAACGTTCACCACGCAGTTTATTTTGTAAGTTTGTGAATAAAATATAATCATTGGGTGATAAATCAGGGCTCTCTCAAAACTTTCTTGTGTGAGCCGATGCTTTTCATCATATCTAATGGTAGTGCTCTCTCTAGTTGATACTACTCCATAGCTTAAATTTAGGAGTACCTTTATTTTATGGTTTTAAATGCTATATAACAGACATCGTTGCAAAGGTAGCAAGCAAGCCAAAGTGTGAGTTTATGTGTGCGCAGAAACCAAGTGATAAAAAATTGTTTCGTAGAAAGCAATCAGCACAATATTTATTTCTATTTTTTTTTGTTTTTTAATATTTTTCTTCGGTAAGCATTCGTTCCATGTCTGTTTAAACAGCCAATTGTGTGCCACTACAGCGCGCTCTGCTTGTCGAACGCTGATAAATGAAGTTTGTGAAAAAACGCAATCGTTATGATATTAATATATTCCGAATTTTTTTATAAAATTTTTTTTTTTTTTGCAACATTGTACAACGTAATATAAAGTAAACAGCTCAAAAAAATATATACATACTTATTTGCACAGCGCCAAACAGTATGCTGTGGAATTTATTTTTTGAGCACATACTTGTATACGGCATCAATAAAGGTGTGTCTGGTATGTGTATATAGCAACTTAATTGATTTTGTAGCATGTGCAACGAAAAGAAGCATCAAGCAGCGTTGCACGCAAATACTTTAAGCCACTAGAAGTGTGTAAATAAGCGTCAGACTACATAACATATTGCATGCTTACAGGCGTACATACGCAAGAGCACTTTGATTTTATGCAAATTGTTAATGCAATGGCGCGTGGAAACTTTGTTGCATAAGTGCTGAGATTTAAGCAAAACAAAAAAACATTTTAAACGAAAGAATGCTGTTGCAGTTGAGTATACACGATTACGTGTTACCCTTGTAGTCGGCCTATAAGTCTTTATTTGAACCATGACACAAATAAAACAGTTTGTCCGGCGAATCAGACTTGTCAGAGTCAGAATCCTGCGTCAAAAATATTTTTCTGGTTATTTTAATTCAAAATCATTTGAAAAAGGAAATTTTTTGAGAATCTACACGACTTGATCATGTTCTTTTTTGAGTATAATCAATTATTTTTTAATAAAGATAATATGAAAGGATCGGAGGAAGCCATGAGACCGTGTAACTTGAATTAATGATGATCTTTTTGTTTTGCTATCCATTGCCGGTCACAACATTTTCCTTTTTGAGCTTGGGGTTGTTGTATTGGATCCACTTTCTATCGCTAGTCACAATGTGAGGTAAAAATGCGTTCTTTTTTTGGCGTTTGAGGTGTAGTTCACAAACAAAAACTTTATTGCAAAACTTCGTGTTGACCCGACTGTTCCTTGTCTTTGAGCTACAAATCATCCATTTTGAAGCGACCAAACCAACTCCAACTACGAAGAATCCGCTGCTTATGCGATTACATGCATACAAGCGGAGTAATCGCTTCTTACAGTTTGTCTGTGATCGCAGAGGTCGTTAAATTTACGATAGTCATAAATAATGTTTCCGCGATGATGAAAAGATGCGTAGAAGTAAACGAGATCTAAAGAATTTCGTGCAGCGAATAACAGGGTTAATTTAGCTGAGTATAAAAAAGTTTATACAGTCTTTCTGAATATCATGTTTGCTCTTAATGGTGGGTTATGGGTACTTTCAAAAAGGATCCACCAGAAAAAAGATTCTCCATTAATTTATGCCAAAAACATTTTGAACAACATCCAGTGAGACGGATAGGTTCAGATTACCTCATCTTGTAGTGTTATAATATACCGAATCCTGGGAGATCCTTATCTTCGTCATATCATTTCTTTGACACTGACTTTCTTTTTGATTTTGAAATAATTTCACGTCAAATTGTTATAAAGCATAATTTAATTTTTGTGGAGTTTATGTGTTGGAGACATTCAAAGGTCATTCTGTGTCTTCTTGTTTTCAAAAATGAGCTGTTTTTAGTTTCTTTTTTTTTTTTGCTAATCCAGCGTTTTTTGTTTCTAAAAAACGGCAGCACTGATTCATTACTTTTCCGAGTCAGTTTAGCTTAATCACCTCCACAAACCGGTCGCTTTTAGATTAGAATTCTATAGGAAATATGAATGATGCATTTAAAGCACCGAATTCATGCATGATGGAAGCACACTTCATATTCAAATAATTATACCTTGAGTTACTAAGATGTTATTGGATTTTGGGAGTTCTTCATTGTCGAGTTTGCATTAGAAATTCCTCAAAATTTGCGATGGAACCTAAAACCTTTCCAACAATCATTGAAATTCGATGAAAGCTATGATCTTCTTGCATAAAATTCATTGTTGCTGGATATTTGTATCTTATTATTTTGAACTTCTGGCCGCAGTAAGTCTATCATATCTATTTAAATAATTAAAAATTTTATTTGTACGGCATCATTGAGTTGTAGAGGGTCGCTGGTTGAGTCAAAGTATGACATTTTCTGTATTTATTATTTGCAGTGGCCCAATACACACATGCTCCTATAACAATTTCAAGATCCTAAGTCCTATTCGTAAGATTTTTCGTAGCAGGTTTGGAGCACAGCATTGATAACTAGTCTCTACAATTTGCTATATGACAATTTTCATAGAGACGGAGGTTTTTTCTAAATCGACTGTTGTCTAGTATATAATATATAGATGTACTTCAGGAGTCTGTCATTTTTTTTTTTTTTGTCAGTGGCTTAAATTTACTCAAATTGAATATACACTTTAATCGCTACACAGTATTTGTATGTTCAATAAGCAGCTTGAGATGTAAAAGCTTTTAATAACAAAACCAAAAGAATGCATTCGAACTGCAAAACACAAAAAAATAAAATAAAAAAAGAAAATAATAAAAATCTTTCGAGTTGCATTTGTGACAAGCAATGAAAAAAGAAAAAAAAATACCTACATATTGAAAGATTAAAGTAAACTGCAAAAGAATGCATGCATCAGCTAGAAACAAGCCAAAGCAGTCATCAGCACCTAAGAGTATGCTGTTAAAATGCAACAGTGAATAAAAAAACAAGCCAGCAAACAAAGCAAGAATGGGTGAGCCTAAAAGCATGCAACATAATTTCATGCTAAACAAAAAGCGCATACAATGGGCCAGGATTTTGCAAAGGCAAACAAACAGAACAACACAGCACAATACAATACAACAACGATTGCGCTCCTACATCAGCTTCCTGTACTCCCGCCTAACGCACCTCTCTCTCTCTCTCGCTCTCTAACTTTACATCTTCACTTAAGCAATGAAGAATTGAAGCCGCCGCGTGTCAGTCATTGTTTTACAGCCAAAGAAGAAAGAAGTAAAGTGGATACGCCTTTTTGCATAAAACAACGAGTACAACTTGGCTGAAGTGTCATCGTCATCATCAACATGATTCTCATCTCAACTTCAGTTTCATTCTCACAACATAACATCTATGTACATCCATTCCGCCAAGATGACGACTCTGCTGCATAATTATGTGCTTTGTCAATTTTTGCAGCAACAACAACAACTCGCGGAATTTTGCAACGTTTGCAAACGTTTAAAAGTATTTTATACAGAGACCGAGCGAACGACCGACCGACCGACCAAATGCAAATCGAGGTACATTTTACTTGAATTATTTTTTCCATGAGAAGTTCAAACGTATGAGTGAGTAATCTATCTTTACCCCACCATACGCGACTTCTCCACTTGACGGTTTTCACGATTAAACCATAAATGTGTAGAGTTGCATGCCAGCGTAAGCGAGAAATGACACTCAAGTGGCTGCTTGTTGACTGCATGAATGAATGAGCGACTGCTGTGTAATAGTAGGTGATGAATGACTGCAAGGCATTGACAGTGAAAAGCTGCCGCATGAAGGCAGGCATTTAGCTAAAAGGCATTTCTTAAAAAAAAAAAAAAAAAAAAAAACAGAAATAAGCATGAAAGCAAATCTCTTAACGTAGCTTTGAAATAAGCAATTGCATACTCTTTTTTTTAGGCTGGCCAATCACAACTTTAAAAGAAAGTGTTTGCTTAAAATTTTATGTGAAAAATGCATTTTAATGAGCAGCAACGCAAGGCAGCAAACTTGAAAAACGTTTCAATTGATAAACCAAGTTTAGGCTGTTGATATTTTTCACGCGGTGGAAAAGTGCTCGCAGGAATAACTTGGCTTCTTCTTCTTCTTTGTAATTAGAGAAAATTTGATAATGTATTAATTGAAAGGAGAAATGTCTTCCGGTTGGAATATCTCATCTTAACGTTTTCAAGTTGGTTCTAATCGGCTTTTGCAGCTTAATTATGTTCATGGATGTTCCTGCGCCATATCTGAACCAGAACCAGATAGGACACATTATTTACTTGAGTTGGCACCTGAGATTTCAGTAAAAATTTCCACAAAAGTGCATTTTTGCGACTTACTGTCTTTAACTGACCCATTTCAACGATTGCCATAATTGCTCAAATTATACAAGAACTCCTTCAAGTGCTCCGTTGCCTTAGTTACCTAAGAAAACAGTCAGTTACTATACTCGCGTAGGTAGCTTGCATTGTGTTTCAAAGCATATTTTCCTGAAGATCTCCCGCTCCTAAATAGCGAATATTCAACCAAAAATCTTCAACTTCGATCATAAAGTGTAGAATATACGACGTAAGCAGAATGGACGAAGAAGTTTCATATTCAAAAAGACAACAAGGCACCCGTGAACATGTTAAACGAGGCAGTGAGCCTGAAGTCAACTTGGAAACACAGTAAAGTCACTCTGTACATTTGAAACTGCCAAGAAAAGTTTGGACAAAATAGTTAACAAACTAATTAGATGATAAGACCCAACATGATTCTCTGGTTTAC
Organism: Leucophenga maculata; assembly: GCA_035044805.1. Taxonomy (NCBI): domain Eukaryota; kingdom Metazoa; phylum Arthropoda; class Insecta; order Diptera; family Drosophilidae; genus Leucophenga; species Leucophenga maculata. The sequence goes on from JAWNNP010000465.1 coordinate 514,113, forward strand.
TAGGTCTCAGGACCATCTCAATAACAGCATAATTTATTTGAGGTAGAAAGATTTAACTAGGTATGATATACAAGGCATATAAAATAGCTCTAAAATACTACTCCCTTTTCTGCAAGAGCTTCAGTAACTCAAGCATGAAACCCTCCTTTTTTAATTAAGAGCCTCACCTTGTCTAAGCTAGTTGGGAGTAATATCTTTGACAGATATAAAGCTAAGAGATTGACAGGAACATTTCGCGAGTCTAATTTAAGCGAAAAAATATATTTTTTTTTATGTGGTACAAGTTCTTTACAGAAGACCGTGAAGATTTTAATGACGATGGACACCCCAGCACAACAAAAACGATTGAAATAGTAAAGACAAATCTATATTACAGATAAGGATGTCGGGTTATCGGTTGGCTTATGTCATATTCTTTGAATGTTTTGCGCATGAAACGTGAGGCAACGAAGATAGTTCCGGAACTGCTAGATGATTCTGCCTTGTGACACCTATTATTTTAACTGCTATGCATAGCAATTGCAGTACTTTTCAATTATAATCTGTATATAGTATCTAATTTAAAGTAAATCTGAAACAAATCTAAAATATTTCTAAGCTGTTCAGCCGACTTTAATGACTTAAACATGCATGCAGAAACTAATTGCTGATGCAGCGAAAATAAAAAAAAAAATACAAAATGCTATCAAACCTATAAGTATGCAACGAAAGTCGGTATAAGTTATACAAGTAGCGTTAATACGCAACACATGCATCGCACACACGCACACACACACACAGAGACACCACACTAACAGCAAGTGTTACATGACATTTTAATAAAAAACGGATCACGCACACACTCAAAGCACTTGCCAGCCAACCAGCTTCCTTAACTCCTGCTCGTACAACACTTGCATAGCACATCATGTTGCATTAATATGCAAATCCGCGCATTTTAAGTGGCTAAATTGCACAAGTAAACAATTTTTAAATGCAGCTTTACTGGTAAAATCCGAAACCGAACCGCACAACATGAAATACAAACACAATAACTGCGAAAGACGCGTACTAAAATGTCTATGAGGACACATGTGCCCCATCATTTTTTATTGCTACGGATTTGTTGTAGCGATTTGCATTGCATACTTTTTTGCGCTTTGCATGTTGTTGAAATCTGCATTTTATGTGTTTCACTGCATTTGGTCGACAGGCGACAGTCGCCATAATTAGTAAATGTCAAAAAAGGGGGACAAAAAATAAAAAACAAATCGCTGTACTAGTAGTGGAGTGAAGTGTGTTGGTATTTAAAATTTGTTGGTATTTCCAACAATTTAATGTGTTTGGCTTGCTGCTGCTGGCATGCCACAAAGCATGATGTGTGGTTTTCACTTAATGCTGCAGTGTTAGAAAGAATTTTTGCGGCAATGAAATGTTTAAACCTTTAAATTGCGCTGATGTATTTATGCAACATGCCGTTTAAGCTTGATTAGTCGGAATGAACTTGAATTTTTTGGGAATGACAAAGGTTTATAATGGTTAATAGTTTATATTTATGTCTAGCCATAACCAATTTAATTAATATAAATCAAAATAAATATTTATTTATTCAACATTTAATTATATTAAATGACAAATTAAATTGCTATTTCAAACAATTATTGAACACAAAAATGTTTGCTTTAAAATAAAATACACTAGCGACCTACACCGCTACACAAATTTTATTAACCATTTAAATCAGAAAACCAACCATAAAATGCATATTCAATTTTATGCAAATTGCAAACACCCAAGCTCAGTTTCAATTGCAGTCTTAGTCACACTCAACAAATAACTAGAAAAAAAAAAAAAAAATATACGCCACGTCAACGCATTTCTTCATACTAGCTGGCTATATGCTATATAATACATACATATATCATTAGTATGCGTGTAGACAACAAACACTGCTGCATACTTTTTGGCGCGCAGGCATATAATTGCTGCCAGTGTAGAAATTTATGCGTGTCAGCGAGTTGCAGGCAGTACAGACAGGCGCCGCTATATAATATGCAGCACAGTGGTTTATATGAGCACTGTGTGGCAGCATAAATTTCATTGCAACTTATCTGTGGCATATATGTGCTCGGTCGGTCGGTCTGGCTTCAACGCCAAATAATACGCTACTACTCATGCCACACACACACAACTCATTGCCATAAGTCTAATATTTTGCACTACTTGCAAATGCATTTAGGCATAATTTGAATTATATTGCTGAATATTATGGAGTTTTTTTTTTGTATTTTCGCTTTGATATGCCGCTGGCAAGCCAAAAAGTATGCAATATATTTTTTTTTTGGCAAAACTATGAATTTTGTGTACCATATAGCTATTAATTTTTGCCATGCGCCAGCAAGTGAATGCTGTCTTTTTCATGCGCTAATAATTTTTTAGTTCGAAAGTATTCAACTGAAATTTAAGACTCTTTCTTGAGGATTTTAAAGTTTTGGATTGTTGTTTAGAAAATAAGGAATAACTTAAATTACTTTGATTTGAAGTAGTAATTTTCAAATAATAACCCAATGACAGAAATAAATAGCAACAAGGAAAGAGAGGAGAGCGAAAAGGCATAAGTAGACCATTTCATGATCCCACTATTTCATAGTCTGTATTTCTTATACTTTAAGTGAACTACAATCAGGGGAAAGAAAAAATGAGCGAGCATAGTGCAAATGTTAATGAGGCTTTGCAGTTGTAATGTGGTTCAGAATTCATTTGGTTCGGCCATAAATTGAAAAAAGTGTTGCAACAATGTAAATATGTCTTTAGGCGCCCATTTGATTGAGAAGATTTTGAAAAATGTGGGTTTTTTTTTTTTTTAATAGACATAATTAGGCAAAAGGAACATATTTGGATGTCATTCTGCATTTATCCATTTAAAAATAATATTTGTTCTTTAGCTAGTGCATTTGAATTTCTGAAAAAGAATAAGTTTAAAAGATGGAGGCTATCCTCAAAACTGTAGACGTTACATCCGAGTTATGAAATTTTTAGGCCCTGTACCGAAGGTACAAGAGCCTATTGGGTTTGTGCAAATGTATGTAACAGGTAGAAATAATGGTCGGAGACCCCCCAAAGTTACCCCCATTATGGTCAGGAGTGATAGAGGAGTCGATATAGACATGTCCGTCTGTCCGTCCGTCCGTCCGTATGAACGAAAGGATCTCGGAAACGGTAATAGATAGAGACTTCGTGTTTTTTGCATTCGACTAGGACTGCTCCGGAATTTCACAAGTTTATTTTAAAAACAAAGAGTCTGCCTGAAATTTTATGTTTCGGACCATATAACGTATTTGGGAGCATTGAAAATATTATGCCCACAGCGACTCGACAATAGAGAAAACACAAGCATACGAGTAGTACAAAGAGTACAAGGTGGATCGCATTGTCATTGCAGATATGCGACTGTGACCGACGAAAGCATGGGAAAACTTGTTGTCTTTAGATCCGTCAGAGCATATTATACGACGTTTAGGCATGAATTGCGCTGATTTTTGTGTTCACACATCTCTTCTTGTACGCAGTTATTTAACAAAAAACAAATACGAGGTGTATGGTATGAAAGGAATAAATTTACTGGCAATGACGGATTTGCAGGATATGTTTTGTCAAAAACTCAAGCATTCATCATGCTTTACAGACGATTGCATGATGAGTGGTTTCGGTTTAACTCTGAACTCTCCTGGCGCATGTGCTGCGTGGTAGTGAAATGATATTCCGCCGCAAACCCGAAGTCACTCTCTTCATGTCACCAGTATATTTCCACCCAAAATTCCGACATTGGTTACTAATGGGAAAGCCCGCTAAAAGTAGTTGAAGCAAACACCACTATAGCTAGCTCCCATATGTAGAGTGCGGTCGTTCCAGTGAAAAAACTATCTCCGGTTTGCATGGCCCGATCTCGTTAGCTGTGGTAAGAGTGGGGTGACGTATTTGTATTGGTAGTCCTCCTACTCTTTAATTCTCCCTACCCTAAAGCCGCAACTTTTTTTGTGTTAATATGTGTATTGCTTGCGATGAAGATTAATTTTAAGGAAATAAAATAAATGTCAAAGATTATTGGAACCGTTTTTGATTTATTGACAAATTCCGGAAGGAACCCAAAGGAACATTTCCAACAATAATTATGATACATGATAATGATTGGCTGGCACGAAATTTAATTTAAATCTTAAATATGATGTCAATTTGAAACTATTTACCACAAACAAAGCCTATTTTTCCATCATATGCAAACAGGTGGATCTTTTCTCAAAGCCGATACAACTGTCGCGAGCCAAATTAAACATTTTCTAAAACTGCAAAACCTTCTTCTTCTTCAAAAAAAGAAAAAAAAAAAACAAGAATGCTGCAGTTGAGTGTATTCGACTTCCAGATATCGTATACCCCCCATTGTACTTAAATTTGTATATGGGACATATTTTAGTCTGAAACTTTGTCGAATATATTATTGGTAATACTGTAATATACAAGAAATTTGTCATTTCAAGTTAAACTAAAGGATTTTTCATACAAAAGCCCAGAAAGAGGGACAGTTGTTATGGGAGGTTCCCCATCTGATGGTCAGATAAGGATGAATATGAAACGTTTTATTAGAAATGAAACTAGTTACAGAAAGTTGGAAATTTATAGTTAAAACAACAGGAAAATGGCGAAATACATATGTAGTAAAAAAAATTCAGAAACGGGGGACACATTTTTAGGTTTATTACCCCTTAGAGAGGGGGGTTAAAATACAAGTTATATGAAGAGAAAATAATAAATATCGAATCTTTTATAGTATCCAAATACTCGATGCTCATACGACCACAACGGTAGAGATTTCTATATGGACTCCACTTTCTGTATAGAAGCTACGCTACCTTGAGTGTTCCTAATATTTTTCTAGATTATGCAAAAGGTTTGTGCTAAACTACAGTCACGGTGTAGTTATTTTTGACTCTTTCTCTAACCAAACTTCCATGCCCTTAATACTCTTTCGAAATAGTCGACAGAAACCTGTATAAGAAGCTTCTTTAAGAGTATTTGGACAAGGATTAATGTAAGTATGCCATATTTTTATATAAAATGTGTACTTACGAGTTAGAAAAAGGTACAAAGATTTCGTCGATTTAAAATTGTTTTACATTAAATGCTTACCTAAAAAGAAAAAGAGGGAAAGAAAATATTATTTAATACATCCAATTAGTATATATTCTATAACGATAATATTTGTGAAGTAGAAGTAGTATCAATGATATAAAATATATTGTTCCCTTTATACATAATTCGCCTCTTTAAAACTTCTACACTTAATAAACTTTTAAAACATCGGCCTTGACACCTTAATATAATAACACACGAACAACACCACTAAACACGCGATTCGCTAAAACTAACAACTTCAAAATTAATCAATAAAAATTATTATGCCAACATTTAGAAGCCTTTACGGCATATTAATGACTTTAACCATGTCTGGTATAAATCATACAATTAAAAAGTTGTTGATAGGCAAACTCGGGTAACAACAACAACAACAACAACGAAAAACAAGAAACTACAACTACAACGAAAAACAAGCAACTAAGTCAAAGTGACAACAAGTGCTTAGGATAGATAGAGGGCCAACGAAGTCGTGCTACTTTAACACAGTGTTAACATAATGTCATATTGGTCTATTGTTGTTGTTGGCTGCTGTTGAACAGTGGCTGTCTGTCCTGGCTGCCTGTCTATCTCTCCCAGTCTACTCTTGTATTGAAAGTTTTGCTCCAACAGAAATAACAAACTGTAGAAAGTTTCTATGCAAAGTAAACTGGCATAATTTCGAGCTATGCAACGCTGCTGCTGCTATAGCAACATTTTAGGTTCATCTATTCTAATACTAAGCCAGAGTAACGCCTGTGCGTATGCAACACATATTTTGCCGAAGGCTGTTTTTAGTTGATATTTTTTTTGCTGTGTGTTTTTGTTCTTGTTTTTGTTTTCATTACTAAACTCAAAATCAAGCGAAAAGTTAGTTTGTGGCTGAATCTGTGAAAAAGTGAGAAAGGCAGAGATAGTAGTGTGCCAGTGACAGCCACAACCACATGCAGACACACACACACACACACAACTGACAGCAGCAGCATATTGTAGCGAGGTTGGTTTTAAAGAAAATTATGCGAAACTGATATCTGATTATCGCAACAGGCGTGAATAACAAGCAGAAGTAAGCTAACGAACAGTAGTTAGTGAATCGTTAGTACATTGGAAACTCGAGGCACCATCCGAACAACATTGAATAGCATATTCATTAAAAATGCTTTATTGATATAACTTTTTGAAGAATCTATGAAACAACCTTCGCAACATAAAATGACACTAAATCAGGCTTGAATTTGCCTTGTTCTGGTTTGGCCCAGCATTCTTTGGTTGGTTGCACTCGTTTGGCTCAACGTGGTGGTGGTTACCTAGGTTTAACTTAATTTTTTTCTGTTCACTCACTTGTTCGCTGCTTTGCCATTGAGCTGGTTTAGCTTTTTTAGCTTAGTTGCTTTGGTCGCTCGGTTATTGCGGCTTTTAAAACAATCAAAAGCTTTTGTCATTGTATATTTATTTTACAATACATTGCATTATCAGCATTCTTCACCAGATGGCCGTCGTTTTTGTTAATGAGGTTGCTTTTATGGCATGCGTGGTTGACTGCATAGAAAATGCAGCAATTTTTGACGCATTTCCTCAGCACACAGCATTGTCATTGTGTACGTGCTGGTGAACCTTGATTTTGGCTTTAATGAATGTGTTGCAAAAAGTCGGGAGAGTGAAGTCTTTTTGAAATTATTAAAATTAAATACTTGTCTGCGGAATATTCAAAAGAATGAGTTTAATACTAATGAGTAACAATTTTCTAACTCGATCAAAATATGACCACAGACTCAATACAAAATTTCTTGTCATCAAGGTCTGTAGAAATTTTGTTAACTATTCTATTTGTTCAATTATTGAATGGTGTTTTCGGAATCCAAAATGATTGTCAGGTATAACGTAACTAATGTCAAGTATGGGGGGTTGCAGTCTGTTTTGAAATAATCTTTCAAAGACCTTTGATAAAGTCGGCAAAAGACTAATCGGTCGAAAGGATGCTGCACTGGAAGTATCTTTGCCAGGCTTAGGTATGACTATGATTTCTGAAACCCTTCTTGACTTTGGAAAGTATTTGAGTCTTATTACAGCATTAAACACATTTCGGAGATATGGTATTAAACTCTTTGGGAGTTCTTTAAGCAGTTTTGCAGTTATCATATCACAACTGGGAGATTTCTTTGATTTGGTTTTGTCAATTATTATTTTAATTTCGTTAGCAGATACTGGATTGGCATATTATAAATTGAATTGCTTCAAGTTTCTAAGATACGTTCACAGTTTTGTGGGTCATTCTTAAATGTGTTTTGATAAAACTCAGCTAGAAGGGTTGACTTTTCAAACTCTGCCTTTTCCCAACTACCATCTGCCTTTTTAATGGGGGATTTTGCATTCTGGTTAGTCTGAATTTTGCAGGAGCCTTCCAAAGGCAAAAACTAGCATCTAAATTTGGGTTCAGATAGGTTGGATAACTTTTTATATACTTGTTAGTATTTTGGCTAAGAACTTCTTAAAATGCTAAGTTGCTTCATTAAGCTTCGTTTTGTCTTCGGGGCATCTTGTAGTTTGCCAGATTTTTCGTAGTTTTGTTTTCGCAATTTGATGGCGATCTGAAGCAGTTGTGAGTTGTGAAGAGGAAGACATTACGCCTTCTCAGTCTGTTGATCGGTCGCCTGTTTGGTGGAGTGCGAGTAAGTCTGTTGCAGTGTGCGGCCAGCCTTGTGTTGTACCGACAGGTATGGCGGCCAATTTGCTCCTCCATCGTTTCTACGCGAAGGTCCCTATGGAGTGTGCTATTTCGGACGAACCATGGACAATCCCTGATCATCCGCAGGATTTAAATGATTAAGATTTATGTTTTTGGCCAGTATAAAGGTTCGCCAGTTGAAAGGTGTTTACAGTTATTGGTTTCAATTGATTGGAGAAGTATTTAAACTTTTTTAATTGTAAGCCGCGAATCCATTGCCATATGCTTTGCATTAAAATCGTCTATAGCTATGAATCTTGGTCCTAAGGATTTAAAGTAATCGTTGTATTGAGCCAATGTTATTTCGTGTCTAGGAGGACTATACAAGGCCGAAGTAGTCAGGGGTCCGTTTAGATCATCTAAATGAATTGTAGCTGCTTATATACAATATTAGAAAAACTTATTGATTGAAGTTCTACCTTACTGAAAACACCGAGACTTTAACAATCGGTTGGATTGCCCAAAATGTATTTGCTTCCAATTCCCAACAAACCACATAATCTGCAGGATAACTTGTAAAAATTGTGAACGTAATTCCTTTCAAATTTTAAATATAAAATTGGTAAAACTAGTAAAAAATTATTGAAATATGTATCAAATTTTAAAGCGACAACCTCACTTGGCATCCCAAAAACATTTATAAGCTTGATCAGCTTATTTATAGGGACTGTATATTTCTTAGTTGGACAGATAGACAAAGTTAAATGGACAGCAGCAGAAGATGCATAAAAAGTCGACATATATATTTAACAACTAGCATCACTTATATAAAAATATTGAAAACAACAAAAAGTAATTTGAATAAAGCGTAAAACTTTTATTTAAAAGACAAAATTAAAGTCAAATTAAGTCAGCCCAAAAGTATGCAATACATTTTATAGTAAAAGGAGACGCATGCCTATGTTTAAAATTTCAAACAGAAGCCTAAGCAAACAATTGTTTTTGATGTAAACCATGAAATTGAATACACATAGCTAAGCAGTCTCGCATTTACAAAGCAACCTACTACCCACCCATACTACATATAATATGTGCAACAATTACAAGCTTCATGTTTCAAAAGCATAACAAAGCAAATGTTCAAATACGATAGCCCAAAAATATATAAAATATATAGAAGAGTGTGCGTGCATTTACTCGATAACAGTGTTCTCCATACACACATATACACGCAGCAGCGAACAAAGCAAATCTCACATCACAGTAAGCTAAATGTGGAAAAGTAGATTTTTTTTTTTTTGAAAGAGCATAGGAAACCCACAATTGCGCTTAAATCAAGAAAAATAAAAGCTTGCTTTAGAATTTACAACACTAATAATAAACTAAGGCCTTTGAGTAAGCACAAATTGCACCTACTATTTTCTTGTAGAGAAGTATTGTAGTAGTAAGAAAAAAGCAGTTTGATCGAATTCGAGATGCTTTGTACTCAGATTGAACATTCGTTATACACTATTTATTTGAAGAGGGAAACAAGAAGACACTAAGTATCTAAAATTGAAGACTCTTGTTCATAGCCAGACAAACGGACATATCTATATTATTTTAACTTTTCATAGAATTATTAGCAGTTTTTTTTTTAACTTTATGAAATATTATATTTGGATTGATGCTAATTTCATCAAGTTTGGAGTTTCTAGCTAAAGTACCTAAATTGACATTCGATGCTGCACAAGAATATATTTACTTAATGTGCTCTGCCTCGCCGCATTCAGCCTGTTACATACACTTTCACAATCTTAATATACCCTTTTACACTATGAGTAAAATGTATATAATAAAGAAATACGCAACTTAAATGCGATTCTCTGTACAAATTGATATGCAAATGTAATGAAAATAAGTATACGACACACACACAAACAAACCGAAATACGTATACGTATAAGGACTCACAATGCTTTGCTACAATAAATCTATCTGTGTACTGTAAGCAGCTACAGTCGCGCTGTTGCTGTATTAAAAGTAGCTGCAAATACTGCAACCATTTTCGGCAATAGCAACAGCAGCTGCAACTGCAGCAGGCAGCTACTTCATCTGCTTGCTTTTATGCGCAAATGGAAAATCTGCTTTTGTTTTGTGCCAAACAAAAGAAATGTAAAGAAAAACTCAATTTGAAGTAAAGTGCTGCCGCGTAATGCAACTTGCTGGTAAGCCGGGCATATCTGCACATGTTAGCTGCAGACAAAAAAAACAGCAAAATGGCGTATTCCGGTTTGGCAAACGACCGAGATTTCTTCTTCTGCTGAAAATTGAAGCTGCTGCTGTGGTGGCTAAGAGTGTGCATTGCAAAGTAAAGCAAGACGCATAGTAATGGCTTTTAAATGCATTCTCTGAGAAATGAATTCAATCTACACAAGCAGAGGAGTATCTATATAACACATACGCCGTGTTGGCTATCTATTTTGTACATAAAAAAAATATATTTATATTCCAATACGCCTCTTTGGTAAAAATTTCAGTTTTTCAATAATAAGGCGAATGGTAGCAGCAGCAAAAAAATTAAATAAAAATTTTTTTGCCTTTCGAGCAAAGTTTCTAATAACAATTCAATTTTGTAGAAGTTTCTTTTCAATATTCTATTTTTTTTTTCCTCTTTTGCTCATTTGCTTATTTTTTGCAGCAACTTGTTTGCTATTCCTCCATCTACGTAGATATTTGTTTTATTTTTTGAATATTTTTCTTTTTGGAGGCGTTAAAAGTTTCTACGTTGCTTATTGATTGAAAAAGATTTTTGGGCGTTGTTCGCAAATAGCTGCGCGTAAATTCAGTTGTTCAACTAATGAAGACAATACGTATGCAGTCAGAGGAAGCAATATCTACCAGCAGCAGCAGCAATAGCAGATATATATATAGTAAAAAGTCGAAAAAGAAAATAGAAAACTTTATAAAAAAAAACGCCTTTAGCTGTAGTATCTTGTATTTAAAGTATTACTGATATTGACAGCAGTCGCGCAATTTGGATGAAGTATTTACTCTAATGAGTTGGGTTGGCCGCTTTAGTAAGCATGCAGAAGTGTGTTTTTTTTTTAGTCAACCAAAAGGAAATCTTTTTTTAATTTTAACTTATCGTGCAGTGATTTATCTTGTATTTTAAAAAACACAGGCTGTATAATCGTCTTCTGATTTGAGAACTAAATAAAGGAAAAATTGATTTGGAATTGATTCCTTTGGCGTATTCTGCATATTGACTCAATTTAAAGAATTGTTTCAAAGAAACGCAGTGGTATTATTTCCAGAATACTTCTGCATAATAGCATAATAAGAGAAAAGAATCAAACAAAGACATTGAAGTATCACGGAACACTCGGAAATAGAGAACCTTTTAAGCAGTTTATGCTTTATACCAAAGTTCAACTCCATTAGTTCGCTGCTTACAAAGACACAAAACGAACCCCAGAAGTCTTACAAAAATTGAAGTAAGACGCACTAGGACAGATTTGTTTGAAAGCTAAATCTTCTAGTTCTGTGCCGTTCAACTAATGATTAACGTGGCAGCAAGTCCCAATATAAAAAGGAGAAGGCTGTTTAGGCATAACACCAACTTTGAACGCTAACAGTTATGGCTGGAGAGAAATCAGGATCTATACGCCGAGCATACCACTGATGACGATGGAGACGACATTGTGCAGCATCTGAACATCCAAATTCACAAAGCTGCGTCGTTCAACACTGCTTCCAGCAGATGCTCCGCACCCAGAAAGTTGCAGCTTTGGTTGCTGAGAAAAGTCGCCTTCGCACAATTTTTGCAACCCAAGAGATAAAACAGCCTTTAACAGAGCCGTCAAGAACGTCAAATAACTCTTGCTTAGTCTCCGCAAGCAGTCTCTGAAGCAGTTGCTTGAAGAAGTTGAGTCAGGCGACCTCCAGCACAACCTTTGGCAGATTATTAAGGGCATCAAAAGCCCTTTAAAGAGGAAAGAACCTGTAAATGACGCCACTGAAATGTGAAGTTGATCGAATACAGAAAGAGCTACAGCTTTCACCATCTATAAGAAGCATTCTAACGCTTTGAAAGATGCTCCCAACTCGAGACAGAGGAAACTCATCTTTCTAGACGTACACTGCCAAACAGCACTAATCTCAAGATCATCAATAGATGCTCACAGCTTTGTCATTTTTCCACCTAGTGGAAATGTGCATAAATAATCATCATTCGCAAAAATGGCAGCTAGACGTCTCATATCGCCCGATAAGTTTATTGACAGTGAACTTCAAAGTAGTCTAAAGACTACTCCTGTGTAGAGTCCGACTAATACTAGAAGAGGTTGATTCGATGCCTGATTATGAGTTTGACTTCATAGAATGCCATGGCATGCCTGAACAATGCCATGGACTAGTCGAGAGTATACTAGTGAAATTTGAGGAGAAAAAGTATTGTTTGGTCGTTTACCTGGGTGTAAAGCAAGCCTACGACAGGGCGCAGGAAATTCTTTGTGAGCTGTGGGGAAGAAAGTTCTAAAATAAAAGAAGACAGAGCCAGAGTTCTACAGGGAAGCGTACTTCGACCCGTCCTTTATACGGTATATAAAGTTCATATGTCGATCATCGTGGAAGATATGCTGCTGGCTGCTACGTATGCCGACGACACGGCTTTCCTGGCATACGCCGTCTACCCACTGGTGGCTTCAGCCAACACCATCAATGCTTGGCTTAAAAGGTGTAGTTCGAGTAGTGCACTCAAACGACATTCTTGCTGAGAAGAGGAGACTGTTTACAAGTTTATCTCGATGGAACAGCCAATCTAAGCAGCGCTATAGCCAACTATCTGGGCATGGTGATATTTAGAAGGGGGACATAAGGTCCTCATCTGCTAACCAAAAGGTCTCAACACAATGAAAGGCTAAAAAAGCATTTATGGCTTATTGATCCAAGGTCAGTAAAAATGAATGAGTGCACGTTGTATGTTAAGTCAATACCTACCTATCTTCTTGAAAACTTCAAAACCATTTCGAATTTTACAACCACTTACTGCTCGTAAATCAACTGCAGATAAAATAAATAGCAAACAATTTACACAAAACAACGCTTAGACTTGTTTGATTGTTCGATTGCAAATTCAATCACACCTAAGTAAATTTAATCCTCAACAAATAGATAATGTAGATAGATGATGATGGACCAACCACATAAAACACATCAAGAACCAATGAAGCGAGTGAAGGTGACAAATAAAAATGATGCTACCGCTGCATAGGCCAAAACAAAATGACTAACACTTAGGGACTGCTAAAAATGCCTTCGCATAGAATGCCCGCATAATCAAAGCAATCACGAAAAAAAGGTAAGGAACGAGTAGGATAGACAATCAGACGCAGGATAAACATAAATGATGTGCAAGCCAGACAGACTGAGTGTGAGTAGTAGCATTAGAGTAGACCGGCGTCCGTGAGACATATATCATTCTATGGACATCAGTCAGTCAGTCAGTCAGTCTGTTAGTTCAATACAAAGACAAAAAGTGTCTCTGTCGAGACAGAGCACTTCAAATGGAGTGTTGGTAAAGACGATTGATATGGTATTGTTGCGCACTGAACTAAAACGATAACAGGAACAATAGCAACAACAACAATAAAAGAAAAAAAGGATACACGATGTTGGTTTATAAAGCGCTTTTGTATCAAGTTTAGCTAGACAGAATATGCCACATCACGGCACAATATATCACCAATGTAAATATCAAAAGCTCTATGGTTTACGTCATGTGGGCGTGGCATAGAACGCCTACGTCACGCTTGATTGCGCTTGGAAATATGGTCAAAGTAAAAATAAAACCAAGCAAAAACAAAAAATAGTTAAACTTCGATGGTACTAAAATACACTTCATAGGAGTTTTCGAAGGATATAAAAGTTGTTTGTCAAAAAGTTTTTTTTTTTAAATAAAAGAATTAGGCACAATATTAAGTGATAATTGTTTTCATTAAAGTGTGATAAATGTGATTTAAATAAAATTCAGCTCGAAATCTTTCAAACTGATCGTATAACCCAAACATGACTAGAACCTTTAGCATTGCTGAGTTGATCAAGCATATATAAGTATATACATATATACCTAATATATAAATTTGAATGCCACTCCATTTTGTCACAAACTACCCATCATGACAGGGTATACCCAAAAAATTGCTAAAATGGCCAACATCATTTGATGCGTTGCTTTTATGCAAAGTGATTGATGCGACTTGATTGTAGTTCGCGCACGATTGTTTGATCCTGCTCAGTCCTGAAACGACTGCATTCAAGTGTTGTACATATTTTTGGTGCTACCAAGCTATACTGTCGCCGTTTTTTTTATTCAACTTTATGCTTGTGGCATGTTTGCCTTGTTTGTGTCGCTAACACGCTTATCTGATTGCTTTTGCCCGTATAAAAGGCATCAGACGGGCATAAAAAACGCACGCGCCACCAAAAAAATAAAAAAAAAAATTTTAAATCGTGGGAAAAAATAAAAAAAAAACAACATATAGACACATAAAACAAAACATTGTTACTTTCATAGCATCAGAGAAAAAACCAACTCGAGAGTGCGTATAAAAGTAGAAAAACATAAAAAGGACACGTTCTGCAATGCACACACATACACTCACACTCTTTTTTTTGGCTGTAAAACAAAAGGATAAACGCTTCAGATAGATCATAAACCTCTCCAGCTGCTTATGCAATAAATTTGTACATTGAAGTTTTATAGCGCATGAAAATTTTCATGTATGGCTTTATATGCGAGGGCTGCTTTTTAAGAGATAAAGTGGTTCGATCATACATACCTATTTAATTAATTTCCAATTTAGTCTTCGAAAGTTATATACTGAAAATAGAAAAAGAAAAACATTTATTAAATAAATACAATCGAAAAAATACAATTTGGTGTAACAAAAATTTAGTTTAGTTAAAAAATAAAAACCCCGAAAAGTCTTTCCGCCATCCATCTGTGACTCGTTGGTCATGAGGAAGTTCCTAATGACTTTTTTATATTTTTCTTTTAAAGGAAACTTCCGGCTGAGAGAAAAAAAAAATGTTACGAAAATGGGGACGACGTTGCATACTGCACACTTGTAGGGGTGGTTCTGTATAGGACTATTCAATTTTGCACCTAGTGCTACTTGGTTGGGTTGTATAGCCCCCTCCGATTTTGACCAAATTTTCTTCCGGATTACTTTCGTGACCAACCCGAAGTTTGTCTGTGAATTTCAGCTCAATCGGTTGAGCGGTTTCCGAGTCTATAAAGAACATATATACATATAACCCATATGAATATAGAAGAAGATACATAGATGATGCTTTATATGCATCTGTTTGCAGAAAAAAGAAGAAAGATATAAAAAAATAGAAGCGATGACCTAGCTTGGAGCAAATGGGGCTGAAGCATAGATTTTATGACACCTTTTCCCTTTAACAGATACAACATTTTCTTGCCATACATCGAAAGGAGTGGACGGTAAGGGCTACCACAAAAATGGGCGTTGCTTATATCAATATGGATACTTTATCTGCTTAGAGAAAATATTTTCTGGATTTCTTCTGGTTTTAGACAAACGGCGACACTTCCACCACCACATCGACTATTTACAGCTGTAAGTCTATTACAAAAGTGAGACAGAATACCGAAAATTGGGCACGTTCAACCAATATTTATGGAAGCAACCATTTGCCTGACCAGAAATGTGACCAGAATAATTTGCAAGATTGTAGAAAAAAAAAATTAATTTAAAGAAGATTTATATCGTTAGACTTTTTCCTCTGGGTTATTTGAAATCTATAAATAAAGGCTTTATTAATAATTTAAATTCTTAGAGTTTTTGTCCCCTCTGCCTTTCTGGGCTAATTTTGAGCATATTCAGTTGACCACCACTATATATATAAGGAGTGTATGAAACACCCTTCGCGTGACAATTCCTAAAACAATACATTCGCACAAATCTTGTATCGATCTTCATTCCAAGCCGCCGCACATGTTTATTTTTATTTTACTACTTTATGCAAATGACATTGCGCGCAATCTAATAAAACAAACAATGTCTGTTAGTTGCTACGCAAGCAGCAGCTGATTATGTAAATAAAATTCCTTCTATTCTCCTCAATATAACACAACTATTTCTAATAGCAGCAAACTGAAAGGCTCGCCAATAGCAAGCATAATCTGCACAGATAACATATGCATTACTGCTACTTAAGACAGCAGGCAGCAAGCACATGCTACTTAAATTCAATAAAGTTCAATGAATTTTCGAACAAACCATGCTGAGCGTAGTCTACACAACACATTACTAAGCGCACAAACCCAATAAAGTTCGGCATTAATCGTAGCATAAGCTTAGGCGCACCCAATTGTTGTAACAGCTTTGATTTTCTTGTTTATGCCAAATTTAGTCAGTCTATATATATTAAGTTCTAGCATATAAATTCGTCTATGTGTGTGTGTGTGTGTGTGTTATTTTATGCTTGAAACCGCTCTAATCAGCAAAGACTGCTGCTGCTAGTCGCAACAACTCATCTAGTCAGCTGCCTACGAAATGCGTTTGCAGTGTACGCCCTACAGATTATTAAGACCACAAAACACCAACATATATGACTGTAGATATTTATAGCTTATATATATATTTCTGTTTGTATGTGTGTTTGTGTTGGAGACGACTTCCGTTTGCTTATCTTTTACTTCCGTTTGCAGTTGAATGCCTTTAAGCGCTTTGTAGCATTTGATCCTACTAAGGCTTGAGTTTGACAGCTGCCTTTGTATTGAGTTTTTCTTTTTTCTGTTTTTTAGTTGCTGCCTACTTCTTTTGACTTGCCTTTTGCTATTGATGCGTTTTGCCCATATTTAATTTTTTTCTGCTTTTAACCTACGCCTATCTTTGATTGTTTTGCTATGCCTCTTTATTAAGTTCCCTCTTTGTAACTCTGATGTATATAATATTTTTTCTTCTATTTTTTTTCTTTTATTATGCACTCAAGTTCACCGCCACGCTCTCTAACTCAACTTGATGCTTGTTAGTAATGGCAACGGCGTCCACCATAACGAATTGAAATGTCATTTTGGTTTCTATGATTTTTTTTCTTCTAATTTTTTTTTTACCATTTGAGGCCGTCATCTGCTGCTACGTTTACTTTGTGCCGATGTTCCATTACTGCTGACTTGCCATTCTTTTTCTTATTGGGGGTAACGCCTTGAGCATTTTCCTTGTTCGAATTCTAGTTTTCTTTTTGCGCTTCGGAAAGTTTTATTTCCTTTCCGTCTAGCAGCCTGCCAAACCTACTCGTTCGTTGTTGCCTGTTTCTAACGAGCTTTCCTTGCAGCATATGTGACTAAAATTGCCCATTTTTTTTTCTATTTTTTTTTTGATTTGTCTAGTTTTTATATTTTTTTATTTTTAGCAGTTCGACTTCTTTTCCTGCTCTGTCGTTCATATGTATTTGACCGCACTATTAATTAAACTTCGACGAAGTTTTAATTTTGTGGTGCTTTGACTTTGCTCCTTTGACTTGGGTCTTTGCGAAATGCTTGAATGCGTTTTTGATTTACCGAATCGTGACAGCATAGTTTTTTTATTTTGTGTGGTTTTATATTTTGGAAGTTTTAGTATTTTAGAAAAGTTTTTATTTAATTCGAAGCGTGGGCGAAAGTTGTGTTTTTTTTAAACTATTGTGCAACATTTAACATGAAAATATTTATGTAGTACAGAAGTAATGTTATGAGTAAACTTTTTAGTATAAATACCCTGTGGACACCCTGTATAAATACCTTGACTCCGGACAGCCTTTAACATCGTCCGCATGACTAAATTTCTTCCTACGAAATGGGATGCTGTAGATTTGATGGGATCCAGGACTACTATTGGCACCTAGTGGCACAGACAATGCCCACCGTTACCACTAACAACTGATGACATTGCACCGAATTATCAACAAAGATCGAAGAAAGCTGATTTGCCTCGACAACAACGAAAGACAGGAAATCTACTTGGAGGCACAAAATAGGGAGGTGCTATCCCACGCCGCCACGAGTATCACCAGCTTTCGTCGACGGGCCCCACGAAGCTGCTCTTCGATTCTTTGGAAGATGTCGGAAAATGGTTTGCTGAATATATTGCCTCGAAAGGGAAAGAATGGTTTTGGCGTGGTATCCCCATACATTGCCCGAGATTTGGGAATAATGTATAGCTA
The DNA here is from genome assembly GCA_035044805.1 of Leucophenga maculata. Lineage (NCBI taxonomy): Eukaryota > Metazoa > Arthropoda > Insecta > Diptera > Drosophilidae > Leucophenga > Leucophenga maculata. The sequence goes on from JAWNNP010000465.1 coordinate 532,141, forward strand.
GCGAGGGTCATTACTAAATTATTTATTCGCTTTCTATGAAAAAACATGTTTTTTCTTACCAAGAAAATGGCGTATTTAAACTTATACAACTGGTAAATCTTTCAAAATATTCTGTGCTCTGATTGTTAAGGATGTCCCCGATTTTAGAGTGTTTTAAGTTCTTCTCTAGTACAAATGTACGTATGTACCAGGGTAATGCTGTAGAGCTGCGAAGGAAGATTAATATGAGTTCAAAATGTAGAGCGCTTGTCTAGTTACAAGTTGAGCCGGTTATCTAGGTACACTCCTATATATTTATAACCTGTTTAGTGGGCAATCTGCTGGCTCAGGAGGAAGGTTTATATCAAAATTTCATCTTTATGAACATTTCCCAAAATGGTAGAGTTATATCTGGAACTTATCAGAGCCAAGGGTGGTGGTTGTCGTCAGAAAATGTGGCAGTGATGAAGTTCTGGGTATTCTCCATCGAGATGGTACAGCCGTGTACATATCACAAGTGAAAAGGGTGTAGAAGGCAGCATTTAGTTTGCTTCCCTGAAGAATACTTAAGTAAATGCTTTTCATGCTGGACTTCACACCAGTCAGAATCACCGAGAAGTTCCTGTCAGTCAGAAAGCTGCGCATTAGTGAGAACAACTAAGGTGGGAGAATTGCTTTCAATTTACAGAGTAGACCGTCGTGCTAAACCCTGTCAAAATCATATCATATACCGCCTGGAATCCATCTAGAATAAAGTAAGCTACTTTCAAGGTTTCAAGTGCTTTTCTAAAACTAAAGTGAAAGGTAGATATGTTTTGATTAATTTTATCGATCGCCACCATAATCCTAGTCAACAGGTTCCTTTTATAAAGTTGAGAGTAAAGATTTTTAGAGGCTAAGACTGAAACCCAAATATATATTAAAAATATATTGGAAGAAAGTATCATAGAATACGCAATTTCGAAACGTTTCTTCCTTCATAGCAACATAAATTTTTAATAAATAAAAGTGTAATTAATTATTAGAAATTTCACTGAATTTTTTAAACAATATTAAATAATTAATAATTTACTAATTAATATCAAACAATAAAAAGAATTCGGTTGGATAAAATTATGCATTACCAATTAAAAAAATAAAATAAAACTAATTAATGTTTTATTATAGTGAGAAAAATTAATAAACAATATAAATATACTCAAGGTTTTTGCAAATAAGCTGAAACTTTTATGTGTGAAACAAATATTAATTTAAATTTTCATAGCAAACAAACACAAAAGAAAGAACAAATATTTCACATTGTAAAAAATTTATGAAACCACTTTGAAGTCTTTATTAAATGACATTTTTTTTTTTTTTAATTTTTTGCTGATTATATAAAAATTCACTTCGTTTCAAAAAAAAAAAAAAAAGAATATTTATTTATATATTTACATTAATTTAAATTTTCCATCATTAACCGCAATTTCAACCATAATTAAATTATGTCATATAATAATAATAAAAAATTCCTTGTACAATGCGGGGAAAAATTGCGTAATAATAAATTTACATAAAGCAGGAAAGCTCAATTTTAATAAGGATAAATACTGCTGTCTGGCAGCCATTTAGTCTTCGGTGTGTCTTTACTGTTTTCTGTTATGCTGCAACAGGTTTGGCATAAATATGCGAATATATTTTTCTCAATTTTTTTGTATAAAACAATAAATGGCAAGTAATTTTTTTTTTTTTCGCCATGCAAATCGTTTTAAATGAAGCACGAAAACGCATTAAGTCTCTTAGCTGAGGACAACGTTGCGTATGCGTAATATTTGCAGACGCAGTAAGGATGAAAAGAACCAAGCAGAATTGAAGTTTAAAAATTGTGGAAAAAATTTTTTTAAAAATTTAATAATGAAGAATTAAAATCTGGTTTAATCGTACCTTAAATACGCTACAAAAAAATATTAAAATAAATTTTAAATGAAAATAAGAACTATTAAGACTTGGTCAGAAGCATGTTAGCAAGGAGAAATAGTAAACTTAAATAGCTGCAATAAATATATCAATGATCCGTGGCGAATCAAGTATTTTTTAAAGAAGTGTTGTCGCAAAATTCTGTCCCTTAAAACAATCTAAACGTATATATTTCTCCTAATTTATTCAATAACTTTTTGATAGGTGGTTCGATCCGAAAAATCGTGAATTATTATTGCAAGAAGGGATCAAGAGTTAAGAGCATAAGTCTCTTCGCGACGAGATTGTGCCGAGATGTAATATGCCCTGCAAAATGTTGCTTATGTCTGCTTTCAAGCTTTACAAACTACACAAAAAACAGTGTTAATACCCTTTCCACATCATGTGTGTGTCTGTGTGTAGAGTACACCAAACCAAAGCAACAAAACAACATCTCCTTCAACACAAAAAAAAAAAAAAAAGAATTCTTGAAGTTGTCGTTTCACCGTGTAAAGTGATAAGCGCACTTAAGCGTCGATTTTTTCTGCCGCAAGACAAACGAAATTGCGCATACACCATGTAAAGCAAAAGGAAATAAAAGCGAATATGTAAAAAATAATAACAAAAAAAAAAAATGGCAGCAAATAAAACGCTTTTATATGAAATCTTTATGGCGATTTTTCTTGTCTCTTTTTTTATATAAATATGTATATTTTATTTTCGTCTTGTTCCACTGCACACACGTTGCACTGTGAGTACGTGTAAATGCGTCACATATTTACATACTCTTCACCTCTCACCGTTGCTTTATCAAACAACTTCTCCTACATACATACATACATATATCTTTGCCTGTCGTCATCGTCCTTATAATGTTTATGGAACTGTCGCGCTGCTTAAAAATACATTTGCATACTTTTCGGTGATAAAAATTGAATTGTTGAAATTGTTTTTGAGCTCTGTGCGTGCCGCGGGTGACGTTATCCACATCGTTCGGTGAGTTTTATTATAAAACGTATATGTAAAATTATATAGCAAGCAAGAATCAGTGTGTAGTCATCTACCATATATCGTCTGTCTGTATGCAATGAGCTGTCTAATGAAAGCGCAATAAATATATTTATTTGTCTGCTAAATACTAAAGTGGATGTAAAATGTGCTTCAGACAATAAATTAGCAAATTTTGTAAACAAATTTGTTTCTTTGCTTCACGAGAGATATGTACATATAGAGAGAGGGTCTTACAATAGGCACGCATTCACTTAAAAATTTAATATATAGACACTATTTAATAAAGGAAATTAAAATATTACAAAATCCTGCAGTCGAGTACATACGCTAGTTGTACTCTGAAAACGATGAAGAGAATGACGAGTTCGATAATGATGTTAGTTCGAATGGCGATGATGATGCACTACATTTGCCCCTGCCAGAAGATGATATGGAACCAAGTTTTGTTAGGATGTACTTATGAGCTGTCGATGAAGGTTTTTGCAAAAGATTGTTGTAATAAGAATTTCCAAACAAATATTTGTTTTCTCTGAGTGATGCTGGATTGCTGGTTGAAAGAAATATGGACAGAGAAAGGATAGAGAAAAACGAGGTATAGAATCAATTTCAGCTTCTAAAATGTTCCTGTTTGTTATCCTTTTTGTTCATGAATGTGGAAAGAAGCGTTACGAACACTTTGTACAACATTTTAAGACCCATGGTGCAACATGATGCCAATGCTGCAGCAGAGCATGGACTAGCAAATAAATCATCTAATCTGAAAGCCTTTTAACTGACTGTCATCCAAAAATCTGTCAAATTCATCAAGTACGAAGCTGTTCGATAAGCTCTTCGATTGCTGTGATGACTTAAGGAATATTATCATATCATGAAATCGAACAATCGACAAAGTGCTCCATTTATCGAAAATATATTGCCTGAGGAATTGAAGATGAGTTATAAAAAAATTTTCAACGCATATGAGCCAAGTATGTACTCTACTTAAATTTAATGAAACCGGCGGATGATGATTAAGCCCAAACAGTTCTTTACCATGTTAGTTCACAACAATCTGGTACAGCTTACGTCGGAGCAACGAAAATGTGCTCAATGGTACGAACTTCGAACTCATGCTTTTATAGGATCTAATGTGAATTTTGTTCACAGTAAATTACTAAATTGACGAAAGAGATGACGTGGGCACCTGCAAACCTAAAAATACATCGAATCTTTGGTTAGGAGATTTGCGATGGACAAAATAAAAATAACGTTCTGCTAACGTATCTGCAATGGAGAGTGACTCGAGGACTGACTACATTCACAGCTACTAGCATTGCAGGTTTTTTTAGTAAACATATGTCATTTGGTTGATTCATTTTTTCTATTCATTTGAAAAGATCAAACTTTGTGCCAGATAAAGTGTTTTGCGGGGAGTTTTCTTCACTACTGTAACATGATGAAAAGTGCTACCGAAAGTCATCATATTTTAGTGGAAGTTTGCCATGGTGACCATTCTCTAGCTGAACGAACGTTTCAGAAGTGGTTTGCACGGTTTAAAAGTGTCATTTTCGAATCAGAAGATGAAGAACGACCCGGACAGCCAGAATGGTTTGAACATGAAGAATTGGACGCATTGCACGATGCGTGTCAAACACAAAACAAATTGCATAAGTTTTGTGAGTTGATCAAGCAACCATTTTCAGACGTTTTAAAGGATGGGAATTCATCCAAATGCTTGGAAATTGGATGCCGTATGAATTGAAGCCTAGATACTTCGAACGCCGATTCTGCATGTCGGAAATGTCGCCTGAACGATACAAAAAGAAGTAATTTTTGCATCGGATTGTAACTGGTGATGAAAAATGGATTCATTACGATATCCCCAAGCGCAAAATCGTATGTGAAGCCCGGCCAAACATCAACATCCACGGCTAAGCCGAATATCCATGGCGCAAAAGTAATGTTCTGTATTTGGTGGGATAACCATGGTGTGTTGTATTATGAGCTCTTAAAATGGGGTGAGACGATCAAAGGGGAGCTCTACCGAATACGATTCGTTTGAACAGAGCGATCGTGGAATAACGACCAGGACGAATGCAACCAGACACGAATCCATAATTTTCCATCATGACAACGCTCAGCCACATGTTGCAGGACTGATTAAAATTATTTGGAAAACAGTGGGTGGGAAGTTCTACCTCACCCACCTTATAGCCCAGATATGGCCCTTTCTGAATACTACTTGTTCAAATCAATGCAAAATGCCCTTACCGGAATACGCTTTACTTTAGAACAGTGTATCAAAACATGACACGCCGCCAAGTCGGAGAAGTTCTTTTGGGATGGAATCAACAAACTCCCAGAAAAATGGGCAAACGTCGTAGCTTCCGATGGACAATATTTTCAACATTGAATGTTTAACCATTTTTCACAATAAAGCCTTGAACAGGACCAATATTAATTCCATAGTCCCAATAATATATATCAATTATCAGAATTTCCATAAACTTTAGAGCCAGTTGGCTTATCTTTGGAACGTCAGTGGTGTATACATAAAAATCTTCGCAGCTTATTTTCGGATAAATCTGTCTACATTACCAAAAAGTAGTAAGCATCGAAGAAACGAAAAGCGAAGGTTAGTAGAAGTGTTCTCGAATCAGACTTCGAACAAGGACCTCGAGGAAAAAATGTTTCAAGTAAGACGACGGCGAAGAAAAATACCAAAACTTCTTAGTAATGGTTTACTGGCAATAATTAATTCTTCTTATACCAGATTTTCAAAGAAGAACATCAGATTTTTTAAACTAATTTCTACTCTTCTTTCTCTTCATTTTTAATAAACTTTCCAACAAATAATGACTTTCTGGTTTTAAAGCTGCATCCAAATATCTTTTCAAAATTAGTTTCTGATTCATTAATATTAATAAAATACTCTAAAAAGGTCAAACAAAAAGTTTAGTCGATACGTCCGTCTGTCTGGCTGACTATAAAAGATACATTGATATTTATTATATGCTCTTGTTCAGATAATAAGTATTCACCGAACTAAATTCTGAAATTTGGCGTGTCTAACTTAAATTCGAATACATTATTCTATACAGAACTACTAGAATGGGTAGCATCCAAACAAATCAGTCCATTTCTCCGTTCTTTTTTTGCAAGAAAAACATTTGGTTGTAGTTTAGTTGATCTTAAAACAACAATAAAATACCGGCACGGATACTGTTTGGAAAAAATTAAGCTTTAATGGGAGCGTTCGATGTCAAACACACTCGACTATAGCATTCATTCTTTTTATTTTATTTAATTATTCATTAATACTTTATTTTTACTCTTTTATAAACTTCCAAAAGCAAATTAAACTAAATAAGTACAATAGACTGAACAGCAAATTTATTAAATTCAAATTTATTTCAAGTAAAGCAAATTAAAGAAAAATTAAATTCGTTCATAGTAGTTCGATAAGCATTTTCCAATTTAATGTCTAACGCACTATTTGAATAATATTTACAAATCAGCAAAATGCATGAGAGAAATAATATAAATTAATATTATATACAATTGCTATTTTAATTAATTTATTACTGGCACAGGCTTTTATCTCATACAATAACAGGCAGCACGTATGTACGGACGGATGTACGAAAGGACGCACATGCCAAAGCAATACGTTGTCTTAATTACTTTTCTGAATGAAGCTATATGTGAAAAAATTTACACAAATTGCTAATATTTTGAAAACAAACCAAGAAGTCTATTGACCAAAAACGAACAAATTTCAATTAAATCAACAAAAATGCGGAGCACACAAGTAGACTGGCAGGCTGACTGGGCAGAAAGCAAAGAAAATACGCAAATTTTGAAACAAGAATATTTATATAGCATAGCTTTGGGCGTTTTAGATTGCTGCTAGATTGTAACTAACTAAAAGGACTAGCAGCAAAAAGAAAAAAAAAAAAAAAGGATGTACTTTGGTGCTTCAACTAACTGACAGCAACAAAGGCTATCGAGTTGTTTAGGCATACTGTCTGCTTTTTTGAGCAACATCAGCAGAGTTCAAGCTGCTGCGAAACTATTGACACAAGGTGAAGGCTTTAAATTTTTCAGTACGTTAGTACGTCGTACAACCAGCGAGTTAGATGGCATGCTGGTAAATATTCTGATGTCCTTCTGACCTATGCATTAAAATGTCACTTGGGCAAATTGAAAACATAGGAACGGAACGAAGTGTGCGGAATTTGTAACGACGACGACGAACTAAACACTAAATGCAAATGAAATGCAAAACTGATAAGTTTTCAATTAAATTTGGGGAAATGGGTATTCAAGTGATATGCAAGCACCGCCGACCACACGCATAGATACTACTACTACATATACATATAAACTGAACTGGAAACCGGAAGTGTATAAAAGGAAGCAAGCTTTGTATATATGTACATACGAGTGAGTTTGGGGTAGAGTTCAATTATAGCATGAAATTGTACCACTTCAAATACTGTCAGTTCGTTCAGTAGGTTTTGGTTTATACGGTTTTTATTTTGTTGGGCAGAGTTGAGGCCGACGATAAGGTTAGTTGGCATTTTAATGAAAATAAAATTTCACATATGCGTGTGAGACTGTGTGTGTGTGTGTGTGTTTGCGTGTGTGTTTGCGTGTGTCTGTGTCAACTGACAAAAAACCGAAAATGCATTTCAAAATGAAGCTGTTATCTAACATGTCTGGCATGATACTGATTTGTTTGACTAACACAGGAAAAAGGAAATTAAATGTTCAACAGCAGTCCATTGACATAGTGAACCGGTCAAATATAGAAAAGAGCTATTATTGATGTGCATACATAGATGAAGAGTTATATAAATAAAAGCATACTTGAAGTTAAGCTTGCTGCTGTATGCACTAATCATGTGTTTGTTTATTGATTTAATATACGTCGTAATTTTCAATATTTACACAGAAATGTTGAAAATGCAAGCAAATAATTATTTCAAAGTTACAGATGCGCTTTATGGGTTGGGGCTATTTCAGATATTTTAGTTGAATTTTTGTTGAGTTAAAAAAAAAAAAACAACGAAAGCTTGGCAGATTTATATGCTAGTCTAATCGGAATCTTCTTCATACTTTAAAAATGATCAACTGTTGAATAAAATTCAAATGGCTACCATCCAAGCTCCCATAAACAGGAGTGAACTGATTATTTTCGCAATGTACCTTTCCCGCATTTTTCATGATTTGCAGTCGATTTTGAGAATATTTTTAGTAGGCTTGTGCGCAGGTTCTTGATTGGCGGGGATTTTAATTCAAAACATAGTTTATGGGGATACTACAGATAGGATGTGAGAGAAGCCCTGATTAATACAACTGCACAAATTTTGACCACGCATAGCATGTTCTTTCCTTTGTGCTTCACCACTGCCCGAGCGTAATATCTGACGAACTAAGTATCAAGCTACAGTATTAACTATCTTCTGACTAACTCCCCTTATCGGTAGATCTAGACAACATACCACAGTTCAAGGCTCTAACGAGATGACTGCTAATCCTCGAGCAAGTATTTCGCAGAGAATTCGAATATTGAATAGGTTGAGGTTCTGCAGACGGAGGCTCTTGAAGATTTCCACACTGAAACTTTCCAATTTTTATAAAAAGTCATGGCTGATGCGAACAGAAATTATTCTTTCTGGTCGCTGGCGAAGCGCTATAAACGACAAATATTCCCAAAACACACAATCAGTAAGGCTGACGGTAACTCAGCCATATCTCCACAAGAATGTGCTGAAACTTTGGCTGAAAACTTGGAGGCATGATTTCAGCCAATCGAAGACAATTAAAGTTGACGCTAGACAGTCCAGGGCTTCTCTTACAGCCGAGGAAGTCCAGTCGCACATAAAACTTCTTCCGTCTAGGAAGAGCTCAGACGAAGATGAGCGACATAACATTTCGCTAAAAGTCATGTCAGCCAAGGCAGTACTTTCCAGATTCTGATATTTTACTCGATGCAGAGGTTAGATCACATACCTAGTAATTGGAAAAAGGCTCAAATCTGTATGATCCATAAATGTGAAAAGAGCCCCTGGGCAGTGGATTCATACAAAACCAATAAGCTAACTTCCTGCTGTAGCCAAGCTGTTCGAAAAATAGCTGTATACGAGGTTGCTGGCGCTTAAAACTGTTAAGAGACGGACACCATCTTTCCAGTTTACATTTCAGAAAGTCCATGGAAATCCAAAGCAATTAAATAAAGTGGAATGAAATTTCTTAAAGGTTTTGAGGCCAAGGAATACTTGGTAGCGGCATACTTAGATATAACGCATGCTTTCGACAGAGTGTGCCACAATGGCTTACTGTACAAACACAAAAACCTGTTGCCACCCCAATTGTTCACTCACAGCTATATGTGGGACAAAACCTATTCGTCGACTGTCAAAATCATTCGAGCCGGGCTACTTTAAGGAAGTGTGCTGGGTTCCATGATGTACTTGCTCTTCACACACGATATGCCTACAGGCTCTTCAATACTATTGTTTCGGACACAAATAACTTGGCGTCTATCTTCACAGAAGACTCATGTTAACCAAGCATATAAGCAACCTGGTAAGATCTCCTCAATGGCGCCAGCCGGGCCATATGGAATAAAACTATTTAGCATCGCAACGAAAAGTCATCTAAACAAAATAACAGTACTATAGGCAAAGTTCATTCACAGGATTTCAAATGTCCCATGGTACATGCGAACTTCAAACATAGAAGAGGATCTAATTAATTGTTAAGAAATGGATAACATGGAGCACCTGAGAAACCAACGCGCATTCTAAGCGACACAGAAAGAAGGGAAAAAAACTAGACTCCACTACCCATCTGAGAAGACTCCGATGATTAGTGGAGAAATCACTACAAAGCCAATATTAACAAAGGCTACTACACACTCCAGCTGCTCTCTGTCGATGACTGCAATTTATTTCTACTTCAGTTAATTATACAAACAACAGCCTAGTGAAATAATTACTTTTTGTGACCTATAAACACATACAGTTGCCAACTAATTTCCTTAAACATTAACTTCAATTTGTTAAATTAAATGCAATAAGTCTCCAAATACACAACCAAACAAACATTTCAGTAAACATCCGCACACATTAATCTTAATTCCCACGCTATAATTCAAACAGCGGAAAACAAGCAAATAATGGATTGGGAGTGTAGTAGAGTAGTCGCATGAAGTCGAGTCGACTCGAGTGTGGCGTCAAACCAATAACCTCAAATACTAATTAATCAGCTTGCTATTAATTAAATGGTCCCTCAGTATGTACATAGCGACATGTTGACATATCAATACGCACGTTTGCTATCTTTACATAAAGTCAGCCAGTCAGTCAGTCAGACAGACAACGAAGGCATATAATAAAAGTCGTTTGCGCAAAATGAGATTGTGTGGACGGTCTCACCTCGGGCGTTGGCATGAAATGCGTGCCTCAAAGACTGCCCGCATTAATTAAGCGCCTGATTAAATGCAATTGCAATCGTTACTTGAAGCATTTCGAGTTACATACATACATACATGCTCATGCTGTCGTCAACATTTCAGCTGAAATTATGCCATAAAGTTTAATTGTAATGCGAAAAAAAAAAACAAAACTAATAAAAATAAGAATAAGAAAATTTATGATTGCAACTTATTAACTCTTCAATTTGGCTGTTGTCATCTGACTGCTGGGCGCCATGTCGAGCATGAATATGTGATTCTTGTGATCGTGGCGGCATGTGCGCGTATTCTACTAAATTGACATTTTGTCGTTGTTTTATGTGCATAGATAAAAGATAAGCACACTCGACAGACAGACAATGCTGATAAAATTGTGGCATAGTTTTTTTTTTCTTTTTTTTAAATTTTGTATTACATATTAGTAGCACTTCCTTGCTGCATGCTGCATGCAGTAAATATTGCGCAGCAGGGCTTCTTTCTATCTGTCTGCATAAATGTGTCTATCCACCACCGCCACATTTTTAAGGGTGTCGTCTGCACACACATGACAATTATTATCTTTTATTTTATTTTTATTTTTCCATGGAATGTGCCATCAAAACATTGCATTGTTGTCTGTCGTCACATTTTTATGTTGTAGTATGTAGGCTTAATGTGCGTGGTTCAATAAAATTCATTTACTCGTATTTTTATTAATTTGTGACACGCACATAAAAACGTCAGCGTATATATTTATATATATGTGCAGCTAGATACATTTGTATATGTATCTTCTTTTACTTCACAGAGCCTCTGTCATCGACTACACGTTCGATATAAATAATGAAGATATTTTTTGCCTGTTACATGATTTATGAGCATTATATGCCAAATTAATGTGACAAATGTTTTTGCAAAAGTACAAAGTCGAACAGACCTAGTGCAATAAATAAATATTAGGGTGATAGTACACGTCTGTAATTTAGCTATTTCAGTTTAGCTAACGTTACTATGAGTCAGTTTCAAAGTAGTTACAAATCAAAAATGATTTTATATACCTTTGAACATGACATCGATACAGCGAAGCATCACTTGGAAATACTTTCCTTATCATTCGTAGCCCTCCTTGCTCCACCAGTCGATTTGAAACAATCATTTTGCTCTACCTAAGACGTAGTACTCCTTGATGTGTCCTTGGGGCCTCAAGATGAAATCCAATTCATTTTAAAGGTTAAATCTTTTAAAATTGGATATATTGAATGGATTCAAATGGATCCATCTAGGAGGACTAGGCGTCACCTGTAGGTACGTTCTCAGCAAAACAAAATCCCTTAATTGAGAGTTCAGGAGAAGAAAAATTGTACAGGGTTTCGCAGAATGACCCATAAAAGATCAACAGACGTTATGACTTTGAAAGATGCCTGGCTATCGACCAAAATACCTATTGTATCGTATGCCGAAGAAGCTTATTGCTAGCTGTGGGCCTTAACAAGATGTACGGGTCGACGACATAAACACTTTTATTTTTCTTTTTGAAAAATTAGTCTTCATCTGAGGAATAATGTATTTCTAAAGTATTGACGAAAATATTCTTAAGTGAAAATATATAAAAAAAAAACAAGAAAATAACAGTCGGGTGTACCCGACTGGTAGGGGCCCTGTACCAGTACAGGTCGCCTAACAAACACAAATGTTTCCCTAGCTTATGACCAAGCAGTGTAAAACAAAAAGTTATGAAAATAATAAGAAAAAATGGTACTGATGAAGAGTATTTTACTCCTCCCACTTCTCACTATTTGAATATGTGCCTTAAAAAACATATTTTTATGTATGAAAAGAAAAATGGAGGACGGACGCATCATAGGTCGTTCAAATTGAGTTGCTTATAATTTTGTGATTTTTCTTGGAGAGACAAGCTGGCATACTTAATTTTTTGTGCCGAAGAAATATTTACGCTTAATGGGGGTTTTATGCGGAAGAGGGGGAGGGTCAAAATTAAAAAAAAAAATTTGTAAAATTCCGGCGAAGTTCTAGTCGAATGCAAAAAGCACGAAGACTTTATCCCTCACCGTTTCAGAGATCCTTTCGTTCATACGGACGGACATGGTTATATCGACTTCTCTAACACTTCTGGCCATAATGGGGTAACTTTGCGGGGTCTCCAACTATTATTTCTACCTGTTACATGCATTTTCACCCTTCGGTACAGGGTCTAAACACTTCAAAATTTATTATCTTCTCTTTTTTCTCTCTAGAGCAGAGAATGAAAAGAAATTTTAGTATCACCAATCAAGCAGTTGATGAAAACTTTCTCTGATAATTCAAGAGGCTTGACTAACACTCGTAAAGGACTATCACCAAGATTCACTGTTCTGCTAGCAAGGTACCAAGGCAACGGAACATTTAAATTGGATTCAGCTTAGCGGATACAAATACGTTTAAATCTTCATAGCCGCCTTACTGTAATAGAAAACATCATACTTCGCTATTTTAATGTACTGCCTTACGGACTTAAAAGAAAACACACCACAATGCGAAAAGTGCCGAAAAATTCATAGAAATATAGTTTTTAAAATAAACTTGTAAAGTTCCGGAGCAGTCCTAGTCGAATGCAAAAAACACGAAGTCTCTATCTATTACCGTTTCCGAGATCCTTTCGTTCATACAGACGGACGGACGGACAGACGGACATGTCTATATCGACTCCTCTATCACTCCTGACCATAATGGTGGTAACTTTGGGGGGTCTCCGATTATTATTTCTCCCTGTTACATACATTTGCACAAAACCAATAGGCTCTTGTATCTTCGGTACAGGGCCTAAAAATGTTGTTTTGAATTCTTGGAATAAAAAGTTTTTATAAAAGCGGAAAAAAAAACATTGATAGCTTGGAAAGAATCCTTTAATCCGATCCTAAACACAGAAAAAAATTTTCGCTTGTGATTATGGGAGCAAAAATTGTTAAAAAACAAAATAAAGTTTTTGAGATTGGGAAGAATGTTTTGTATCGATTTTGTTAGTGATTGTTGGAGCCAAAATTTATTTTAGAAAAAAAAATATGATTGTTTTGGTTCGAAACCTGTTCTTTGGTCGGATCCTAACCTCAGAAATAATTTTTGTTGTTGTTTTCGAGGTTGGGAAGAATCAATTGTTCCGATCCTAACCTCAGAAAAAATAATTTATTTGTGATTGTTGGAGCCAAAACATATTTCGAAAAAAATAGTTTTTGAGGTCGGCAAGAATCCTTTCGTCCGTTTTTTTTATGATTGTTGGAACAAAAATTTGTTAAAAAAAATAAAATAGTTTTTGAGGTTGAGCAGAATTTTTGGTCCGATCCTAACCTCAGAAAAAAATGTTTGCCATGATAGTTGGAGCCAATATTTATTTTCAGAAAAAAAAAAAACAATTGTTTTTGAGGTTGGAAAGATCCCATTGGTCCAATCCTAACTTAAAACAAATTTGTTAAAGCAAAAATAAGTTCTTCAAAAAAAAAAAAAAAAAAAAAAAATTGTTCTTGAGGTTAGAAAGCAAATAGAGCTTGTAAGTATATTCCTTCCTTCTTCCTAACTTAAAACAAATTTGTTAAAGCAAAAATGAGTTCACAAAAAAAAAAAAAAAAAGAAATTGTTGAGGTTAGAAAGCAAATAGAGCTTGTAAGTATATTCCTTCCTTCTTCAGATAACTTGTATTTAATGTACTTGCCAACCTCCACCCTAAGTAAAATGAAACTTAACATAGACCTTATTCTGAGTTTTTGTACGAAATACATTTTTTATGTTGTTATTAATTGAGGTAGAAAACGAACTTTGGTGTATCTTTCATTAATTCTTATAAAATATTCCATATAGATCCAGATCGTAACAATGGAAAGGGTAGCCTCATACAAAATCAGCTCCTTTTTTCTTTATTCGTTTAATAGTTTAGCTAGAAACGCAGAATTTTGTATATTTCGCAACAAGCGTAATAAAAAATTTCCAAAATGTTGGGTAGCACCCGTACAACAAATCGGCTCGATATAGACATGTCCGTCTGTCATTCGCAAAGTTTATTGTACAAAGTAGAATTATAAATGTAACACATGTACAACATTATTGGTCAGACTTCAAAGATGTGCAGATGTTCTTGAAGCCTTTGTGATGCCTCATTCTCGCAACTCTTCAGGACAAAGTTGAAAATTTATAGATCTACATATGCAGCACCTCAGCTAGAATTGGAAAAGTGACTTATGTTCTTGCTCAAACTTTAACAGTGGCATTAATAGTATGAAGCCGGCAATGCTTCAACTTTTTCGATGATGATCGAATGATGAAAATTTCATTTTAAAACTCAATCGCCTTGAAATTATTAATGACTGGTGAAGCTATTCAGCAGTGCCATGTACTGCACAACAACCAAATTGTTGGCTTACTAAGTACAAATAGTAACACAAAATAAATAAATAAACAAACATTTTTAAATAATCCTTATACAATTCTCACAATTTTTCAAGCGTCTAAAAAATTGTGTAGCACAAAATTAAAAATATTTTTATTATTTTTTTTTTTTTTGTAATTAAACGCCTGTCAACATTTTCATAGTAATTTGGAAAAGAGTTTCTGTTGATTAGAAGCAAATTGAAAATTGAAATTTTTTGTTGTGCAATTATTTTAGGCGTTCTACTTTTTAGGCACTGCGGCCGCGTTCGCTTTTGCTGCTGCTGATGATGCTTTGAGCAATTAGCACCCAAAAAATCAACTTGTATACATATAGCACAAATTTGACTGATTAATAGAACGCAAGCTCGCGTTTGCAATTAGGCAAAAAAAAAAAAAAGGGGCAACCAAAAATAACACGCTTTAACGCCTAAAAGCATGCAACGAAATTTTAGCTTAAGCAAGCTAACAACGAAATTCAATTAATTAACAACTGCTGCGCGTATTTTTGCCGAAAACCAATCAATCAATCAATTGAGTAGCGAAGCTGCAGCAGCTGAAATTTTCCTACACTATATACGCTACTCTTAGGTACAACAATATATAGTATATAGAATGCCAATTAAATTTTAGATACACTAGCCAGCTATCGCGTTGTGTAGATACTTTAGCACGTATCTAATAAAAAGCTGTAAATGTATCTGCACATTTGGTGCGCCAGTGACCACAGTAGCATTGGTTTACAGAAAAAATGCGCACCACAGTGCATGCTGAATAATTCCAAAACAGAGTTGAGTCGACCAGTGGTCGTTGTTATACGGAAATATAATAAGTATGAGTAGACTATGCAGCTATGCAACAACATTGGTGTTGATAATGCCGTTGAGGGTTTTCTGTATCATTTCACAACACAAATGAGGGAGAACTGTATGCACGGCATATGCTGAGGGTGCGCAACCCCTTTTTTGCATACCTGCTGCGCTTTTCTTTTTTTTTTGGCATTGATTTAAACCAACAACCAGTTGCGCATAACATTAGCAACAGTGTGGACAGCAGTGCAACCCTTTTCAAGTTATCGCTTGGGGTTTCGCTATTGAAAATTTGCATGACTTTCATTTAAGCATTGAATAAATTTACTAATTTTCACGCATAATTGCACTTGCTATGCGATACAAAAATGAAATGAATATGCCACTTGGCATTCCGTTGGAAATAGCTTATGAATTTAGTTGTTGTTATTTTTTTAATTGTATTGCCTAATTGCATTTAATTAAAATTTAAATTGTTGTATTTGTGCAGATTTTAAAGTTTAAAATTAAGTTCAAGTTTATGCAGAGTTTAATTTATTATAATTGCTTTCAATACATTTGCCATAAAATTACAAAACGTCACGCGAAAGCAGCAATTGATGTCCACCATAACCCTCTTTATTCGAAGAATAAAATGAGCTATGGGCACAGCAGCATGTTTATTCGTATTGTGGATTAAAACAGCATTCAAATTTCTGTAAAATAAATCGATACATCTTGGGTGGCCTCTAAACAACTGTTTAGAGTTGAGCTATTAGGAAGAAGGTGACAAACAGACGGCTGAAACCTTCTCAAACACACTCTTCCAGGAAACCTCTTCGTCTTCTCAAGATATATATGAGCAGTAGAAACATATCACTCGCTCCATGGATAGGGCTGCAAAGTAGGTTATTGGTTATACAAATCTGTGAGTAATTCTTGGTATGACGGGAAGTGTCGCAATGCCACTGCAGAGAAGAACGTTTTCTATAAGCGAACTCTGCAGTCGAGAGCAACGCGAGCTGTTAGAGAGCGATATCGAGAGAAACGGAGAGAGGAGAAACTCCTTTTCAGATGGCAGAAAAAAGAACAAAAAAAAAGGCAGGAGTTTGAGGATGTTGTGTGACAGAAATGAAGGTCAAAAATTGTATCAAAAGGACAGGTTTTAAACCCGGAGAGACTCTGTAAACATATTCACAGGAATCACTGAGATTATGTAGAAACTATTTTTCGAACCTACCTGGAGACAGCTGGTGCGCCTTTCTTAATACAGCCATGACCGAACGACAGTTGTCGGCCACTTAAGTAAGAAACCATGAGGTAATTTTTTTTTTCTTTTATATATACAGTCCCTTACATCGGGATGGCCTTCATACAACCCATTTTTCCTAGCATCTAAACAGACAGTATAAACCTTCATGTAAAGAAAATATAGGAGATCTTCGGCATATTATCCAACACACTACTATGCTTTCTCACAAACTAGTAATAACCAAATAAAAAATCAAAATATCAATGCTTAACGTCCTAAAAATATGCAATATTTTTTTCCCAGCAAGCACACTAATTACAGGTAAATTGAAAGAAGAGATTGCGCCGAAAATTATGCAACACCAAAAGAAGTACGAAACAGCCAAAAGTAGTTTAAAACAAATTGAAAAAAAAATATACCCCAAATGCCTGCATTTTCCTATTTTGTTGCAGAGTCTCATTTAAAATTTGCAATTTATGGTCTGAAATAGTTTCCATCAAACAGCGCCGACAACTGCTAAAACTATGCAATGACTAGCATCATTTTTTATTTTTTTTTTTTAGCATAGAAATTGGCGCAATGCAAGTTGCTCGTTAAGAGCAGCAAAGCAACCCGCCTACCCAACCAACCAGTCAGCCAGTCAGTCAAGCCAGCATGCAATTAGAACACCAAGCAAAATTGAATGCAATTCACAGCTCTCGATTGTCGTTTTGATTGAATTAAAGCAATAAAATTGAAAAAAACGACAGCCCGCTCTTGGGAATATTGCTTGCATAGATTCAAGCTTTGTCAGTGTTGCAGCAGCATAGAACAGAAATCGAAGCCGGAAGTGAGCAATTGATAGCTGTCGGGCTTAGTGATGTTGCCCCAGTGCAAGTAGTGTAGCAAGTGGTCGATGTCTTTAATTCATAGTCAAACTTGGCAAGTATTAATTCTATTGAACAAGGCGATATCTCCTTTACTCAAAAAGTGCCTTTAATATCAAATTACCGACACATTAATTACGCTTCACATGACTCAAACAACAACAAACAGCTGTGACAGCTAGACACATCCTCTCATATGTGTGTGTGTGTGTGGGTTGCTTGTTTTCGCTTTGCTGTCAAACAGATGCGTAACACTTCCTTATCCTGTAGTAAGGGAACGCCTCTTGCGTATGCTAACACTTGCTACATGTGGTCGCCCGTACTTCCACTGCACTCATCGAATGCAATTTCAAGCTAACTCGTCGTCGTTCTTTGAAATTTCGCTTTTTCGCTGCTGTTCCTGCTGCCTTTTTCCGCACTTTGTATTTCCTGTGTTCCCAAAATGCATAATTGGCGTAAATAATGGCGGAAAATTGATGTGGCTCCCAAAACCCAACCAGCAGATAACAACATTTAGCAGCTGCTACAGTTCGTGCCGCTCATGAACATGCAATGTGGCATGTAGTGAATGCATCTATACTCACTCGTACTCAAAGTTGCGTGTAAAGTGCGGATTAAGCGAGTGACTAAACAAGTTAATTAAGTGAGTCTATGGGATGTACTATACGAGTATCAAGTTGAGTTTTATCGAATTAAAAAAAGAATGAAAAATGTATGGAAAAGCTAGGACAATGGAAAGAGGATTGTGTAGTTTAAGGCGATTTAAAAATGTACTAAGTTGCTTTAAATTTCCTAAAATAACAAAAATAACAAATATAAAAATATTTCTTTCGATTCAGACTTCTCTTCAGTTACTCGCGAAGAATAATGTAACGCGAAGCCCTTCAAAATGAAAACTTCACTGAGAGATAAACCCCAGTTAGCCAATTATAAAAAAAGGATACTCACCAAATTCAAATTTAAAAAAAATTTACTGAAAATAGACAAAAGAAAGTTTTATATTAGTATACAAGTGAAATATGTAGAAACAAAAGTATTATAGAGCATAAACCATCTCCCATAACATAAAATTATTATAGTAAAATACTCCACACAAAATTACAGAACTTTGCACATCAAAAACTTTTTTTATGTGCCATACACGTTAAGACTGACTCAATGGCCTGATGACACTTTACAGCCTACATTAAATGACATTTTCATTGCAATTTTACGAAAGTAATTACGCGAAGCAAAGTAAAGTAAAGTGAAGTGAAGGCCACAAAATGATCTTTATGCTAATGCACATAGCACGGTAAAATGGTGTCGAAAATGGGCAAAGATATTCAGGACGACCACAAAGAGCAGAAATGCGCTTAACTATAAAATATATAGAATGCGAAAAGTAACTATAATATAGCGCCATAAAGTGGACACAGCAGCAGACTAAGAGGAGTAGAAAATATGCGACAAAAATGGCGTTGATGTTAAGCTACAAAATGGCGCTGCGACGATGATGATGCGCTAAGTTGGCAACGAAAAAAAAAGAAAAGATAAAAGGCAGACTGACTAGTAGCAGCACAACCAGGACAAAGAATCTGGCACATTTATTGATGATGCCTGACTCGCCGCCACCGCGTTTGCTGCTTCTGCTATAATGCTGTAACAGGAGTTAATGATGACTGCTGATGACTGCGTTGATGAGTTTGAATTTTGATGACAAAGGCCGAACGAACCACCAAGCCAAAGCGCGTGAAATATTTAAAGAGTGAATGAGATAGTGATAATGGCTTAACGCTTCAAATTACACGTTATCGATACGGCTAATGGACACGGAGGAACGCAGATAATCATAAAGTTGATGATGAAATATGAACTTTGCTCGTTGTAACTAATAACAAAGGACTTTTCAGTACAACAAAATGGCGTTGCATTAAGACGATGGTGTTATAAATATGAAAAAATTATAAAGAAAAATGCAAATGCATTTGTTTTAATTAAGATTAATATTGAGCACGCACTTGAGACTATATTATGACATTTATTGTGACAATGCTGCCAATGAGAACAAAGACAAGGTTGAAGTTTATTGAGTTTATTTGGAGGAGTGTGGTATGAAAAGTTTTTAGTTAGGCTAGGAAAAAAAAAAAAACAAAACTGTGCAACACTGCAGTTGACTGCACAAGACTTGTTTGTAAGTTATCCCAAAACTATACAACTAGGAAGGAGAAATGTAACATTCTAGCAGTCACTTTAAAAAAAAAAAAAAATAAATAATTATTTTATCTACCAGTAGCCTTTTGTTATTTACTTTATTGAAGTGAAACTTCTTTCAGCCCCGTAGGGTAATGAAAACGCCACACGAGACGAAAACGGGAAGGCTTTAAGTTGCTGAGAATCGTCAATCAGTTTAATATAATGTGCTAAATTTATTCATTTTACACCACAAGAAGTTTTATTTCTGGTCGCTTTTGTTATAGGCTGCCTTTAATATATTTAACTTCCTCCTTATAGTCAATAAAATAAAATTTGGCTTAAGATTCTTGCACCAGATTCAGAATGTATTAAGTCATTAAAACAGAACAAATCTTCGGACATTGACCAAATTTTTGCTCATTTATGTTATTAACACAAATAAAGGAGCATAGAGGAGATATGCATTGACTTAGGCACTTATAGTGTAAGAAGATGTGTGACTTAAGAGCTAAAATAAACTTTTTATTAGGAAATTTTAAATTTCTTACCCAAAGCCTAAAATATATTATATTGATTATTATCGAAGGTATGGGAGAGACTGATTGCTGGCAGACTCAATGAGTTTATGACTGTAAACAGTATCCTGCTAGAGCACCAGTTTAATTTAGGTCAGGGCACAATCGAGCAGGTCACACATCTTCCAAGCTTTCGAGAACCTTGAATATTGATTGCAATGCAATAGTGTCTGTCATGGCAGCCGTTTGTACAAGATTAAAAAACTCCTGTCAACGTCGTACTTCTGCCTTTTTCGGTCTTACCTGGAAGGGCGAGAGTTCTATATTAGGTACCACACGTCAGTTGACAGATGTAGTTCCGCCGAGCTGCGTACTGGGAAGGTTGATGTACACGCTTTATATTAGTGACCTTCCAATACCTGACAACGACTACATGGAAATTCTAAACACTAAGCCACTCATTGTGATTTATGCCGACGATGTTGCCATTTTATACAGCTCAAAGTGTCGCATCGAAGCAGTAGATGACCTTCAGGGTCACCGCCACTTATGATTGAGTTTGAAAATAAAAGGAGCCAAGACAAGCAATTCTTGTTTTACGCTTAAACGCATGACCACTCCAGTAATCCACATAGAAGGGTAATAACTGCAGCAGTATGCACTAGCAAATTACCTGAGCTTCACTTTGGACAAGAGGCTTACCAACCAGGAATAACTATCCGCCACCCATGTCACCAGTGTGGCTGCTAAATAGAAGGAGCACACTGTCACTCTTGGTGAAAAAAGCCGACTCCATTGTCACAAACCGGTTTTATGGCGTGCATATTTGGGAGATCACTTCATCGACAAATTGTAACCGATTTCATGTGTTGGAGGACAGTGCCCTTTGACAGATTTCTGACTATTTCTTGGTATTTTTGTTGACAAGATATGTGGGGTAAATAGTGATAAGGGGTGGACTAAAGTCACGTTTGTTGTGGATAGTCTGGACTTTGGATTCAAACGCTGTCTTGGCTTTTTGTTGACTACCCGTGGCTCCCTTATGCATTATTGTATAAAAAGGCCCTGCAAAGTATGTACTACATACCATGCTTCCCGTTGTTGGTTTCATGAGGAGGCACCTAAACATGTCCGCTGTGAATGCCCATTGTACGAGGATGTTAGCCCTCTGACTGCGTATGGTGGTTATACGTTGATATGGTGGCAATGAAGTAAGTAGTGTACTCTACACCGTAGATAAAGTTTGGGCAAAAAGATTTTTTGTGAGAATAGTCTTTAGGAGGCGTCGTATGGCTGCAGACTATGGGTCCTTTTGAGCCACATGCGGCTGGTTTCTTCGTGTTTGTGCCCTTTATGTTGTTGCCCTAGGTGCCGAGAGCAAGCAGTCGCAGAGTTGTATGGTACTCGCTGATAGTACCTTGTATACGAAGTCATACTAGAGGCTTGAACTGGGACTACCGGCATTTGAGTTGTCTTCAACACTTGGCCCTAAACGTCAAGTTATTTTATGGACTTTTTGGAGGTATAGCTGGCCGCTTGGCGCAATGATTTAGTGGTTTGATTCGAGCATATACCGTTATTCTTAAAGGAAGTGATATGAATAGACCTCGCTCTGACCATTGTGGAAATTTTAGACTGTTTATTGAATGGGTCAGCAATCAGGAACTGTTTGTAGATTCCAATTGGAAGTGTAAATAATATTTGCCCTATTTTATAAGAGAGTTGACGAGAGATTTAATCTCGTATCATAGGGCTCAGAGGCCCACAAAGTGTACATCATCATTTCTTCGCCCTGGAGAGGCTCTTCGTGATGGCTGTGGATGCCGTCTAAATGTGGACAAAGTTTATTTGGAAGCTTGAAGTGGAGTTATAATTAAAACAGGGTGTTGGGACCCATACAGTAACAATGGTTTTAGATAGGCCTCGACTCCACTCACCAAGTAGCGAAGTTAGACGTCCAAAATAACGTGACTTCGGTTTGGTACCTGAACAAGTTATATTATGGGGGAGTTGATTGCCGCTTAATAAATTTGTGTTCGGAACTGTGACCTACGTATAACCATTCACAGGCATACCAGCCATACCAGACCATTTCGAACGGTCTCTTCACTGTCGGACCACTCAAGCGTTTGAAAAAAAAAACAGCATTGGTTCAAACTTTAGGAAGAAGAAGACACTGAATGGCTTCTCCTTTAAAAATCCAGAAGCGATTTGTACAAGTATGCGTTAATTTAAAGTTACTCAGTTCCGATGAATGAATTTTTGTCTCACCTTCTAGTTGATCGGCTGTGTTCCAGCTCACAGCTTTGCAGTGGTCCAAACGGGTGCAAATACAAAAATAAAGCAATTTAAAGAAATTGAAAATTACAAATTGATCTTTAACCGAGTTTAAGAACGAAATAAAATTGAGAAAGGAGACGAATTTATTGGAGATAGAAAAAAGAGCTCGAATTAAGTTGTTGAGAGCGTTATTTTTTCCCCAAAAGGCAACTTTATTGGCATTGGAAAGATCTTGTGAAATGGATATAGCTTATAAGTAGAATCATTTTCACCAATAAGAATTTTGTGAAGAAAAACCATAGAGTGCATAGATTGGCGTGATATGTGCGTTGGAAGATCAATTAATTTTAAGAAAATAACTAACTCAATATGATCTTGTTGGCAAACCATAACAATTGTTCCAGCCAAAAGAAGTCATATACTTAAATTGGGTGGACAAGTGAGCGTATAAAGGAGTTTAGTGGTTTATATTAATTAATAAATTATATAATTAAATTATAGCATAAACACAGATTAGGGCCACCCACTAACCTATTATCGATAACATATACCTGGCTGGAAGCGTTAGTGGAATAGTAGCCTACCGACACCTAAGAGAGTAGAGCTGTGTGTAGATTCGATAATGGCGAAACGGTGCACAGAGTTCTTATGGGATCATTGATGTCGTAACGATGTTCACTAAGTGTTGCCTTTGTCTTTCTTGAAGTTATGGAATGTAACTCAAGTACATGAGCAATGGAATGCTTGCGTTTTGGTCCAAAATCTTGCGAGTAGTCTTGTTAAACTTATTAACTTGATTACGAAGCAGTAGTGATGGCTTATTCGGTACCAAGGGAAGTCAAGAAGCCCTATGAACTTTGGTTTATATGGACTTGGTGCTAAAATGTGTTGGCTGTTGATTTAATATTCGTCCCGATATCCGATATGAATCTTATCAGAGCTCTTATTATTATTTCTATTACAATAGCCAGAACTAGCTTAAGATAATCTTCAATCTTTGTACCAAGGTGAGAAGTTATGACCAAACAAACATGATTTTAAAGTTGGTACCCATAGAATTTATTATTTATTATTTTTTTAAATTATTCCATGGGATCGCCATATAACGATATCATATCGTACTCGGTCCCGTGTAATTAGGCCAACATGGCGGGGGTACACGTAAGTCAAAAATTATAGAGGCTATAAGCGATAAGGCCATGCTAAACAGACTTCCTTTCCAACTATTTGCATCAAATTTAATAGTAATAAATGCTACCAAGCACGGCTTAGCAATAATTACTAACTAGCAGCAATTTAAATAGCATTCAAATACTTTTTTTTTTTTGTCAACGCGCCAAGACTTCTCAGTTGCCACTCATTTATGTGCAATAAAATTAATCGCCCAAGACTTAAAGCGGATTAAGCAAAAAGACAAGCAAAAGTAGAGAAAACTTTGTTAAGCTTATAACAAGTGCAATCAGTAGAAAGGAAAGCAGCTATTTGTAGGTTTATTAAAGTGAAAGTAAACCTGGACTTTCTAATATTTGGCAACACTGTTGCTGGCCACAAGAAGTTCGTTCGTTCGTTCGTTCAAATGCAAAGTAAGTAGAAATTTATTTTGTTTTATTCTTCGTTTTTTCGAAGCATGTGTAAAAGTTTATTAAGTGCTTAATACGACGTACCAGCAAACTCGAAATACTTACTACTACACACTGGCAGCAGTCAACTATCAAGTCAAGTCAAGCGTTCTGTATACCCTGAAGCATAACTTTGCCACTGTTTCCAATCGCTTTGGCCGTGAAACAACTACAAGTAACTATCTAAACTAAATAAGTAAACTTCTTGTCGGAATTTCAAGTACATATACGACTAATACAAGTTGAAGACAAACATGTGCGCGCCCGTATAATGGATTTTCGGTTTCGTTTGGTCAGTGCAAATGCTGTACGTTTAATGGGTTAAGCGGTAATATCGCACCACATATGCTGTACGTATATTTGCCAAAAGTTTGCGTAAAAGTGACAGCAAAAGTTTAATTTGAAACAGCGCATGGGTATAAAACTTTTGCTTAAATAAAGTGAGAGCTTGCATGCCAAAAAGTATGCAACAGAAATCATACAACAAGCTAAGATTAAGCTTAGTGTAGTATGTTCAAAGAATTTTAATAGGTTTTTTTTTCGACTTCATAACTACCCTTAAATTTAAGAACATGTTTTTAAATAAATTGAAATATTCAGCATGCCTTTCTAAACACAGTTCAAAGTGCAAATGTCAAGCAGTGTGTCAGTCAGTGCGCAAAAGGGTGGTTTTTTCTTACAATTGTTTATTATGTAAATTCATTTTGTATATCAAATTAACCACAGTTGCACCCTAGATTACGAGTATTTGTGTTTTTCCAATATTTACAAATGTTTGAGCCCTTAATTTCTGCATAAATACAAATTATTAGAAATAAGCCGCTTTTGTTGTATAACCGGACGAAGAATATTTAAAATGCAATAAACTCGAATATATTTCTTGACATTAAGTTTTGTGGGAAGATTACTATCAATTATTCGAATGGAATATTCAGGAACTATTAATGGATAATACACATAAATAACCTGGTTTATAATTCTATTATTTATTATTTCAATGTATATCTTTATTTAAACCAAAAACAGTAGAATAACCTCCTCGACTGCTGTATAATTAAAGTTACAAAATGAAATATTATACACAAATGTCACATAACAAATTTTCTGTCAATAGTTTGCTATAAATTTAAGCTCATTTTCGTTCGAATTGAGCATGAAATGAAATTTCAATAACATGTTTGTGTGCAGCATTTCATTCACAAAATGAAATGTCATTCATCTGCGCCGCAAAATGTGCAAAACATATTTGCTGTCTCTGATTGACGTGCTTATATTTCAGAAATCTGACCAATGCATAATTGACGCATAGCATTTGCATATTAAATAGCTGACAAATAATTAACATGTTCCACGCTTAACATAAAACGAAAACAGAAATAAACATGAAAAACAAATTTATCAAACAGCTGAACTTGATTGTTGAATTTAATTGGCAGTTCTGCAGATTAATTGCGTTCTTATTCTCAGTTAATTAATATAAACGAATTTTTAACGCATATTCAATTAGTAGAATGTTTTAATTTAGAAATATTTTGAAACTGCGGGGGTCTGAGCAGCAGAAAAGAAGGCTTTATCGTAAATAGAAGATGGGATGAAATCAGATAAGCAAAACCGTTTTCAATAATGCACGCAGATATATCATGGCTTTGTTTGAGAAAATACGGAAAGAAACCATTTGAGAGCGACTAAAAAATGGAAAACTACAAAGGACATAAAACAAGCTATAGGAAGACAAGCTCGAATGAATTATGGAAACAAGAGATAGTGCCAAGATAGAGTCAAGACTGAAGCTTTTACTACTCATTTAAAGTCAAAGTTTCAGGCTTCGGAACTGCAAGAATTGCTGAATTTTACGAAATAGAGGACTTTTGAGAAGCAGTGGACAAATGGACTTATAAGGATTCAAGGCAAAACGAAATTCTTCAACACACAAAACCGTCTATCTTTAACAAAATTGAAAGCAGAGTATTTCCAACATTCTTCATTCATTGTTTCTAATAATTATTTTTAGCACCATGTTTTGCATCTGACACTTTCCTCTACAATGGAAGTGCGCTGAGATTATGATGTTACCAAAGCCTGAGAAACCTGAAAAACAAAATTCATTCTATCGTACAATAAGCCTGCTGTCAGTATTATTTAAAAGCATACGAAAAAATACTACATGGTAGAATACTACCTTTGCTGGAAGGACGTGGAATTATTTCAAATTGGGCTTATATTATATCATGGTTGCTTGGAACAGTGCTACCGAGTGGTGTCTTAAATATAAATCAATCTGGTTTCTTGGTGAAAACATCTTAGAATTGACCGTAGATTATAAATATTGAGTACCATTTTTAATTTTTTTTTGGGCTCATACATATCGATGCTCCCTAATGTATATATTTTGGAAACTATAAGGCCTTCAATTGTTTGGAAAGCAAAGCGGTTTTTAATAGAATATGAGCTAAATCGAAAACATTAAATTTTACTAAATTACCAGTTGATGTCTTCTTTCCAACTGACACTGCTCCATTAATATCATATCAAGAAGATAAAGTATTTTTGGAGCAGCTTTCTGAAATAAGTGCTAAGCTAGGCCAATCTCAGCAAAAAAAAAAACTAATTCCAATAAACCTTGTTAGAGAACATTGGCATGCCTTCTGTAAACGTGTCTGTCAAACAAATTGTTATTGCACCTTGTGAGGGTTAAGAACCTTAGGACATGACTGCTGACTCTGATCCAGAGGAGTTGTCTTTCCCAATCATATATACTGGCAATAAAAGCAAAAGTAATATAAGTTATAGAAACGAGTGACGAGAGATACGAGTGATTGTAGGGCTGATAAGTTATTTTTTCAATTATAAATAGTTAGTGATGATCCACATTAGAAATAACACTTCTATTTACTTACGCAAGCACAGTCCCGCTTAATGTATTACAGCAGCTAACGCTCTAGAAGGGAACCACATGGACAATTTAATTCACCACGATGAAGGCTATAGAGTCTTGAAAGGAACCGGCTTCTGCTCAATGGGAAGCGGATAAGAAAAGGTAATGAAATGAGTAAATAGTAGAACTTCAGCACATACTTCCTGTTTCTTAAATCGTATCTGTGCAACAAAGCTTACCGAGTTGTCGGCAGAGACCAGGTATCTGAATTTTGTTTTATCAACGCTGAAGTTCCACAGGGTACTATGATCTGCTTTTTACACTCTGTATACATCAGACATGCAGACTCTTACTGACATCAATGCAGAGTTAGTTGAACAACAATAAATCTGCAAATGTAACTTTTAGTAAAAAAAAGATGCAATTCTCACGCAGTTACTTGTAACAATGAGACAATTCCAGAAGTTATATACCTCGGATTAAAGAGTGTGCTCAACTGGAACAAATACATCACCGCCAAAGTAAACATTGCAAGTTGAACATTCTACTGGTTAAAACACAGACGAAGTTAGATTAAAATTTAAAACAAGCTGCCACTTTAAAAATCTTTGATTGTTCCGATGTGGGTATACGGTTTGAAAATCGTTGGTACATATGTTCAAACAGTGTCTTAAATAGAGGTTTTAAAGTGAATACTGTAATAAAACAAGTACTCGCACTTCTACACTCGGATAATCTGTTTGGATCTTGACGATTTGAAAATAGTGAATTGATTTAAAAAAAATCAAAACTAATATCAGAAAAAACATTTTAACTTAGTTTAATATTAAAACAAAAATCTAAAATATTTGTCAAAAGCATCTCTCTACCAAGAGACAAGACAACAAAGAGGACTACTTTTGATCGGAACTTCACGATTTTTTTTTATATTGTCCGAAAACTGAACGTAGGAAAGATTACTCAGGGCCACAAAATGAAATTGAGGTGGACCTTCTCTGAGTCAAGTTGATCTTTATGTTTTTTGGGTCGCTGAATTTGATCCCGGTGTCCACATTACCCCATCAGGTCAAAATCAAGGTCAAGCACCTAAATTTGACTGATAGAATTTTTTTCACTCTAGATTCTGAAAGAGCGGTAAATTTTACGTGCGAATAAGTCTTGACCTATATTTTGACCCGACCTTTAAAGGTCATTCGGAGGTCATTTTGTGGTCGAATCCTTCTTTTGATATCTCGGCTTGTCTCTTAGCTAGGAATGGATCTCAAACCAGTTGAATTTATGTTTTTGGGATCACTGAATACGATCCCGGTGTCCACATTAACCCATCAGGTCAAAATAAAGGTCAAATAAAGGTCAAGCACCTAAATTTGACTGATAGAATTTTTTTGACTCTAGATTCTGAAAGAGCGGAAAATTTTACGTCCGAATAAGTCTTGACCTATGTTGGGGGAACACGGCTAACATGATTCTGGAAAAAAGAGCAGAATGATAGGCTTGGCAGAAGAGAAATGCCACCGTCATTTCTAGAACCAGAGCTATTCTGTAACATTGGCAGGCAAACTACAATAATCCGTATAAGAAAACAAAAATTGTAAAGAAGCCGTACTGGGCCAGCAAAGAAGAGAGTTTATATTCCAGGCATAGTTCAACTGGGTTGGAGGGAATTAAAAGTACTGACAGAAATGTTAATAGAATACTGATGCTATGTAGTCATCTGTTTTTTAAATGAGTAAAAATATGAGTGATTCGAGTCAGCAAGGTGGGGTCTTTTCTTTTGAGATTGTTCAAGCATAAAAGTCGCTAATTTTTGTTGATAATATGTGGTTCAATATATTGGTTTTTCTAATTTGGCTCAACAATATTTTTTTTTATAGCGTATCTATTTTTGAGGCATTTGAGCAGTAAACTGAGAAATTTATTGAAGTATAACCACACATCAAGATCTGGCGATCTAGCGTATTTCATATTAATATTTTGAAAAGTATCGATACATTTTTTTTTTGTATATCGGTAAAAAAGGAGATGCTAAGAGGAAGTATGAGTTCTTTAAGTTTTGTAAAATTGTAGGAAGAATGCAGAAGAAATGAATTATCAGCTAAAACAAAATATACCAATAAATACTAGTAGAAATACGAAAGTGTGTTTAATATTCTTCATATCTCTATCTCTCTCTAACTATGTATATATCTTTCTAACTCTCTCTCTAACTACCACTCTCTGATACTTCTTTTTCCTCATATTAGACATTTCTTACAGAGATAAAAGAAATGGAAAAGGAAAAACAGCGGACAGATATTTAAGTTTTGTTATACATATTTCTTTTTCTGTATTTGTTGTTGGTGTTTTTTTTTTTGGTTTTTTTATCCCTATTTGGATATATAGGGATTAACATCATATTACATATTTTTAACGCCAATACAGAGATGAAAAAAATGGAAAGGGACTAACGGACAGCAGCAGTGGAAACCAATTTTAGTTTTGGTATTGATATTTCTTTCTCTGTATTTGTTGATGGTTGTCATGAAGATTGCTAGCTGCATAGCGTACTTCAATTTAATTGTATATTAAATTTAATAACAGTTTGTACCTATGTACATATATAAGTTCTTTATAGATATCTAAGCGAATATTTTATTGCATTGCTATCAATCAGGAAAATGGGCTATACATATATCTATATATATGTCATTTGGAAAACAATTCATCATTATTGACCAATCTAAAGAAGTAATACACTCTACTATCGACTAGCAGAAAGTTTCTGGAAAAATGAGCGGTGCCACGCCACTTCATATTAGAGGCAAACCAAATTCGTAAAATATTTCAGCATTTATTTCAGCTTTGGTCGGTTATACTGTGACACGACGTTTTTGTTTTCTTTTCAAAAAATTTAGTACAAACAATTTCAATGTTGTCTGAAAAAAATATGAAAGTTTATGTCGATATTGATGCTCCAAACAGCCAACACTAACACACTTTTAGGCAGTAAACTGTGAAGTTTGCACTAAGCAACAATGAAGTGCAGCAGCATACTAAATAGGTTTAAAATGAATTTTTTTTTTTTAGCTTGCCTTGTTTGCTTGCTGGAAGAAAAGTTTTTAATTAAAAAATTTGCATTGCAGACTTTACGGCTGAGAAGAAATAATAATATTCATAAAATATTTATACACATATGAACAAAGTTTATCGATTCTGCAGCACATCAAGAAGAAAATAAAATGCGCTAAAAAATTCAATTAGTGTCGAGAAAATGTGCTAAACTTAATTAAACAAAATTTGCTGCTGCTGCTGCTGCATGCTTTTAGGTGTCATCTGCATGGAAATTAACTGCTGCAACTGCTGAGTCGTAGACTTTGCTGCTGTTCTGTGCTGTGCTGCTGCTGTTTCTGATGTCAGCAAATGAAAACATTTAACTAACATTTACAACTAAATAATGTTGTGTCGAAAGTTTGCGCCTGATGTGTGGTGCAATGTTGGTTGGCTTATACGCCCCAAAAATATATATGCTGCTGCTGCTGCACTTTATATGTTGACAGAACTATGCAGACGTCGACGACGAGGATATAGTTTAACGCAGCTGCTTGTTGCTTATGTTCACGACACGACTTGTTTGTTGTGTATTTGTATAACTTGGCAGGCAGGCAGGCAAGTTTAACTTTAAGTGTGCGAATGTACGTGTGTGACGTTGCCCAACCTAATCAAATTTGCCACTAAATTCTGCTTGCCGACTGCATATAATTTTATACTATATAACTAGACATATGCAACAAAATGCTACGCTTGTAGGATTGCCTAGGCAACAGATTTTAGTTCTGCTACACACTGTGTCCTCATTCTTACATTTGCGGTATCAGATACACTCATAGTTTTGTTTTTACTTGGCTTTCTAATTAAGTTGTAGTTTGTAGAATTTGACATCATCATTTTGCCTTGGCCAACTGGCCAACTAGCTGGCTGTCTAACTCAATGTCTTGGTTAAATTTTATACTTTCCTGAGTAGACCACAAGCTGACGCTTTAACAGTGCAGCTTAGCTCTCTACACAAGCGTCATGTTAGTGTATGTGTGTGTGTTTTTATGGGTTTTTGGTTACATGCTAAATAATTATTTTCAGCATAGCAGAACACTTAAATTACTTAATGCCAGCCATGCAGCATTTTTGCACTGCGTCAGCAGTTTAATACGGATTTGTAACATGACACGAACACAATTTTCTATCACTTGTTCAATTTTTGGCATTATTTTGCAGAAATTAAAATAATTACATATAAAAATAGTTTGCAAGTTGTCTTTGTGGTTAATATACAAGCCAAAATGCCGCAAAGTATGCAATATAATATTTTCTTTAATTAAAATTTTTCGTATATGTATTTTAAGGCTTACTGCTGTGATAAATATTTATTTAACATATACACAAATGATACGGCTTGAAATTTTAATTACAAATTACTACTTTACACAGCCTAAAAGCATGCAATGAATTTCTAAAATATCATTTGACTTTGAAGTATTTCTTGTTGCTGCCTGCGGTCATATTTTGAAAGTGTTGCGCACAATTATGCTGCTTATTTATTGTGTTTTGCTTAATATTAAATTTATTTTTTTTTCTTCTACAAATTTCTTAAGCAAAAAAAAAAAAAAAAAATTCAATGCCTACTCATCATATGCCATGCAATCACGCACAGTCGAGTGCAATACAAATAAAAAAAAGTTTAAGCAAATAAAACACATAAAAGATGCGTAGCACCCAAAAAAGAAAAAAGCTTTTGTGCTTCAATTTAATGCTTCGTTACCTTCGCAACAAATGTCGAAAATGTTTTGCGCGAAGCACACTTGAAGCGCGAAGAAGTTTAAGCAGCTCTCAAGTAGCTAGCAGGCAGCAATGGTTAAGCATCAAACAAGCGCAAACACAAAAAAAGAAAATATTTTAATGCGCCTAAAAGCAGTCAGCAAAGTTAGACAACAACGCGCCCTATACGCCGCTTCCGCAGTTGCTTTTATTTACTTGTACGCCATTGTTTGTTGCATAAGCTTAGGCGGCGTAGCTCCATGCATGCTTTTTCCTAAATTGAGTTTAGTCTGCGAAAGTATATGTTCCAACAATATGTGCAGTTTGTATGAGCATTTTTGTGTTTTATTCTTTTCTTGCGCTTGAAATATTGTTTCTAATTTTTTTTTTTTTTTGGTATATATATTACTCAATAAAACAATTTAACTGCCTGTAAGTATGCTACGCCTCAGTGATTTGCTTGCTTATTTTTGTGGGTTGTGCATGTAGTCAGTCAAGTTGTTCGATGTGCTTCTATGTAATGCAATTTAGGAAGCAGTTAACCTCAAGTGTACTTGCTCTTCTTTTTATATGTTTCTTCAAGATTTATATCTGATAACTTTGGTAGATCAGTTCAACATACAGTCTTGGTCTGTGGTCAGTGATTGAAAAGCCAAGAGATCTGCCATATATATCACAACCTAGAAGGCTACACACAGATCGTAAAGCTCATGATTGATTGGATATATGAACAATACTCACCGCAGTTTACTGTCCACCTAGGATTTTCATAACTGCAGACTGTTTTAAAAAATTCTTCAATGCTCTTTAAACTTGTTTTCTTGCAGCTGGTGACTTTAATGCCAAACATCCACACTGGAACTAGAGATTGGTTAACCCCAACAAACAATTATATTAAATGTTCTCCTATCCGAGTAATAAAAAAAATTTATCAAACCCTCGATTAACAATTAGCCTCACAAATAAGAGACCCAGCTAGAAACTAGGCACGTAGTGACGAATAGATAGCGAATGTTTACAAAAAGCCTTATGCAAATACGACGCAGCAGACGGCGTGTAGCGATGGAATATTAAACTAAATGCAGGGAAGTGCATAAATGTGTGTTTCACATTTAGAAAAAAAAAAATGCCGCCAGATTTGGCTTAGAAATATCGCCCTAGATCAGGCAGACGACGTCAAGTAACTAGGTGTGACGCTGGATAAAGGGCTTGAATTTGGACAACATGTCTATATTTTAACATATAGATGTCGCTTCAGACTAAGGCAGCTCTTTTGGATGATCAATAATAGCAGTAAGCTATCCTTACGCTGCAAGCGAGCAGTTTACAACTCTGCGGTGGTTCCTATTTGCAAATATGCGATACAAATATTTGGCATCGCAACCAAAACACACAGGCAGCGAACATAAAAGCTGCAAAATAAAGATCATCGTGAGATTACAGGGTGCCGCTGGTACGTCCGCAACACAACACTACAACCGAGACAAGAAATCATCCACCACACAAGCTACTATAACTTCAATAGGCTTGCCAGGAGTCGGCGTTACACCTAATAGACGGAGATGACTGTTAATAAATTTCGAAAACATTATCCCAATAATTTGTACAGTTTGAAGATTATAAAAAAAGGGTGCGACATGATATGTTTATAGGATATACCGATTCCTAATTCCTATCAAATAAAATAATTATAATAATAAAAAAAAAAAGAAATAGTGCCCGTTTATCCGATGATAGATGGATAGATGGATAAATGGATAGATGGATAGATGGATAGATGCATAGATGGATAGATGGATAGATGGATAGATGGATAGATGGATAGATGGATAGATGGATAGGTGGATAGGTTGATAGGGGGATAGGAGGATAGGTGGATAGATGGATAGATGGAAAGATGGATAGATGGATAGATAGATAGTTCGATAGATGGATAGATGGATAGATGGGTAGGTGGATAGATGGATAGATTGATAGATGGATAGTTGGATAGATGGATAGATGGATAGATGGAAAGATGGATAGATGGATAGATGGATAGATGGATAGATGGATAGATGGATAGATGGATAGATGGATAGATAGATAGATGGATAGATGGATAGATGGATAGATGGATAGATGGATAGATGGATAGATGGAAAAATGTATAGATGTATAGATGGATGGATGGATAGATGGATAGATGGTTAGATGGTTAGATGGATAGATGGATAGATGGATAGATGGATAGTGGTAGGCCCGATGCATCGCAGATAAATTGAAGTAGCTGCTTAAATACTGAAAACTTTAAATACATATTTTCCAAAACACTATTTTTGTAGTCGGTTGACATGACTTCTCAAAGAGCAATCAACCGAGTCAGTCTGACTAGAGCTTGAATGAAATATTTTTTTATCACAATTCATTTTACAAGGCAATATGTGTTGGTTTTGCCCCACGTTGGGCGCCAGTTGGTAAACTATAAATATATATACAAAACGTTTAAAGTTTGGAATGGATTATGGTGTGGCGGCATCAACAGAACCTAATTAGTTTCACAAAAAAATAACCTGACTCTAAATTTGTATTGCTGATATATTGCTAGATGCAACCGTGCTACATATTTGATTAAAATTAATAATTAATTAAGATTAAACAATGTTGGTGTTTTCACGCCAAACTCCAAAAAGTTGTAAGTATTAAATTTCGTATTTCTAAAAAATTAACAACAAAATTTGTTAATAGCTGGTTTGTACTGAGTTTAGCTTTTTTAAGTGTTCTCATCTAGACCTCTATTGAACATTTTACTAGGATTGACGCAACACAAACACCAAGTTCAACGTTATTAGCTGATTTATAATTTTTTTCTTTCAGAAACCTAGAAAAGAAGAAGTTATTTGTATGGCAGCTACCACTTCTAATGATCAAATCTAGATCTATATGGAATATATTATTCGAATTAAAGTACAATATTACAAATTTTGTATTTACCGTTAAATAATCAACAACAATAAAACTTTTTTTCATAGAAAAACTTAAAACTGAGGGACAGGGTTGTAAGCGGGTTCCCCTTTAGAAAGAGGATACCACGTTCATTAAATTCTTGTTAGGAGGAGAGGAGAATAGGAGAGTTTAAATATTCAAATTTTAGGGTTCTATCTCTTATAGTCTCCAACTTGTAGGTGTTCATACGAACAGCCAGACAGACGGATATTTCTATATCTATACGACTTTTCATGTTGATATTTTATTTGGGGTCTTGTCTCGCCACCTTTTGTCTGTTATATACATTTGTACAAGCTTTACTTTACGACTATTTCTTTGGAAATCTTTGTTATCCTTAGAACTCGACGCACCAACATGCATTGTAATTAAATCTGGGATAATTAAATCAAATCAAAATATAAACTTTGAATATGCTGTGTCGCTTCAAAACATAAACCAAAAAATTACAATTGAGATCGGATGTCAATGAGCAGCAGCAAGCTCTAAGTGTTAACACAAAATGTAGATCAACTTTAAAATATTTCACCAAACTATGTTTCATAACTTCCCTAAAAACAGGTTCACTATGACACATCATAGTTCTAAGTATACAAGCTATGCTAACTTTTAACCATCAAGGATGATGCTGTATATATAAATCGTATGTAAATTCAGCAACACAAAAACTTTACAAAACAAAAACTGCACAGCTAGCAACCAGATAAATGCCTTTCGAAATGTTTATTCCCAGATAGAAAATTGCATGCAACTAAAATGTAAATGCTAGAATAAAACGCCTTTTAGCCTTTTAGAAGAAAAAATGAAAGCAATTTAAATGAAATCTATTGCATACTTAAAGGCAGATACATAGATATGCAAAGTGTTGTAAAAGCGCATAGGAAATTTCAATTTCAATCCTGTAACACAGTCGGCTCAAGTACATTTCTATGCATGCATAAAGCGTTGGTGTAAATAGCATTGCATGCTTTTAGGTGTCGCAAGCACGTACTAGAGAAAAAATGTATAAAAATTATAGTAGTAGAAGAAAAAAAAATATCTCACTTGCTGGGATTTTTTTCGCAGCACGTTTTACTGTGCTGTGCTGTTGTTACTTACTATTTATGTTTTAATATAAACAGCAGCAGAATAGCTAGTTAGGAGTAAAAGATAGCCGTATACAAAGCAAAGAAAAAAGCGCCAGATTAATGCTGAGGCACGAACGCATTTTGCTACTGCCTGCCTCACGCACGCTGCTGTACACGCTTGATTGTATTTTTATTTAATTATACTTTCCGCCATTTTTCTACTGGAAATCATTTTTTTTCCTACACTTTTTTATGTGCAACATCCGCCACTGTTCCTGTTGATAAGGTATCCTACTACGCGCTGGAACATTAATTGCTTTGACTTCCTTATTACGAAGAAGTTGCAGCAGCAAATAAAAATTAAACTGCGGCAGCGGATGTGAACGAAAACGACTGAAGACATTAAATATTTATGCAAACGGAGACAGCGGTAAGAAAGAAAATTAGCGATAACAGCGTCTGAGGGAAATAATAATTATGATAATAATGCTATATAGTATCTATACTTACAAAAAAAAAAAAGTAGGTCAAATCTCTGCCATAAAGCGAAGTGATCTGCCATAAAGCAACATAGAAAATGTGCAAACATTATAGCAACGCTTAGCAGCAACATTTATGATTGATAAGTTTTGCGTACGTTTGCAGCAGCAGCAGCAACAGCAAGTAGCCTTAAGGATGACAGGAAGTTTGTGTTAAAGCGTCACTCCTGAACAGAAAGCATATAATGGCGACAAATTTACGCACGTACAGTACAAAAAATGTGCACAGTCAGAGATAAGCGGCAAAGAGCATAGAAATTGTTGCAAACAAACATAAATATACGAGTACATGGGAGACTAATAAAAGTTGCAGAGGTTGAGTTTCTATTATATATTATATATAAAATCTTTTACTAGCCCCTCTGTCAATATATGATAAAAAAAAAAAATGCCAACCAATGCGCGTTAAAGCGGAAATGCAGCAACAAAATGGCGTAGCATATTTAAGGCAATGAAATAACATTTAAAAGCAACCAAAGCACAGCCAATTCAACTGAATGTAACATAAGCTAATTGTTGCTGTTGTTGTTTTCCTAATAACTAACTTATTTACTCAATTATTTAGTCGTACAAAATGGCGACAATTTACTGTGCAACTCGCAACGGATGCGACAAATAAACAACAAAACTGGCGTACAACGGAAACTGCTTGTTAGCAATAGAGCAAGAGCAAGCAAGTACGTAAGAGAACGCAAACAGCAGCAGCAATTTTTATTTCAGTTTCCTTATTTATTTTTATTATTATTATCATTTTTTTGTTTTGTTTTATTTGTTTTTTTTTTTTATTTTAAGGCTAATTGGAAATTATGTGCATCATTCGTTTAATGTGTGTCGGCAACCATAAACGGAAGTGAGACGCTAGCGCCAGGAAACCAGTACCAAACCGGAAGTCGGCAGGAAGGAAGAACAGCAATGGGCAGAAAGCGATAAAAATGGCTACGCATTAAAAATAAAATTAATTTTTTTTTATTTATAATTTAAGTTATATAATAAATTGTGCAACAAAAACGCTTTTCATGTTCATAATCAATTTTATTATTGTTTGAATTTTTTTATTTTAATACTTGCAGACATAATTCCTTTATTAAAACTATTGTATAATATATTAATCGGATTAAGTCTCCTGTACTCATGTGTGTGTGAAAGTTTTTCATGTAGCACATGTTCAGGTAAAAGTGTGTTGATGTTTGTTTGAATTATTAATGGCTGTACGCTTCGCAAAGCTAATTGAGTGCAAAATTTGTGTGTTAATTGGTTTTGAGTTATAAATTTTATGCGCCATGTTTTTCGTTTTCATGTGGCATTAACAACACATTTATATGCAATTTTCACATTTGTTTCTGTTGTTGTTTATTTGAATTTATTTATGTTATGTCATGTGATGTTGTTTTTTTAGACTTAAGCTTGATTAAGCTGTATACAGTTGATTGCGCAGTAAGAATTTATTTTTTTTAGACACGGAAAAATGCTTGAAATTCTTATTTCGAAAATTGAATTAGTAAGAGCAACGACTTAAACTAAAGTCAACATCTTAAATCAAATCTTTAAATATGGACCCTAATGAAGTATTTTGTTAATGTATACATTTGACTTCAACTGAATTAGTTAACAAATACGAGTTTTATTTATAAGAAAATTGATTGGAGAATCTTTTCAAGCAACTCAAATAA
The DNA here is from genome assembly GCA_035044805.1 of Leucophenga maculata. Taxonomy (NCBI): domain Eukaryota; kingdom Metazoa; phylum Arthropoda; class Insecta; order Diptera; family Drosophilidae; genus Leucophenga; species Leucophenga maculata. Next base: position 570,339 of record JAWNNP010000465.1, read on the forward strand.
TAGAGATAACTTGTAAAGAAAATACCATTATGGAATATCATAAGGTTTGCATTCCGAATTAATTAGAAATTAGAAAGAATGTGTTCTCTTCATTTTGTTCTCGATTATGTGAGCGCAGAAGAGATATAAGATTCACATTGCAACTGGCTCTACGACTTATTATAAAAAACACAATTAAAGCGGCCACCCTCGCTAAATGGTTCACCTTATGTTATTCCCACATGAAAACTACAATTAAAACCCAATGCCAATGTGATTTTTTTATGAAGTTTGAATATTAAGATGAAATGAAATTAGGCTATTGCTGAAATGGCTTTGTTTAAAAGATTATTGTATGCCAATAAGGTTTGAATATGACTTTCACATTGGGCTCAATTGATAATCTGTAAACCTAATAATTTATCATTTATCGAGCAGCTAAGACCATATATGAGCTACCATGGTTTGGTTATACTACACACAACATTTCTTTCCGGAAAAAAACCTCAACTTTTTTATTATATCGCTTGAGAAGTTTTCCTAATAACTGTTAAACGACTTAGCGACACAATGTGACTACTTTAAAAGTTACAAATCCATATAAATACTAAAGACAAATATTGGTCGATTTCTTAAATATTGAGCCCATAAAATTGTGATCATATTTTGTGCGATAATAGCTTGTGGAATGGACTAAACGATGATATGACATACATCTTTCTTAAAATCTTGGTTTCTTAGTTTTTCAGCAAGTTGTTAACATTTGTGACGTTTTTATAGCATTAGACAGCCAAATCATTCCCACTTTTCCAATGATCTACTTCTTCTGATCACACTAACATGTATTCCAAATGTCATACTGTTTCTCAAATACAAGGTGAGTCTCAAAATTTTCTGAACATTTTTTCAGGCTCATTTTCTGGTGGCGCAACCTCTTGATGAAAGGTGTGCATTTGAAAGGGACATCTTTTATTGACATTCCTCTCAAAATTTCATGACATTTGGACAAGTGGATGTGGAGGGTTTTTTGTCATCGATGCAAAAATGAGGGTTGAACACAGAGCTAGCCAATATTTAGTTCTATTTTAAACTTGGTAAAACTTTTACCAAAACTGACGAATTGATGAATTAAGTTTATAGGAATAATTGTCCATCTCGTACCACTATTTACGACTGGTTAACGCGTTTCAAAGGCGTTCGGGAAGACTTGAATGACGATGATCGTTCGGGACGGCCGAAATCTTCAGTAAACAAACAAAACATCAAAATTGTCCGTGAATTCATCAAAAATGAGTCATTGCGAACATAGGAATCGGAATTGGAATTGTCCTAAGACTCAATCCGTCGCATTTTAATCGATCATTTGGGCTTCAGGAAAGTGTGCGCATGATTTTTTTTCGCATTAATTGAAAGACAAGAAAAAGGCGCTTCGGATTCAACATTTGAAAGACATTGTTAAAGATGCAAAAAAAAAAGGATCAAAACTTTCTTTTCAACATTGTTACTGGTGACGAGATATGGTGTTTTCAATACGATCCTGAAACCAAGCGTTGAAGTGCCGAATGAAAGCCGCCCGGTGAGCCAAAACTTAAAAAAGTTTGGAAAAGTCTAAAGTGAAGACAATGTTAATTTGTTTCTACTATTCGAAGGGCATTATTCACCAATGGGCCATTTTATCTTGGTGCTATGAGGCGTTTGCTCGGTCGTATCCGTCAAATTCGGCCAGAATATCGCGAAAAAGGAAGTTGGTGTTTGTTGCACGATAATGCGCCATCTCATCGATCGACAATTGGTACCGATTTTTTGACGAAAAATCGCATTTTGACAATCAACCAATCGCTGTATTCGCCACATTTTGGTACCATGTGACTTTTTCTGTTCGGCAAGCTGAAATTATCCATGAAAGGACGGTGTTATGCTGATGTGTAGGCCATTCAAAAGGCGTGCACCGACGTCTTAAAGGTCATTTCGGCCAACGAGCTAAATCACTCATTTGATATGTTATTGGATCGAGGTCGGAGGGAGATTACTTTGAACAATAAAATATAATAATAATAAAGTACTCAAAAATCTATTGTTTTCATTTTATTTAAAAAATTCGGAAAATTTCAAGACACACCTTGTATGTTTCCTAAAGACAACAACACCATACCCAGCATTTCAACGTTCTTACTTCTTCTTATCTCATTAACACATTTACCAAATATCATCCCAGTACCATGTATACCAAATATCATTCCTGTACCTTAAATGGATGCAGAGATTCGACGAATTTTGTCTACTGCTTTTATGGTGGGCGGGCATCGCCCCTCCAAATAGAAAACCTATGTTATTCAAGGATAATGTAGCATTCTAATGGTGAACGAATTTTTAAAATCGGTTCAGTAGATTTCGAGTTTATTCATTACAAACATATAATAAGTCAATCAAGTGATTATGCTTATAAGAAAATTATATAACGTAAGCCGATATTACATTCAAACGCTATAAGGACGAAATTGTACAGCTTTACATAAGCGTATACAAAACTTGAATCCATCCTACATATCAGAGACTAAGCAATAGTCCAAACAATGCATAGCTGTGAGTGTTCTGATTTCTATGTGTCTGTGTCTACATTATTGCTTTCAATCACATACCTAATGATGCACATTGCTCAAATTTTTATGGTAATACTTTTTCTCAGAAAATAATTTGTTTAAAATCTCAAATTTTTAAAATCCACATCACAGCCTACAAATTTTAAATAAACGTTACAAAAATTCGCAACAAATTGACAAAACTCCTTACAAATAAATTCAAAAGGATATCGTTAAGCAAAATGAACACAGAAAACCCAAAAACGACAATCTAAATCATTGGAAAAAAAAAAAATAAAAGCGAAAAGAAATATTCTACAAATATTGGCATTCCATAGACTTAGTTAAGCATTGATTCGACACTTACTCACTCACTCACTCACTCACTCAAACAGGACTATTTTGCAGCAAATTTTTTCATATGCTGCGGTTCAACGCTTGTTATTGCTTGCAAAACTTTTTACGTATTGTATGCCTCAGATGCTGATGACGACAGTGGGCACAACAATGTGGATTTAGTTAGATGATGCCACATAGCTGGCTGGTGTGGCAGTGTGTCTCTATTTATTTAATGTTGCCATGGGCGATAAGTTCATTTTTTTGTATTGGTTTTTGCTTTTGTAAACTAGCACACAATTGAACCAAAGCATTTACACAATATTTTTCCTTTATTTTGTGTCATTTAGAGAAAATAAAAAGAAAGAAAAAAAAAAAAATGAATGGGATTGGTCTTATGAAATATAGCAGAAGAAAAGGCAAAAATGAACAAAAGCGAACATTTCTCTTCGCTTTACTGCACAACGAAGGACAACGGAAATAAAATGAAACAACGCGCCATATTTGTACAAGCGCCATTTTGTTTCAGCAATATATTTTATTTCGGTTTTATTTACTCTACATAAAACTCATGCGGAAATGGTCAACAATTTTGTGGTCAATAAATGGTTTGTGGAAGACTATATCAAAAAAAAAAAAAAATAGTTTTGTATAAGAAAAACAAACAAAAAATTATGCAAAAATGAAAAATGGCGCACAAATAAAACCTCGAACTAAGTTTAATTAGTAAAGCTTGTAGCATAAAATTGTAAAATTGAAAAGCAACTTTGTTGGTGCAACACCTTTGCTCTACTCCACGCTTCACACCTGGAGGTGGCATATTAAAATGTTTTACTGCACAACTATATAAACTGACTTTTTGCAATATACAAAATCACGCAAAGGCACACACTGTCAGTCGTAGTAGTATATTCACAATGCACAGGATGTCAGTGCGCTCAACACTTTTTGCCAATTATTACTGCTGCAGCTTTTTAATTAGTCAAAATTCTGTTGACTCTTTGGTTGCTGCGTTTTGTAACTAAAATGTCTGAAATTGAAATATTAGAAATTTTTACATAGTGCGGGATACACAGTGTTTATTAATATTTTTGCCATGTTCAAATAAATTTCTATTGGCACTCGTTTTAACCTCAAGCAAAAAGTCTGTTCATATTTTTAATTTGTTTAATAAAGTTACTCGTGCAAATCAATCAATTCTGAATCACGCATTTATTTACAAAAAAAAGAAATGCAAAACTTTTCATAAATTTTGCACAACAAAAATAAAAATCAAATCAATTTAGCTGCTGCCAATTCAAAACAGATGCGCGCTGATGATATTAAATGTGGAAAAAAATTTCCACAATTTGTTAATGAAAAAATCTATTGGATCAAGAGAACTTTTGTTATATTTTTTATTGCGGAAATAAATGGCAATTGTTTTACTTTGTTTAACAAATATTTTACAAGGTGTGCCAACTATTTCAAATCTAACTGAAGAGAGAATATTGTTCTAGTAATTAAATGTGTAACTCAAAAGTATGCAAAAGGACGTGTTTAAAATGGAGTCAATGTGATAACATTAAAGTACGAGGGTTAACCCAGAAGTATACGACTTGAGTCTTCGAGAGTCGAAAAAAATTTTAACGGCCAATTAGCATCGATATCGAAGTCAATGGCAATATTTTAAATTTATGCAAGCAGATGACAGAACAGATAGTTGTCCTAAGAGAGAAAAACGAGACCTTAAAAGCTGAAATTGTGAAGCTAAACGACGAAGAGAGCTCATCGTAGGGAATTAAGAATACTTAGTATCTTTCTGCCGTCCTTATCCAAAGTATGCGAGAGGCTTGTTGTCAATCGACTAGGTGAAGTTCTACTTTAAGACAATATATTGCCGAATCGACAGTTTGGCTTCAGAAAGCGACATGAAAACATGGAACAGATTCATGGACTGCCGTTGCACATTTTGCAGGCTTGAGTACTGCAATACATTATTCATTGACATACAACAGGTATTTGATAGAGTGTGGCATGACAGTCTATTGTTTAAAATAAAGCAATACTATATTGTTTTAAATAATGACCCTACTTTGGTATCCTAAAAAAGAAAAAACCGGAAGAGCGTAAGTTCAAGGTTAAGGTCAGAGACACTTACTTGGCGCAACGTCAAATAAAATCTGGAGTACTGCAAGGCAGTGTGCTTAGCCTATTGCTATACTTCATATATACAGCGGATCTACCTTGTCCTACGATCCACAAATGGAGTACCCCAGCAAAGCTCTCCTTGCCACTTACGCTGTAGGTATTACAGTGCTCTTTAACTCTTAATGCCGAAATGAGGCTGTTAATGGACTTCAAGAGTATATAAACTCATTGGCAGTCTGATGCAAGAGATGCAATTTAAAGGTCAATTCCTTGCTTCACTGGTCGCTCAAACACCATCTATACAATCGAAAGTAGTCACTGTGTATCAATACTCACAGTCAACGAATCTCAGCATAACACTGGATAAGAAATATGGAACCATTCAACAATCTTTAATGATTTTAACACTCATTGGCAACCAGAAACTCGTCACAGCAGATTCGGTAGAGCTATTGGAGGTATGCTCATTGGTGTAAAAAACATTCTTTGGTGTTGAACAAAATTTTGAAAATATTAATGATGTCATAATTTTTCTGAAAACCTATCAGTAACATGGCTCTAAGACACAATTTTATCAACTGCCAAAAATCCACAATTGTGTAATAAAACTATGGTTTGCTATTAGGAAAAAATCTTGGAGCCAATTCATCTGGAGTAGTTAAAAATATAAGCAGTACGCCATATCAAGTTGGACCACAAATTTCGGTTGAAGCCTTTAGACGTTATTTTCAGACATTATACTGAATTAATGCCAAAGAATAGTTGCAATACATTAATCACAATGTTTCTACGAAGATGAAGATCTGGATATCTATGAGTTACAAAAGATATTAGAAAAAGGTAAAATGGACAAGGTCTAGAATTTTTATTGGAAGTGTTATATTTCGTAATTTAAAAATCCGAATAGTCGCGAAAATTATACAGAAATTTCGTTCGTTAACTGGCGATAATAAAATTTCATTCATTGCCATATTTAATAACTCGCATTTTTGAGGCCTGGCGCGCTTAACGTCTGCTACAACATCTTGTAAGTTTGGAAAGAATAATTTTCCCTATTTTAGTTAGTGGATCATTTAAAGGAGATGTTATTAATTTTTGTTGACGGACTTGTCTAGAACTACTTGCCTTGTCGCCCTGAAACTGAGTATGATATGTGACCTCAAGGACTCACAGTCGTATAATTATGCTCTGCATGCAAACACAATTGAAAAATTAAATACTTACAAATTAAAAGGTGGCACAAGAATTCATAAATTGAAAAAGGTTGTAAATTAGATGCTTACCTAAAAAGAAAGAAGTGAAAGAAAATATTAGTTTATGCAGGAAACATTTTTAATTATTTTTATAAAGTTGACTTCAGATTACAAAGAAGAAACTAACTAATGTATACCAGCTATGAATGCTGTAGCCTTCAGCTGGTATAATAAAATAAATCTTTCGTTTTCAAAGAGATACACCTTACCTAAGCTTATGCTTTAATTTTAGTTAAAAAGTATGAGACTTTGTAACCAGCACGGATATTGACGTACCCCTCCAATTTAGGCAGAAACAGTAGTTGAACCGTATCCATTATATAGAATGTTTTATAGAATATCCATCTATAAGCAGTCATCACCAAGCAGAACATTCTGTTTGTTTGCATTGCCGAGTAGACCACACACAAACCGGGTATTGTAGCAAAGAGCACCAAATGGGGATGTCATCCAAGTTGGTTACATTTTTTTAAAAGTGTTACCAAAAACACTAAAAGCGCAGTATGAACAGGAGAGGAATTGTCAGAAGATTTTGAAACAATGAGCGATGCCAAACAGTGATGCTTATTATCTCCCATGCTGTTTGCGTTATACTGAAACGCTCTCCATGACAACCTTGATGGTAATATAGACTATATAGACAATGTAAATAAAAGACAGCTGATACTATCTGAAGACATTGAGAAACTTCAGCTTATGATAAATTGAGAAACTTCAGCTTATGATAAATAAACAGGAAGTATATTATGGCGGTACTCCTATCAAGTTTTTATTCTGATGGTCCGATCTTATTTGAAGGAATGCCGTTTCCAGGCGAAAGTGTGAGATATGCTGTCCAAAACGCATGTTGTAAAATCTGGTGTCGCCCAAGGAAAATTGCTAGATCCGTTTCTGTACTCGTTGATTACAGCCAATCTCCCTGAAAAGTGCTGCTGGCATTGTATGCAGATTATGTTGCGATTCTGTACAATTCAGAGTGTGAATACGATGCGGCCGTTGGGGTGCAGGAGTACGTACACACGCTTGAGCACTGGGTCCGGAAGTGGAACATCAAACTTAATCCATCAAACTAACACCGTCCTCACGCAGGCAATTGAGATCAGACACCTTGAGCTGATGCTGGGCAAAAGGTTGATGTTCGCGCGGCACACTCAAAACTCATCACTCATTGTCGCCTTAGAATGAGACAGCTCTACTGGCTACACACTTGCCGTTGCTCCCAACTGGAGGTACGGGTATTTGGCTAAAACATATCGAAATTGCATCTAGGTGAAGCAAAAAAAAAAACCGCCCTGTGGATGATCAACGATTGCCCATGGTTTGTTCGGAACAGCACGCTCGCCAGGGATCTACGCACATAATGTCATAATGTCTTCACAGCGTCATTAATCACACGTCGTTAAAGGCTAAAATTCATTCGACAGATCACTCTCTAAGGAGTCAGCGAGTTTTCTTTAATTAATGGTGCAGATGGTCACTCGTACACATTGAAATTACATCTGAAGTATATAACCAAAATCTTATATGGTTACAATTGCAAAAGACCCACATAATCCTTCAAAAGTATTAATGACAAAAGACATTTTATGGCACAAAATTTTGACATGCACTTGAAAAATATATTGACTCGAAGAGTATGGTGCAATTGTTGCATGGAGATTTTGGTGGCAACAATGAAACAAAATGTGAGTCAAGAATATATATATTTTATTACCGCAGAAGAGGAAAGTCATATTGTATTAATATTCAATCTCAAAGATGAATAACGTGGATAATAAAGGTACGCGGTGGGTTATTGTGCCTAAATGGTAGTCTATATCGCAAAACTAGTTCACGATTATGCATGCTGAATATTCATTACTTCATTCTGATACTTTGTATTTGACTGCATTGCCAGGTTGTTCTGCACAAAACCAATACCTTAAGGAAGAATGGCTGCAATTCGAGTACAAACATGATACATTGATTTTTCAGCAACTTATAAAAAGGGAAATGAGAGGTCCTACCTCACTCGCTTTATTCACCTCACAAGTACATCTTCCAATAAATACTTGCTTCGATCGATGAATTTAGGCCTGTTATTCCTCAGATTATAAGGAAGCCAAAAAAAACCAAGCATATATTAGACAAACTTGAGCTCAAACTCAACCATGAGATAGTATAATTCTTGAGCCATTCTATGACCATGGAAACTACATGAAACCACCGTAGTTGTGATACCTTAAACATGTTAAAAAACTAATAGTGCCTTCATATAGTAAAAAAAAAAAAATAGCCATACAAATTTAAACATTTATGAGCCATTTCGATGAACCAAAGCATAACCAACAGTCATATTGCGCGGTTCGCTATGACAAAATGGCGTTTAGAAAAGGAATGGCAGTGTCTAAGATCTTCAACCTCTAAGCAAAAACTAAAGATTGCTTTACATGAGCTAAGCAAAGCTCTAAAACTCAAGCAGAAAGACACACAGAGACGATGTATCGAACGTTTCTCTCCAACAAGCTCTAATTATCCCCTACAGAAAGTGCGAGCAGACATTAAACGACCATCTATATTCTCTACACCCATAAGAGACCACACTGGAAAGTGGGCTCGCACGGATATAAAAAAGGCAGATGTTTTTGCAACCCATTTAAAAATGGTTTTTCAGGCAAATCCATTAATAAATGCATTTGTTTTTACCTCTATTACGACTACGAATTACTCTGAACCCCTTAGAGCTCAATCAATCCCAAAAACGCTGCAGTTCATGATATAATTACCCCAAAAATGTTCATGGAGCTTCGCTCAGTGAAAAAAATACACACAAAATTCTTCACTCATAAGTCTCCAATCAGAGGCTCAGTGTAATAATAAACAAGATTTTAAGCTTTGATAAAATTATTGTTAATCACTTATCAAGAGAAGATCCAATAAAGAAAACACGACTGTAAGACACCCTGTACCTGTACAGGTCGCCTAACAAACACATTAAATGTTTCCCGAACTTATGACCAAGCTCGTGACCACTTCTCACTGCACGAATAAGTGCCTTATGAAACATTTTTTTGTGTATTAAAAAGAAAGGGAGGATGGAAGTATCATAGGTCGTTTAAATTCTATTGCTTATAAAATCGTCATTTATTATACGATTTTGATGAAATTTTTGCATTTTGGCTTAGAGGGACGTTATCTCTATTGTGCCGAAGAGCATTGGGGTGATTTTGTGGGGAAGGGGGGGAGGGTCAAAAATAAACTTGTAAAATTCCGGAGAAGTCCTAGTCGAATGTCAAAAACACGAAGTAAATTATCGTTTCCGAGATCCTTTCGTTCATACAGACGGACATGGCTATATCGACTCCTCTATCACTCCTTACCATAATGGGGGTAACTTTGGGAGTCACCGACCATTATTTCTACTTGCTACATACAATTGCACAAAACCAATATGCTCTTGTACCTTCGGTACAGGGCCTAATAAAAAAGAATCGACTACAGCGTATTTCAAAGTCTAGAAGACCCAACTGGAATATTCTTTCTTGTTTTCAGTAAATTTTCCCATGTTTTCCTCAATTTAATTTTTATTAATAAAACATATTTTGTGGAAATTCATTGAATTGAATCAACTTTTTTGTGCCTGTTGCCAGTTTCAGCAGTAAGAGAATTATTGGAAATTATGTAAGTGGTTCATTGTGCGAGTAATAAATCTACTTTTTAGCAGTTAATTTCAGATTGTGTGCGTTGTAATAATTTATAGCCATTTGGTGATTTATCATGCAAATTAAGTATTTGTGAATTTTACGTAAATAAATTATAGCCGATATAGATGAATAGAAAATTCATTGATATATAATATGAATATTATTGAATAAAAGATATATACAAAAGTTAATCAAAGAAGAATAATGCCACAAATTTAATACTTATATAAGCAATAAACTTTCAAATTTGACAAATATTTTGAAACAGATTTAAATAAATAATTTGCTAAATTTTATACTTTATGGCGCGGCGCAAAATTTTAATAATGAACAAATATGTCATGCAACATTTTCTGATTAACCTTTAAAAATATTTCCACAAAATATTGCCAAAATAAGCTTAAAATACTGCAAAATAAATTTTTATGATTTATCTAACACAAAATAAATAGGAAAACTTTTTTCAATTATACAAAAAAAAAAAAAATATGCTTTACTTAAAATAAATATTGTACAATAAAAAATTTAAACTAATACGCCGCCAACTGAAATAAAAATGCTGCACAAATATTTCGAATTAAAAACATTTTTGGTTTGCAGCAGCAAAATATTTATTTAATATTTTATTATTGCATTATTTTTTATTTTTATTTTTTTTAAATATAAACCACCTGGCGTATGCCAGCTATAAATGCATTTATTAATTATTTAAAAGCATATTTTAGCAGGAAAAACTTCAATTTTAATAATCCAAACTAGCAGCGTGTTTGCATTATGGTTTTGGGATTTAAATGTGAAATAATAAATGACACCTCTTTAAATTTAATGTGACACCAGAGACTTTAGCCAAAAATTGCTAGATTAAAAAAAAAAAAAAAAACAATTGCGCCATAAATAAACACTTGAAATATTGCCAATGATTAGTGCAAGCCAAGCTGAAGTTGTGCCAAGTATTTTAACCAGAAAATGGTACAAAAAAAAAAAAAAAAAAAGAAATCACCATGTAATCGCAGGTAACTCAGCTACAAAGCCTCGACAATAAATTAAACTCCGTAAACGGGTAAAAGTGTGTTGAACCTCTCACTTCCCAACACTTTTCCACACTGATTGACTATAATTGGCAACATACATTCAACTGCCATTTGCCATTCGCGTATTAAGCCATACTACGACCACTACTACAATAAAGTTAAAATGTCTGACTTAAATTGTCCCTGTGGCACATTTGGCACTATATACTAGTAGAAGAAGAAAAAATACAATAATACCTACGACAAATCGACCTATTACTATGTAAAGAATAAAACTGAAGTACTACAACAAACCCTACACATTATGTATACCACACAATGACCTTTTTCAGCCTTAACTTGATGTACGACATACTAGTTCGGTTAGGGTAGATATGTGGTTTGCATTTTCTCTGGTCATTCTTTTGCACAAAATTGCTGCCAAAATTTATTTCCACTGTACTTCTGCATAATTTATTGATGAGTGAAAAGGTTGCTGCATACAAATGGAAAATGAAATACTAAGGGTCAAGTGCGTGTTAAAATTGTATACCCTACATTTAATGTTTATTACGGATTTTATTACAACTACAAAATGAATTACAGAAGTAATAGCTTTTTAAAAGATTATTAATTTTTTTTCGGCACTTTATTGGAAAAAAGTTTCAGTTTACATTCTGTGAAGTAGTTCAGCAGAAGGCGAAAGAATCAAACTTAGCTTATATGCCACAAAAAAATAGACCAAGTTTCCGCTCGAATTTCCAAACCTGTTAAGGATCTAAATTCTTTCCTAACATCCAATTAAATTTTTTTGTCTTAAGGGTGATTTTATTGGAAAGGGGGCAGGGGCAAATTTTTAAAATATCCTAACCGAATGCAAAAAGAACGAAGTCTCTTTCGTTTATACGGACGGACAGACGGTCATGTCTATATCGACTCCTCTATCACTTCTGACCATAATGGGGATAACTTTGGAGGTCTCCGACCATTATTTGTACCTGTTACTTACATTTGCACATAACCAATAGGCTCTTGTACCGTCGGTACCGAGCCGAACAAGAAGAAATGCTGCAGATGAGTGTGATAGACTTCACCATTACTTATGACCTATGTGGAATATGTTCCTAACTGCCAACGTGTGGAATATTTTATTAAAATTTATATAAGGTCACTAAACTAGCTAAACTAACCACAACATCAAAAAATGTTTGATACAAACACCCAGACTTGGTGGTCATCTTTTTATGTGGGCTACAATGCTTCCAGTTGTCCGATTTGGAATTTTATGGAACAAATGATATTGAATGAAGATTAGAAAAGATGAAAATTATCCCAAGGAAAACTATCTAAAGAAGGTCTTCTTCAAATGTTATAGTCTCCAATTTCTCATTGTATGCCAGACAGACGGACATATCCAGTTGTCCGATTTGGACTTTTATGGAACAAAATATATTGCATGAAGATTAGAAAAGATCAAAATTATCTTAAGAAGAAAGGTAACTGAAGAAGGGATTCAACTGATATAGTCTTCAATTTCTCATTGTAAGCCAGACAGACGGACATGTACAGTTGTCCGATTTGGACTTTTATGGAACAAAATATATTGAATGAAGATTAGAAAAGATCAAAATTATCTTAAGAAGAAAGGTAACTGAAGAAGGGATTCAACTGATATAGTCTTCAATTTCTCATTGTTAGCCAGACAGACGGACATGTCCAGTTGTCCAATTTGGAATTTTGTGGAACAAAGTACATTGAAAGATGATTAGAAAAGATGAAAATTATCCCAAGAAGAAATCTATCTAAAGAAGGGCTTCAACTATTATAGTCTCCAATTTCTAGTTGTTAGCCAGACAGACGGTCATATCCAGTTGTCCGATTTGAACTTTTTTGAAATAAAATACATTGAATGAAGATTAGAAAAGGTAAAAACTATTTCAAGAAGAAAGCTATCTAAAGAAGAATGAAGATTAGAAAAGATGAAAATTATCTCAAGAAAGCTATCTGAAGAAGGGCTTCAACTGTTATAGTCTCCTATTTTTAGTTGTTAGCCAGACAGACGGACATGTCCAGTTGTCCTATTTGGACTTTTATGGATCAATTCACATAGAATAAAGATTATAAAAGGTGAAAACTATCTCAAGAAGAAAGATATCTGAAGAAGGGTTTAGCCAGACAGACGGACATGTTAATATTGACTCAACTTTTGATATGGAGCAAGTACATTTAGTGGTCCGATGTAGACCATAATGGAATAATTATTAGGATTGACGGAAAAAACCGTTTCTTTCTAACTGATTTAACCACCAAAAGAAAATTGAATTAACTCAAGGCCCCAGAGATATGGGAGAGATTTGTATGGGGCTAACCCTTTCAGTGTTCCGAACTGCCACTATTAATAAGAGTATTTTATAAGAATTAAACTTACAACAATAAAATTTTTCTTTCAAAGGGAAGGAGGACTAGGTTTTATGATAAGTGCCAACATACCCTTAGGAAGGAGTGTATGGCACCTATATTGAATACAAGTTATCGGAAGAAGGAATAAGAACGTCTAAATATGCAAACTGGAAGGGATAGATCTCTTATACTTTACAAGTTCACGTTGTTCCTACACTGATATGTCTATATCGACTCGACTTTTGATGCTGATCAAGCATATATGTACATTGTTGACTGCAAGTAATTTCCTGAAGTTTCGTTGTCTTCTTAAAGCAACGAAAACGTGGAGACTATAAGAGATTGAGTCGTCAAGTTTAGATAGTTAGACGCTCCCATTCCATCTTACTAGAATTTCTATTCAATGTGCGGATTCAAGTAACATAAAAGTCCTTATATAAATTGAAGGTTCAAGAGGGTATCTCAGGCGACTAGCTTTCTCTCTTAATTTCCGTATTAATTTGTGCTACCCACGCTTGCTTCATAAGCAATTTGTCGTGCGTTGACGTATGCTTTACCATAGCATCACTCTGCAAACAATTTTTATTAATAAATTGTTAGCAACGGAAATAATTGGCTAATAATACCCACACAATTTTTATAAAGTGTGGAAACAATGTTTAAAAATCAAATCCTTAAAACGTGTATAAGAAAGAGCAAAAGTGTCGTCACGGTAACGACTGTGGATGCTTTAAGTGCAACTACAAACAGATACTCTGAGACTGAGCTGCTACATACATACTTAGTATAATACGACATATGAAAAGCAAACAAACTCAGACCGAGAAAAGTCGTCTTAAGCACACACAAATACAGATATGGAACGTTATTGAACGATGTGCAAGCTCGTTTGCCTTTAAGTATGCTACAATATGCGAGTATATTTGTATGTATGCATGTTAGTTGCGACATTATTGCCAAATCGCATTGCAGTTTGTCAATCAATCAGTTGAGTGCAGCTTATTGAAGATGCCAATGCGCTGAAGCACTTCAACACAGATATACACATTCCTTGCTACAGACACATACATGTCTAGAAACGTAAACTTAAGTCTGACAAGTTGCTATAGCAATATTGAAGCGCAAACAACATATTAGAGTAGCAACAGAAGTTTGAGGTAGTATTTATAAAATTTTAAGCAAACTGCAGCATAGGATTGCTATTTGGCAATCATTGAATGCAGTTTATTGTCAAAAGTCTGAATACAACCAGATATAACTACTATTTAAACTAGTGACACATTTTTCATACACCTGCTTTTTAATGATACAGATTGCTTAAAATTTGACATAATCTTATGCTAGCAAGCATAGCATGTAGTACTTCATGAATTACTCTCGTACATAGACACGTTTGTATATTAATTTTATTGCAGATACTTTTGTATCTTTTTTTGTTTTATATGCAATTTGCTCCAGTTTATGAATTCAACTTCAACATTTTAGTTTCTTTCTTAGTCACTGTCAATTCTGTTTTTTTTTGTTAACACTAATTGAAATTGTGCAAATTTATGTGGCATTCGTACACATATTTTCTTCACAATTTCCACAAATCATTTTGGTATACATTGCAATTCAATTTGAATAGAATTCATATGGTATATGGTACATTGCGATATGATACAGATTTGATGTCATAAGCGTTGTCCGTCTGTCAGTCTGTGTGTCCGTGTGCATTGAGTGCATAATTAATTGCATGATGCATTTTGACTGATGGACTATATTATTGATTGAATACAGCAGAAGCATCACCAGCAGCAGCCTCATGAATTTAGCAACATGCATATCTATGCCGCTGATGTTTGTATCATCTATCTTCGCCTAAATTGTAATTAGTTTTTAGTTGAATGGAGTTGCTGAAAGAGAATTATGCAATCAACTGATTTGAAAAGTCTCGTGTATATATAATATCAAAATTTAACTGAATTTAATGCGGATTTGTTATGGATAATTCTATGCAAAATAAGCGAGCTCGTATGAACCGAGAATGTAAAGATATTGTTTGCTTTATTGAGCGTGTGCAAAAGCCGCATTTGAATTTCAACAATTTTCGTAGAGTTATTTGGATATTAATAGGTTAATTGTTCATTTGAGTGATTAAATATTTTATTGGTTGGTTTTCTTGTAAAGTTACACAGTTTGATTTCGTTGTTCAATTTAATCGTTGACTCTTAGTTCAGCCTAATGAAAACTTTGATACTATTCACATCGAGTGGCTAATAAGTATAAATGTGGTCCAGATTATAGCTCTCACAGATTCAACCGAATTTTTAGAAGTCTTATTTGACGAATTTTAGACTACCAGCTCCAAAAACAGTGTCAATAAAGAGGGATTTGAGAAAGTAAACAGCAAATATACGCCCGTAGAAACATTATTTGAATTCTCTTCAGATCAGCTGCCTACCCGAGCAACGTTTCACAAGAATTCTGTAGGCTGGTGCTATTCCAGTCCGAAGAAGATAGACGTCTTTGCCGATTTGTACCTTTTGATTTAACATCGGACTCCATGAAGTTTCCTTATCAAATATTCCTGTCACGCTACATGAGACAAGGCAGCAGTTTAGAAATTTGAGCGCTATGAAATCACCAGAGAAATATCTTTTGGATAACATATCGCTAAAACTACTCCCTAACAGAGCACTGTTATTTAGAAATATATTGGAAGGGTGTGGAAATCTTCGCTTATTATAATGTTCCTTAAGTCCAAATAACAGCACACCATAAGTTGTCGCATACCGGCCGACTAGCATTCTTCCCGCACTGTTGAGCTCTATTCTGGAACTTGAGGCAATAAGGAATATTTTGTATCTTAATGGGCATCCAAGAAGCTTTTGACAGGGTGTTACATTGTGGTTTTCTGAGCAAGCTAAACATCCTTCTAACTCTTTAGCTGTTTGAGCTTATTCATAGTTTTTGTTGGTGTAAAGTGTATAAAGAAGTGCTTTTACACTATACCTGGGAAGCGTTTTACGTCCAACGTTATACACGCTGTATACAGCATTCTATACGACATTCTAATTGCTGCAATTCGTGTACAAATGTTACATTTACAACAAGAGGACTTTTTTGTCCTGGTGTAACTTTGCTATGCTCCAACTTAAAGCAAGCGTCATACTGAATTTCGTTCGCGATGCATGTTACAATGGCGCAACGAATGGTCTTATATAAAGCTAAAGACTTGACGTGGCTACTGGCCCCAAGAAATAAGCACTCTCTAACCAACATAATTGCAATTCACAAATCAATTTTGAGCCATATATGGAAGTATACGCTTCAGGTATACGGAATTGACTCCAAGTTCAATCTAAACAAAATCTGAGTCGACCAAAGCAAAATACTTAGAATAGAGCACTGCTACATGGCACATGTGCACCAGGGACAAGTAAAGGAACCTAGGAGTCCTTAAATTAGACAACGTCATCCAGGCAAAAGCGAGGAGATAAATGTAGCAATTTGGATCCCATTTAAATCCGCTGGCACGACAACTGAAAGACCAAGTCACAGAGCCAAAAAGAAAAGATTGAAATGTTGTCATCCACTGGACCAGTAGAGCCCTTCTAAAAATGTGAAAATAAGGCTAAATTTGAAAATATTTGGGTCAAAAACGGAGTATCATTCGAAAGGAGAATGATGCTATTGTTGTTGTTGCTTCTGTTTAAAATAACAATTGTGAAACGGAATTCAAGATGAGAAAAGTATTGTCATGTGAATCTGAAGCGTAGAGAATGAGTGTTTATGCATGAGCTACATGCTGTTTGGTTTTGTGCATGGTGAAGTAAGAATGGTGAAAAAAGCATGGTGAAAAAATTACAATCAATGGTTATATTCTCTGCTGTACCATTGAGAGCGTAATTTCTCGAGATAGGTGAGAGAGAGAGAGCTTTTTTGTTACTGAAATATATTCTTTAAGAATTAAAACCAAATATGTGAAGATATTTGTCAGCTGTACCTGTAAATCAAGAAGAAAATTCTTCACTCATTTATATTCATTTGAAGTTGATAAAATTCTTAAATTTGGCTTAAAAAAATTCCTTCAAAAAGTCATTCAAATACCAACTAAATGGTTCATTACAAATTGTATAAAATGACATATGTATATAAAATATTAAACTACCAATTACTGCCTGATTCACACAATAATTGTGTAATTATTCGATAAGTCTCTTAAGTTCATTATTTGCACTGTTCAAATTAATTCATTATTCTCTGCATAAATTGATGAATAAATAAAAATTATTTACATTATTTTCTGAACTTAATAACAACATTGAAATTCAAATATTAATATTATGTTTAACGCAAATACAAAGAAAAATTTCCATACAACACTATATTCTGCAAAAGAATTCAACAATCAACATTCTCTTTGCTGCACAAGAAAATCTAATAAGCATACCAAGAAATAATATTATGAGCAAAGAGAAAAACCAAAAAGTATTTTCTCAAGGAATTTTAATATAATCAAGAAAAAAATGCGAAACATTTGCGAAGGCTGAAATAGGCCAAGAATATAAACAAAAACAGAATAAGAGCCATACAGAAAAGAAAAAAATGGCGGAAACAAAACCACAAAACAAAAAAAGTGACTTCAAAAATTTTCAAAAAGTAAAAGTGTAGCATCATGTGAAGTGTGTACAATTTGTATAGAATAATACTGAAGTGTGCTACTAAAAAATAGAGCTACTGCTTTTCAAAAATAACGCAGCAAGTGGCACAAGTTGAGCGGCACACTTTAAAAGTGTCTCGTAAAGTGGCTACAAGGATATGTAGAAATGATAAAAAAAAAAAGAGAAGTAAAAATAACACATGAAAAGCTGCCGAAATACTGTAAAAAAAAAAATGTGTCATTTCAAAAAAACAATTTGCCACGAATCCTGTAAAAACTGTCAAACGCTGTCTTTCTAAGTGCAAAATGTTATTGCAGCACGAAGTGTGATTCGAAAATAAATTCAATGAATGACATTTTCATGATTTATGTATGCTTGAATGACTTTAGTGGAAGCAAACAAGTAAGCAATTTAAATTTAAAAACAATTTTAAGTCATTTTGTTTGCAAATGTTTCACAAATAAAGCGAAAAAAACAAGCGCATAAAAATTTAAATAAAATTGCCTGAAAGTATGCAATGCTTCTTTTCATTACAAATGCTTGCAAGGCTGAAAAACTTTTTTGAACATTTAAGTTACAATGCAGCTAGCTAACTAAAAAATTTAATAAAAAATAAAAGCGCTGCACAAAAACAGACAAGTGGAAAAAGCTAAATCAAATCATCTCCTACAGTTGAGCAAGAATTTATATACTTTATGGAGACTGTGATGTCTGCTTTAATGTGTTACAAACTTTCTGTGTATGTTATAAAGATTGTTCCAACCCACTTATAGCTAAACAGTAGTTCGAAATCAGGCGCTGGAATATATGCATAAACAGCCATAAGTCTGCAAACGTATGTTTCACGCTGAAACGCCAAACCCCGCCGCCAGTGCTAGTTGATAACATGCCTGTCCAGCAGACGAACCACACCAAATACCTGGGCATTACTCTCGACAGAAGACTAACATTTGCCGCCCATATTAGGGTCTTACGAACTCGCATTCGAGCTGCTGTGGGCAAACACTATTGGCTACTCAGACCTCACAACAAATTGACGCTGAGAAACAAAACGACCCTGTATAATCAAATCATTGCGCCAATTTGGAGATATGGCTGTCAAATATGGGGTCTGGCGTGCGATAGCCAGATCAAGCTAATCCAGACCGCTCAAAACAAAATATTGCGAGTGATTACTGGCTGCGAATGGTTCGTTAAGAACACAATGCTTCACAAAGACCTAAATATGGCTACAGTGTTTGAACAACTGAATTTTCATTCCAGCCGATACAATGGAAGACTTCTTCAACATAAAAACCGATTGGCCAATAGGCTAACTGTTACCCGCCCAAGAAGACGGCTCAATAGGCGTCAGCCTTTTGATCTCATTCAGCGTACTCCTCGATCTCGAATAATTTAAAATGCGATTATTTAAAATTGATCTCAAAAAATGTAAAATTGTTAAACTGTTAAACTGTTATAATTGTTAATTATTTATAAACATTAATATCCTATGCTTAAGTTATAGTTAAGCCGGCGCGCCCCTATTGGTGGCTGAATTTTGTAGACACTAAGGTTATAAAAGAATTTAAGATAATTCGGTATACCTTGCTAAATAAATTAAAAAAAAAAAAAAAAAAAATAAAAAAAAGTAGTTCGAAATATGATAAGGGTCTTAAAGATTGCTTGTATACAAATCAGTTAAAACCAATTTCTTCTATACAACACAAACAAATAACAACATTTTATTTTTGTATCTTTATTTGTATCTTTTTTTTTATATACTCTTATGAACAAACAATTCCTTACACTATCACAGCATAAAAACTATATTCTTTCTTCTAAAATACAAAAAAACAAACAAACTGCTTAAGCAACATCAACACATATTTTCGCTTCATTTAAACTTCAAAATCACTTGTCACAATACAAATTCAAACAAATAAACTCGTAGATACTGCCTGTTTATTATACAATATTCCGCCACTTAAGCATTAAACTCACCACCCAAACCAAAACAAAAGTATGCTAAGCATAAATTAACACTTACTTTTTATGCGTTGTCCATGAAAGTCCTGACGTCCTATACTACTGCTGCTTGTTCTTGTCTAGTAAATCTGTAAAGATAAAACAAAAAGTCAAGATGACATTTGTACTATTAGTTGTTTGCTTGTAGTCAAAAACAGGCTCAATTAGTACTATTTGCATTTGTTTTTGCTTTTGTTTTTCGCTTAATTCATTCATTCATTCATTCTTTCCTTCGTATAATCGTTTATATTATATTGGTTGACTACTATCCTGCGGCAGCTTATCTGTTCAACTGTATCTCCGCTGCCATTAAATATGTATCGCGCCAAAAAGTTAATGTATCTAACATTCTATTTATTGCCCTGTGCTTGATTGTAGATACATTTATATTTTTTGGTCAAATTAAAGCAGACATTTTTGTTTAACTTGTGTTTAGTTTTTGTTGTTGGCAACTGATGATTGTATGTTTAGTCATTTACAATTGACTTTTAAATGAAGTTACAAATATTTAAGACAAAATTGTTAAAGTAAAATATTTCAAAAATATATTTGAATAAAATGTAATTTTAGTAAATTTCTACACAAAAGCACTTTAAAAAAAAAAAGCAATTTTGAATAACATGAATTTCGTTTAGAAACAAAATAGTTACAACTTATTTTAGACATTTATATAACACAAAAACCATTTTTCTTATCAATTATGTACATTTTTGCAAGCTATTAGGCATATATTTTCGTATTTATTATACAATTTTGTTATAAAATGTTTATAAATAAAATAAAATGCACAGTTTATTGCATAAAAAGCTTTCTACAGATTTATATAATACGTTTTAGCCAAATAGCCTACAAAATCTTTTAAAATTTTCCACAAAGAAAAGAAAATCCATTAAAATTCAAATCAAATTTATTGCATTTTCTTTTGGTATTCTAAATGATTACTAAATTTGTAGCATGGCAAATCACTTGCACCAACGATTTGCTATCAAAGCATAT
Source organism: Leucophenga maculata (assembly GCA_035044805.1). Lineage (NCBI taxonomy): Eukaryota > Metazoa > Arthropoda > Insecta > Diptera > Drosophilidae > Leucophenga > Leucophenga maculata. Next base: position 591,358 of record JAWNNP010000465.1, read on the forward strand.
TTATTTTCATAAGAAATTTATATTTTTAATATTAGTATTGGGGGGTTTAGGTTTATTGACAAACGAAATGAACTTATTCTATGTGCCTAATGAAACATTTTCAATAAATAATAAATAAGAAATAAGAAAGAAGAAATAGCAACATGAACAACCAATAGAACGAAGAATATGTATGAATAAAATTGAATAAAGTATCTTAAAACTGGCGTCAATAAGAAGCAATCATATCAACATTAAAGCTGATATTGATTTGAATAAAAAAGTTTTTCATACAAAAACCGATAAGTGTGCCTTGCCTCTATATTGCTACTAACACAAACTGTGAGGGGATACGCCTATGTAAAACAAACGTCCATAAAAAGTCTAATATGCTCTTTACAGCTGATATTGAAAAAAAAAAATAAAGTTTTTCATACAAAAAACATTTGTGTTTGTATGGGAGCTGGTCCATAATTTAAGGAAACACACACCTTTGTATATGTATGTGAAGCGACCGGCTATTAATCAACTTATCGACTTTTAAACTGATATTGACCCAAAGTAACTTTTCTACAAAAAGATATACAAAAAAGGGGGAGTGACACATCAATTTTGATACTATATAAGGATATGTACCATATATTTCAAAATTGTATACAGAACAAGAAAGAACTTTGCAGTCGAGTGGGCACGACTACGAGATAGTCTGTTCCTAACGATTTGTATGAGGGCGACCTCTTCTATACATCCGATCTGGGCCTATATGGAATATTTTCTTAGAATCATGCAATATACACCCGATTTGGTGTTTCTAGCTAAGTAAATAGCAACAATAAAAAAAAAATGAGTACAAAAACTCAGAAAATTTGGACAGATTTGTATTGGGGCTACCCCTTTTAGTGGTCCGACCTTACTAACAAGTCGCTGTGCCATCTAAGTAACGACTTTACATTTGCACACTATTGTGGAATATAAAATAGATCCCATATGTGCAACCTCATATTCTGTTCTTAAGATCGGATTGTGCTGATGGGCAAAAGGAATCGTAAGGCATCTGGTTAAACCCTTCTAGAGAAGATGATAGATTAGCGGAGAACCTCACAAAAAGTGGTGAAAACTTAAAGGATGGGCAGGGTGACAGCAGGAAATTTTTCGAAAAGACAGATGTAAATGCACTCCTCGAGCGGGAACAGCAGGATTCGTTAGCGCATTTATACGATGCCTGATTAGATTTTGCTGGATCCTACAAGCTTTCTTCGGGCTTTCTATATTCCGTACTCACAGTCGTTTACTTAGTGGGCCATGCGTCGCTCAACTCAGTTGTATTCGCTACGCCCAGGATCATTAGTCGCTATTAGTAGGGCGCCTAAGTTGTATTTTTATAAGTGTTGAATAGCAAAGCTTTTGAAGTTCCGATAAAGCGGAATTTCGTCTGGGCCACAATCTACAAAGACGATGATCACTGGCTCACAAAATTATTGCATAAACAAAATAGTTGTGTAGCGAGAAATCCAATTATATAAAGGGTGTCCCAGAAATCACACAATATTTGATTTTGCCGCCATTTGTGAGTTAAAAAGTTGCCAACCGATTAAAGAAAGTAGTTTGATTGTTGACAGTTTAGTGTTAGCAAAACTGGAACACTAAACAATGGAGCAAAAAACAATAATAGCTTGACCTGCTTCCGTTCACAAACTTAGAACATTTAGAATGCGTATGTGACAGCAAAGTCGTGAAGGTAATTTTCCCGACGTGTTTTTTGACTCCATAGGTATATCTATCCTATGAACTTTATATTACTTAAATGCACCAATTAACTTGAAAAAAATCTCAAAAATAAAGCTTTAAGATACAAACTTAAATTTGACTACGTTTCGGAAAAGTTATATGTACTTTTAAAATTTTATTTTCAGCTTAACTTCCATTTTGCCAATAACTCTCAGCAACAAATAGTTTTCCAAACTTTTTACTAATAGAATTAAAACTTGAAAAGCAGAAAGTGCAAAAAAAAAATACTGAGAAATACAAAACTTTCGTGGACTCTTGATGCGCCTTAAACAAAAATTACACAAACACGAAACAACAGCACAATGGTCAAAAGGCAAATAAATGCCCAAAAAATATAAAATTGCAAACACATCCTTAGCACAGCAATCAAAAGCATCAAATTCGATGCCGAAACGCATGTTTTTCTAGATGAACAAACGTCAGTTATGCGCTGCTTAAAGGATTCATCTGCTTTTCTACTTTCAACGAGCATGAAACAAAAGTGCACAACTTTTTCGTATAAAATCAGAAAATCTAAGCGAAAAATCTGTAAGCACTGCCACAAATAGAAAGCGAAAACTTTTAACTGTCTTTTCGAAAGGGGGCAGCAGCAAAGCAACCCCATTGGAAAATGAGAAGTTTAAATGGCGACAACAAACAGCAAAACTGCGTGGCAAAAATCGCTATGGAAAGTTTTTTTTTTTGTTTTTTTAGGTTTTCTTTTTTTGCTGCAGTTTAGGTAAAAGTTTCGCGAAAATCGAGTTGATAACGAACACCAAACCAAGCAAGTTCTTGTTTTTGCTTGAACTCAGATTTCACACGAAAATCTGCGCTTCTGCAGTTCTCATTGTACTCTATTTTCTTTTTACAAATTTTCTTTTTAAAATGCGAAAGTTAAATAAGAAAAAATTCTTACAAAAAAAAAAAAAAAAAAAATGAAAAGTGTAGAAAATCTTTGTGTAATACGAAACCGGAACGCGACATTTGTTTGTCTTGCTTCTTAGCTATTTCTTTTTTTTTTTTTTACGCTGTTACTTGTAGTTAAAGGGTCTTTCAACTGATAATGCATAAAGTAAATAAACAAAATAGTTCTTAAAATCAATGAATAAAAAGTGTAAAAGTAAGTGCGCACGAGAAAACTGTTTATTTCACCACACTATGGTAAAATTGTATAGACAATGGTGAAAATAAATTCACTAGACTTACAATTAGTTGGGAATGTGTAAGAAAACTTGGTGAAGATCTGTGAAACCTTGAATTATCCGATTTTCATAATAAAAATTGCTAACTCCAACAAATGTGAATACTAGAAAATAATACTATTAATATTCTGTCCAAGGGAAATACTATGGACCATAAAATTACAATAACAAAGTAAACATTTTTGATTAAAGAATAATGGAATTAATTTTGAGTGTGATCTCCTTTTTAATTGACTCAGCGACTTAAAGAAGGGTAATGTGTTCATCAATCTATGTATATTGGTTCCTTAGTTGATCAATCGCAGATGAACCGATTTTGATGATTCTTAAGTCAATAGATTTGTTTTAATCTTGTGATATAGAAACAGCCATAGAAGAAAACAAAAATGTTACTCTAGGTGGGGTATCATTCAGAAGGTATTTGGAAATCATCTTTAGGTTTTTCTTATCATTTTTCATTTTGAATGACCATCTAGGATCTCTAACAAAGTGCATTAGCAACCATTCTCACTTAAGTTTTTAGGTAAGTGTTTTTTTTTTATTTTATTTTTGGTCGGGGTTTGGTTTACTTTTTAACAATTATGTATTTGATTTTTACTTCATTTAAAGGCGGGGCATTGAAAAAGTAAGAGCATGGAATCATCAATTTCAAAACACTTCTTCAAGTCCAATAACGTGTCAAACTGTTTCCGTCCATTCTTGGAAACATTGTTCAAAAGGAGACCCCAAGGGTTTTCAATGGGATTTGAATCTAATCCTGGCCAATCCAAGTATTCAATGTCACTGACTTCGAAAAACCTTTTTATCTTGTTTGAAACATGGATAGCGTCATTATTCTGATGAAAAATCCCCTCACTTCTTCAATTAGCAGCACCAAAAACAAATTAATGCGTCGTCGAGGAGATCTATGTACATGTTGGAATTCATTCTTGTAGAAATTAAGCAAATTGGTGACTTTTTCTTAATTTTATATGCAAGCCATACCATCAGAGAGCAACCTCCGAAGTTTCAGTTAGGACAAGCTTTTCTTTGGCTATGAATATCTCTCCATTACTTCATTTTGCCATCTAGACCATCTAAGTTGAACTTCTGTCGGACGCTAAAAATTACCAGACTATAAATTATAATTTTCTGGAAACTGTAGTCTTGTTTGCTTGTGACTCTGCTTTAACTGAAGTACGGACAGTACTTTTTCATATCGAAAGTTGTTATCAAAAATTATAATCTGGCGAATTCGACAATAATTTGGCTTGGTTTTACTTGTATTTGGCGCTTTGTCTTTTCATCAATATCGATATGCGGATTTCTTAAAAATTTATGGATTTACTTCTGGACTTTTTGAAAACTTTGACAACATATTATTTCACCTAGGTCAAAACTTGATTATCATGTGGTACTCCGTCTTGACAGCAGTCCATTAATCTGGGTTTATAGAAAAACTGATCTCTGGGATGTTAAAGTCTCAGAGCTAAACTTCCATTCTAGTACTATAATAGTACATATGACTTAGTGTAACCCTCCTTAAACAAAACTGCATACATATTCAGTGGACCCAAGTTACGCATCTCATCACTTATAGTTGGACTTCGTCACGATTGTTCTGGTATATTAGATCCAGTTTTCGTTCATCTAGCAATTCGGCATGACGCATTATATTCTGTATGTACGGGACACACGTTTTGAAAAGTTCATATGGCCGTCGTAAACGCTGACGCATCTTGAGTTTTTCGAAGCATGAAGATGGGCGGAAAAATGACATCAAATTTAATTTTCGAATGCTGTTAAATTTTGCTAATCTACAGTAATACCTTTCCACCAGATTAACGCTAAACCCTCTAGAAGTTTCGACATTGCGCAAGGAGGAAGCTCAACAACTTTCTCCTAAAACTTTAATGGGTTAAATAACCTATCAAAGTAAAAGGACCACTTTCTGACACGATTCATCACATCGTCTAACAATTTTGATGTTACTGCACTCTGCCTAGCTGGTGAAATCGTTCAGTTTATTGTTCTGTATTTGCAAACCATAAAAGTACAAAAGAAAGTTTCTTTCGTTTATAAAGAAATCATTAAAAAAAAAACTTCTTTCACGAACACCTCAATGAAAAAACGACAGCGGCAATATTAACGGATTGCACAAATTGTTTCTGAATCTTCTTCTGCAGCAAATCAATGGAGACCTTATCGTCCTCCATGACGCACCTAATCTGCTGCTTATTGATGCCATAAGCGACTGACACCAACTTGGAGGCGCTCCACAACAGACTGTCCATCTCAGTGGTACGTATAACCTTTTACATTTATTTCATGTGTCTCATCATATCAGGGCTTGACATCGACCAACACGAATGATTTGACAAAAAGCGCGGGTTTCTTTGATTTCATGACGAAGTAGGCAACGACATGTGGCGTGCATCTTCGACATCTTCCTCCTCATCATCGGAGCCGAATGCATCGACATCAGCATCAGTAGCAGCTGGATGCTGGATGCAGTAGTATGCTCTATAGGTGTTATGTCACCTCTTCTTTGCTTAAAAGTTCATGGGAATTCCACTAAAAATTACTTAAGTGATATGATTAAGAGTTATGTTAAATTTTGATAGTGCTGCCCTCTATCTACCCGGTGAAGTAGTTTTGACCGGTACTGGTAACCCTGCTCGTCTGATTACGTTGTCTAGGACGCTTGTAGATGTAGTAGTATGCTCCAAAGTAGTAACTATTATAGGCAACTTCAGCTATTTTTCATCTTTTAAGCCCAATTATTGCACCGATTTTGATTAAAAAAAAAAATTTACTGTTTATCTACATATAAAAAAAATCTACTGTTTACCAATTGAAAGGCCCTTTAAAATTTTTCTATTTTTATACATTCCTCCATACATTCTCTGTTGCTCTTGTCTAACGCTCTGAGGTGTCTCGACTCGTTATGTATGTCAAGTGCTGCTGTTTAAGTGTCGTTCATGATAGCATCAAAGTGCAGCGCGGAGTTGTCGGTAGTAGCGGTGGCGCGGCATTGGTCGTGTTAGCATTCAACATTTTGCGGTTAAAGTGTTTCTATCTACAAGGTACAAGGTAGTGAGGACGCATCATGTTTTTTTCTATTGTACAAATTTGTAGCAGAAAAAAAAAGGTTATAATTAGAAAGAAAAAAAAAATACATAAATAAATAACATCATATGAATGCGGTATAAGTAGTAGAACGCATAAAGGTTTTTATGATAGATGTACTAATTAGTTAACTCTTTGGAGTAATTCAAAGAGATTCAAAGGTTTGCAACAAAAAAAATGCAAAAAAAAATTGGCAAAAACTAGACTAATATGTGAAAGTGGTTGAGGAATTTTCATAGAAATTAGCACAAACGCTATTAAAAATAATTAGGTTAAAATTATTTTTATATGCATTTGAGTTGAAGGTGAGTGATGGGCGTTACGCTGTCAACTCTATAAGCCATAGGCAAAATTCGTCATTTTGTAACGTTTTAGGCTACAGAGATACAATTTCATATATATATTAAGGTTAGGTTTAGTTTATTTTAAATCTTTGTGGTTTTAAATCTGCTTTAAACTCTTCGGTCAAAACAACGCTCCACAGCCCTAGTCAGTTATGCTTTGCAGTCGTCGCCATTATTACTCACAAAATTACGTTGCATATAAAAGATTTGAAGACCATGAAGGCTCTAGGCTAGGATGAGCTCAACAATATCATGCTAAAGGCTTTGCCGGCTAAATCGGATATTTTCGGATCCTCTTCAAATTCGGATCATCTTCAAACTGGTTTTGAGACTAGGACACATCTCAAAAAGCCAAGGATCTGTATGATTTGTAAAGCTGGAAAAAACCCTTCGGCATTGGAATCGTACAGACCAATCTGTCAGCTGTCCATCGTGGCAAAGAACTTTACAAGTCTAATTGTAATCGAGAAGGTAAGGAGAACTTCAAGAGGTGACTCTTAACAAATCTAATTGTAATCGAGAAGGTAAGGAGAACTTCAAGAGGTGACTCTTAACAAGTCTAATTGTAATCGAGAAGGTAAGGAGAATAATACCATTCTTTCAGTTTAGTTTTCGTAAGTCCCACAGAACGCCGGTGCAGTTAACTAGGAAGAGAACATTATGCGGCAGGCCTTTGATAGAGTGTTGCATGGTGCTTAAGTGTATAAACTCAAGGGTCTACTGCCGCCTCAGTTGTTCCTATTCGTGCACAGTTATGTGACACATAGGACCATCTCCCTTGTTCTCGATGGAGCGAAGTCAATAGTGAGTGCTGGTGTGCCACATGTGCCCACAGGCACTTCTATTCCTAAGTATAAACATTATGAATGTTATGTTTGTTAAAACTAAAACCAACCTATCAGAGACAATTATATGTACATATCCACCCACATACTCCAATTAAATCTTCGCGACTTTGTTTTATAGGCAAAAACCTGGAATATACATTTCAACGTGGACATGTGTGTCACCGTGAAGCACTCACTGCGCAGAGATGACAGCCACGGCGTGTTCCTTCAGTGTCAGCTACTAAATCACTAGCCAATAGGTACGAATACCTGTGGTCCTATATGGATAGGGAACTCACTTTCACGACCAACAAACAGCAGAATCGTGTCCAGCGCAGTGATATGTTAACCAGAAATAATCTGTCTCTGTGGAACATGCTAAAAGTTTATAAAGCCATAATTACAATTGGCTGGCACTACGGGATCAACGTCTATGCCATTGCTATTAGGTCGTACCTCTCTAAGAATAGGGACCTTCAAGCGAAGGTTCTCTGTAACTACTCTGGCGAACCTAGAAAGGGACTTAAATGTTCCCAAATTTAGAGATGTTCTTAACCAGCAAGCTGTGGCCTTCTAGAAGCGACTTCAATCACACCCTAAGCAACTAGCTAGACGCTTAATCAGAAAGATAGCAGGAATAATGACTAGACGGCTTCGTTCAACCATTTCGTCGACCTGACCAACAACTCGCCACAGTTGTACTGCCAAAACTCTATGAAATGTTATGTAAAAGTCTGTTGCGCTTTCATCTAATCGGAACAAGTCTGTCTAGACTAAATTATTAAATGAATTTTCAATTGAATTTAATTTGAGTTATTTTTAATAATAGAAAAATAATAAAAAATTAAAGAAAAACAAGAGCTTAATTCATTGAGACTTCACGGTGCAACTTTTCACTTATCTAAATTATTTTATTAATGAAAAAATTTAATAGTCGAATATAAACAAATACAAACTAATCCCATTATTTAAAACACATTAATTGTCAACTAAAAGATTATATATCAGTGCAAATTAGTTTTAAATAAACTTTGGACACATGTGTAAACTGCCAAATGTCCCAAACAATAAATCTTCATTAACTTGAGCGCTATTCATTAACGCAAATTTAGTCCTTTATAGAGTCTAACTACTATTATGTGTGTGTAGTAGCTTAGATAGATACACAAAAACAGGCAGACAAATTTATACATGGCGGCTGTCAACGTTAAAAACTGTTGCTAATGCATGCAGCAGCAGCAGGGACAACCTACTACACATGAAGGATATTCAAGCATAATGCTTTAAAAAGGGCTGTCAAGCAACCAGCGAGGCATACATTTTGGCAGCATACCTGCCATAAAAATGTTTGCAAATATTTTAAAGCTACAGTTTGACAAATGCATAAGGCGACCATGAGACCGAACAACCGATGAC